>CM029669.1:3514749-3969046 GCA_017311315.1 Dendrocalamus latiflorus | reverse complement strand
ATTTTTGAATTCTATAACAGTCAACGGTTTTCCACATCATGTTATCTCCTTGAAAACAGGTGTTCCAGTAATGCTGCTGAGAAATATAAATCAATCTATGGGTCTTTGCAATGGAACACGGTTGATTGTAACAAAACTTGGTGACGAGTCCTTGAAGGACGTATAATTACTGGCACTAACATTGGTCAATCTATTTGTATTCCTAGAATTGTTCTAAATGCAACAAGTCCTCATTGGCCTTTTACTCTTCAGCGGCGGCAGTCTCAGTCAGGCTTTCATATGCAATGATATAAACAAAAGTCAAGGGCAGACTTTAAACAAAGTTGGCATCTATCTAAGAAACCCAGTCTTTTGCCATGGACAACTATATGTTGCAGTATCTCGTGTTACATCACATTCTAGGCTTGAAGAACTCATTGAAGACCACAAGGGTGCTGCTTGTACTGAAACTAAAAATATAGTATACAAAGAAGTGCTCACTTCTATATAATACTTTTTGCTATTAGTATTTCCTCCCCTTCTTATTTAACCTTGGTCCTTCAAAAAACTATCCCAAGCCCCTTCATAAAAATAACCAGACCAGTTATACAAAAACTGTTTGACAAATAAATCTCTCCTTATGTAATCCACATATCTATGTATATGTGTATAGTTTATCATAAATATAAATTACATACTCCCGCCTTCCTGCTGTGTGGACTTCCCTACTACCTCAGTGTGTTCTTAAAAGAATTCAACACAGGTGGGCTTTAGTGGTTTCAGATTGTATGTTTTACTAAAAAACACAATATATGCATGTTTATTTGCTCATACATAGCATACCTTCTTTCTTTACTTTATTGTTTACCAGTCTGTTATACACATATGTTTTGCCATTTTGTAATACACATCTGTTTCAACAATACTTGCTCTAACCTCATCTCTTATGTAGGTTTTACAATATGTATACACCACTAAATCATATCAATCGAAGTTACACAAATGGAAAATCCTTGTTCGTCTAGCACGGCTTTGGGAATTTTGCAATCCACAGATCCAACAAATGTATACCATCTAGACTTCGTCAGCTCGATGGACAGGTTTTTAATTCTCAACTCATTTACCTATTTTGTCTATACAAACTGTATCCCTTTTTCTTTTACAGTAATTCTCTCATTAGTATACATAATATTATTATCAAGTTACTACTTCTCTTTCTATTTTGTTGTACATACAATAGAGTTATTCCTTATCATTTAAAAACAGTTACAATCCTTTTTAGGGACATCGTATGGAAGGAGTGGTCCCCCAAAGATGGCTTGATAAATTTGCATCTTTGCTAAAGGAAGGATCTATTTATGAGTTTGAATATTTCGAAGTTCTTGAAGCAAAGCAGACATATAAGGTGGTTGACAATATGATTTCTGCTCGGTTTTCAAAGTATACTAAGGTTAACGAAATATCACCAGAACCAGATGATTTTCCCCTCTATGCATACAATGCGGTGCCTTTTTCTGTTTTAAACAATTGTGTTGGCAAAAAAGATTTGCTATCAAGTATGCCTACGCCTATAGCTATACAATTAATATGCTATTTTTATACATTGTTGTCTTCTTTTTTGTCTACTCATTTAGTTTCCATATGTATTAGATATTGTTGTCCTCATAACTACTGTCTCACCAATTATGCAAACAACAATAAAACTAGGGCCAACAGTTAAACGCACTATCAAAATAACGGATGGAAGGTATAGAAACTTTCTGCAGCTTTTTACTTCTTAATAATTTCTTTACCATTTATAGATTCAATATTGTTAACACATCAGTTTTCATAAAACAATATACCTTATATTTCATTCACAGTGAAGCAGGAACTATAACATTATGGGGCACGCATGCTGAATCATTTAATGCTGAACTCCTCTTCACCAACTCTCAAAGCACACCGATCATAGCTTTATTTGTAGGCATGTCTGTTGGTACATACTCAGGTTTATATCACAACTTCTTTCATTTATCAGTTATACACAACAAAAACTAACTTTTTTCTTTTCTTCCCCCTCTGCATCACTAACAAATGTTGCTTATTTTATATGTATGATCAGGTCAGCTCGCATTACAAACCAGTTCAGCATCAAAGTGGTATATAAATATACCAATACCAGAAATCCACGCTCTACAAAGCATGTACTATTCATCATCCTTTCTCCAATCAATTAACCAGTTATTGAACAAATAAACGCTTTTAAAATACACTTTCTACATTCCTTTTCCTTTTATTAATAATGTGGTGTGCAGAATTGCCAGCCAGTCGCACCAGATTGAATGGCAAGGAGATTCTCATATTCATAGCGTTCCAATTTTCACAACAGTGCCGTGAACTCATAAACCTTATACCTCACAAGGTTTTGGTACGCCAAAAAAACTATAGTTCAAACCTATGTTTATAACCCAGCCTTTTCATAGACTACAAACTTATGGCTTTCAAATATATTACATACAGGGCCAACCGATACAAACTTACCATCCTTATCACAGACTTAGTACCAGCACAATCATGGTGGTATATATCGTGCTCTGCATGCTGGAAAAAGACTTTCCCAGACGGAGATGGATACAAATGTCGAAGATGTAATGGCACAACAGCAGAACCAAGGTATACAGATATTTACGCACTTGCGCACTTCAAGTTCTTATTATTAGTAGTACTTATCTAATAAAAAACATATAGTACATAACATATTTTTTAAATTTTGCAACAGGTACAAAATAAACGTCTACAACACTGATCCTGACACCAATGAGGAAACACACGCATCCATGTAGAGTTATGTTTTTTTGGTGGACATAGGCCAGCAACTAATTGGAAAACCCTCTATGCTTTTAGTTGCGGCAACTGAAGGTCAACCAAACCGTATTCCAGCTGAGATCAAAACAATTATTGGCCAAAAGTATGAAGTCATTGTTCAGATGTCAGAAGGATCCTTACGAAATGATGCTCCATCATTCCATGTACGATCAATAACAGCTCAACCATATCAAAATATATTATTATTGACACACAAGCCAGACGATACACTGTTAACCATCCACAGAAACACAAAGCTATGGACATCATGAGCAACACCGTCTTCCTATTCCATCAACACCACTGCCTCTTGCTACTACATATGCAGATATAACTACTCCGTTAACAGCAGCAGCTACTCATACCCCACAGGTAAAAAATACATACTATAACTGTTGCTTTCCAACAACTCTACATACATTATATAATTTATATACACCATGCTTTCTTACATATATTTTTTCATCTCTAACCATTTACATATCTATTACAAGATACCATCTCCATTACGCTGTCAGAAAACACCATATCCCATGCCTACCAGAACTGAATTACCGACCTCATCCACAGAAGAAAACAAAAAGTATTCTCCTTCGACATAACACATTGTTATTAACACTATTATCGAACAAATAGAAAAACATATATACTAGGTCTATAATCCCTCTTCTCGATGTCTTTTTGTAGAGTAACTCGATCTGCCAAAAAAAGCAAAGCTGCAAAGGAGTTATTCCAAGTGCAAACAGTAAGACATGATCCAAGGTACATATTAATCTGTTCTTCAATACGCCTACTTGCTACTCAAAACAAAACAATAACACAACACACATTACTTATTTTAGATCATATGTTTTTTTCAGGGAGGCTCCATATTTTTGTTCGCACCGTAGGCTACATTTCGTCCTTACAAAAACGTGTTACAATGGTGTACGTATGTTACCACAAACTGCACTAATATCTCTAAGCTCCTTGCTAGAAGCCCAACTTTCTTAACGTGGACAAAAACATTTTGTTGTACAAACTGTTTTTAGTCATGCTGCCCCCCCAGCAAACCCGCCATGACTAAATAGTGTTCTAATGTAATAGATACTATATTGCCTGCATGAGCATACCCAGAAAGCTCTTCGCTTGCTTTGTCTTCGACAACATATACCCCTTCTTACATACACCTACTCACTGCTTTCTTGTTCGCAATTTGTTTCCACACTATGTTTTTCCCCACAACCATTAGTGTCTCCCACAGTTCATCACTTTTATCTTATCAATATGCCCAGCCTAATCTCACCAATTTATTCTATATCAAATTAAATATTTATACCCAATCACTTCATTACTTTACCAGAACAGACCTACTAATTCTTGCAACAGGTATAGCATATCTCATTCTTTTGCCTTCGCACACAGAAGCAAATCCTAATGTATCTTAGTTGCATAAAGCTTTGATAAAAAAAACCCATAGGGTAGAAAAGTTAACCAATCCCTAAACGAAACATATACGATATAGAAAAAAGTTGCGTCCTTATATCAACATATAATAAATCACGCTCACTATTTCACATATATAAACTATTACATAACTACATAAAAAAGAACTAGCACATATGCAATTATGCACACAAACAGCCTATATAAACACTGCTACCCACGAAATAGATCAACACAGCTCATTCGCCTTCTCATCCACGTATTTAGCACAAAATGTTGTATCAAAAAATGCTTCCCAACAGAAATCTACTCGACCAAAAATTTGTTTACACACATACCGCTCTTCGCTACCCAATCACTGACAAAATGGGTCCGGTTCGCTTAGTATTCCTCCCGTTGTTTCCTTCCCTTCGCTCATCGTTTTTTGCGCTGTTTTCTTAAATGAAGCCCGGATTTTGCCATACAAATTGACATCTTCGTTTCACATTTCATACATCCGGTTACTTTTCCGTCTAGCTTCTTCTCCATCTCGCATGCTTTGCTCTTTGGTTCATACCCTATCCGTCTCTTCGCTTAGATGTTCTTCATTTCATCCAACCGTAAGCATCACTCCAACTCTTTTCTCTTCGTTTCTATCCAGAGCTGCTGCTTTGTATTTTCATCTTTGTTCATACATACCATATTGCTTATTGTTGTCTTACCATTGATATACTGAAATCTCAGTTTGTTTAGAATAACAACTTTTTGCGATATCCATACATGCAATCCCTCTATGCTTTCCTTTTTGTTTACTTATGCTTTTTGCACAGTTCTAAACAAATTTACATGCCTAGTTTTTTTTAATGCTTTACAGCAATGCTTCCAAAAAGCCTCACAATCTACGCCTCTCCACTTAGCTAACTCTCACGGTATTTTCTGCATCCTATTATTAAGAAACCTTCCTTCATATTATACCGATGCTTTTTATCTGCTTCTATCAACTAATTACACCTTGTTTAATAGTACTTTCTTATTCTCTCCTAAATGCAGATATTATTATGGACTAACACACTTTTCTGCACCATTACTGCTGGCCACCTTATATAACATAAAGAAAACACTCTCTCAATTCACCATTCCACCACTCCATCTTTACGCAATCTCGGTTAGTTTTTTCTCTCATGCTTATCTTCTTTATGTACTCAGTTTCCTCCACATTAGCTATCCCATTTGTACCGTATACTCTTTACGTTTCCTGCTGTTTTTGTGCTTTTCCTCAAATTTTCATTCCTAAACAGATGGTTCATATTGTGCACTCAAAGCTAGAAGAACTACCAGGTTTACCCATGCATTTATGGAAAATGCAGCAATATCTTGGAGCTACTAAGAAACAAAGACCCATTTTTCCACTCAGTTATCCAGTATATGAACAATCAAAGATATGAATAGAAATCATGGGTAACCTTAGAACCATTACCAGTCCGCCCAAATGAACCCCAACAGTTCTATGACAACAAAATCGAAAGAAGGATGCCATACAAGATGCAGCAAGGAAAGAAATTCATTATCTCCGGCGTTATTACAACGAGGAATTCAGCCAGTCCCCATATGATCTTATTCCCCAAAGAACACATCAAGCAATGTATCTATCTATCCAAGAACCAGCAGAACACTATGATCCGCGCCTCAAAGTAGCATCACAATATATTGTTGACCAAGAGGAATTATATTCAAGAACATTAGATGAAAACGAGAATCTACACTACGAACTTCACACAGCTCAACAAAAACTGCAGCAACTCATAGAAGAACTACAACGTTTCCATATGATTGAAGTAGGCGAAATGTCATCTACTGCAGAATCGCCCAGTGTTCCTTCTGCTAACAAATTCCGTCCATTTACATTCTAAACTGCGCTGCCACCACCACCAGGCTACACCAACTAGATGCAACAAACTTTTGATCACGCTTTTGGCTTTCCATAGATGTACTAAGAAAAGCACTTCCTGTTGGTTATAATACTTAGAAACCTAAAATTACGTACCTATGATGGTAACACCCCTACATTATTTTGTTTCTCCTTTTTCGTTACTCATCTATTTCTTCTTACCGCATATTTCTTCTCAACTTCCTGTCAGTTTCTTCTTCAGTCTACACCATGATACCCGAGAACTTTTGAACTTTTGTCTGTTCGCTTTTGATTCACATGATTACAGCCAAGCAACAACCATAACATCGACAAATCATTATACTACAGCGTTTCATACCATATAAGCTCTTATTGCTTCCCAAGGCACATCGTCTATCATTCTATTTATTGTCATGTTTATTAGTACATGCTCAAATACAATACCCTACATGTTCTGCGAAAATAAAAATACGTCGATTTCTGCCACCAAATCTATTGCTATTTAACTACACTGAAATAAAAAATACACTATTCTAACAAATGAAAACATACTAAATAAACGCTCACTTTTCTCATGCTCTAAAACATACATTGTCTTCTACAAACAAAACATATGTTGCTTACCTATTCTAGCTTTGCCTACTCATTATGTTTTCCTCTGCAATTCCTAATACCGTTCATTATCTACACTATTTCCATTAGTAACATAAAAAGAATAAACACAACAAACTACATCACAATAATATATATATATATATATATATATATATATATATATATATATATATATATATATATACCACCTAAACAAACTTGAAATACTCCTTTATCACTTTAGGTATACTCCATATACTAATTATAAGATACTCCAATGTGAACCACACGAAAAAATTGCAAGGAAGTCCATAGTTTTTAGTGTATTTTATAAATACCTTTATATACGTACATAAAAGGAGTATGTCAAAAAAATATGCATACCACCTCTGAAAAATTGTTCATACCACCTATATGGTCTTAAATACTCGTATACTACACGTACATACTCTCCGTTACACGAGATACTACCTATGGTGTGAGATACGACATAGGGTGTAATTACACCCGGGAGTAGAAAAGAGGCTTCCTATATAGAAAAAATACTTTTTATACTAGGTTGACTAAATTAAATAACAAAACAACACCAATATAAATATACTAATGCTAATCAACTTTTTACACATAC
The DNA here is from genome assembly GCA_017311315.1 of Dendrocalamus latiflorus. NCBI lineage: Eukaryota > Viridiplantae > Streptophyta > Magnoliopsida > Poales > Poaceae > Dendrocalamus > Dendrocalamus latiflorus. The sequence continues at coordinate 3,961,685 of CM029669.1, read as the reverse complement.
TAACCTGCGTGGTGTCTCGCCATGCAAACGAGGCTAGTTATTATTATCACTAGGGATAACATGATAGTCCGTGCGAATGCACGTGTTGGCGACTTGTAACAAAATTGGGTAGCCATATGAACTACCTGCTATACACTAACGACACCTTGGTATGAAAACTAGAGACCTAGTGTGATATATTCACCAATTACCACGTTCAGTATATGAACAAACAATTTTCTGAAAAATCAATCGTATTAGCTAAACTAAAATGTCAAATGATCTAATACATACTACTTGTTCGTTTTACCGTACTGTCCTTGGCCCCCTGCAACTTCCCATTCCTATCCATTCTTAAGCGCAGAACTGTCAACATATATTTACATGTAGACGTTCCTTTTGACATGCATATTGGAAGAACGAACTCTACAGTATTGAGGCCACGTTTGGAACATTTCTCAATAATGTTAACTCGAGAAACATTTCTATTCAATCATATAACTCCAAGATATATAGGAAACTAGCTAGGAATACAACATTTACACATATATGATTGCTAGTATTCAAAGTTAAGAGTGGTGTTTACATGATTCTCCAACAAAAAGTATATATACAACACTCTAGTACATCTTAAAGCACATTAATAGTTTAGTAACAGAGGACTAGCTAGATGTTGACATGTCTGTAAATCATACTCTTATTAGCTTCAAAAGCTACGCTATTAACTCTGTAGGAAAGCAATGGAGAACTTCCCCTAAAACAAATCAAATGCTCGATCGACGCTTTCCTGTAGGGGTTTGTACAGTCATGCTTCTCCTTAGTATGAACTTCAACACTCAACAGTGTACAAACTTCTCATTAGGTATTGCTGTAAATCCACCTATTAGGTCTCCGAACATCACATAAGGCAGTTTCCTTCTGAGAGGATCATCATCTCTTCTCATTAGCATATTTTTTGGGCGTTCCCCAAACTCTGCTAAATAGTTAGCCAACATCCCCTTGAGCCGTTGTAATATGCGAAGCCAAAACTGAATATCATGGTTTCTTCTCAACAAGTCAGCAACCACGTTTGCAGGTACTAGTGACCCACCCAATACTATTGCTATCTTATCTGCTATTGATGCTAACTGTGGAGAATCTTTTGCGTCTGTACTTCCAAATGCGAGCATCTTGAAAAGGTATCTGAACTCCTCCTGTGATAAGCTGTTTAGGTAAACTGGCGTTGTGGTTCCCACCCTTGCAACATTCTGAAGCCTGCTCCTGACTGTCACTTTGCACATTCTGAAGCCAGTTCCACTCATGCGTGTTACAGAAGAGTAGAACTTTATCCAATCCTCGTCATCCACATTGGAGGCAAATTCCACAATAACTAGTGTGTTGTCACCACTGAATTGTGCTTGGTCTACTCTATATATGTACAAAATTGAAGAAAAGCGGGACCAAACCGTTCATCGTACACACATGGCTGACCAAAGCTTTCTTACCAACTTTATAACAACCAATGACTGGAAGCACCAATGGAGCACAATGGTGGCTAGGATTTTGCAATAGAATGTTGATGATGTGTTACGAGTCACTAGGGATAACCAGTTCTAAAGAGTAGAACTTCATCCAGTTCCACTGATGATGTTAATGGAGCACATTCTGAAGCCAGTTCCACTCATGCGTGTTACAGAAGAGTAGAACTTTATCCAATCCTCGTCACAACATTGGAGGCAAATTCCACAATAACTAGTGTTGTCACCATTGAATTGTGCTTGGTCTACTCTATATATGTTGTCTCCATTAATGTACAAAATTGAAGAAAAGGGGGACCAAACCCGTTCATCGTACACACATGGCTAACCAAAGCTTTCTTACCAACTTTATAACAACCAATTGTTAGAAATTGGCCCATTTAATTATGGTCTATTTCCTTAATTCCAAAGCATGCATGGTTTAGTACCATATTGCTAAGACAGGATGAGAAAGTCCGATTTATAAGGTGGAGTCCTCCCCACTCCTTGAATATGGAAAGAGATGGTATGAGCAGGGTTCTGTCTAGTCACACACGCGTGCACGCACGCGCGCGCGTATTCACGTGAAAATCGCGTGCCGTGACGTGGCGCGCCACTTGGCAGACCAAGTCCATCTTTATTTTTTGCTAAACTCTGCACCACTCTCTCTATGTGTGTGTTTTAATGAGATTCAAACGTTTGAATTTGAGGCTTTACTGGGGTTTTGATGACAGACAGTTACCAGTGGATAAATGGCTGGTTGAATATGTCAGTTACCAGTGGGTAAATGGCTGTTTTAATCATGTCAGTTATCAGTCTGTCTATATATGCCTGGAGACGTCCAGAGTGTAAAGGTCAATCCCACTGCCTCCAATTTTTCCTTCCCTGCGATTTTGTGCTCGAGTGCTGTGTTGTCTGAACCTCATCGACCTTTCTTCCCCGCATACACCTGGAAGGAGGGAGAGCGGCTATCTCTGAACTGTTACCGCAGAGAGTACCTGCACGGGGGCGGCAATAAGGTTTTGGGCAGTGCATCTGCGCGACCGCTCACTGCACTGCGTCATCTACGTTCTGCACTGCGTCAAGCCTGCGCGGCTTCCTGTTCTTCATCAGGCTAACAAGTAAGTCGTTCGCGCACACGTTCGACTTGGTTACTATATTATTTCTTGACTATATTCTGAAATATGATGAGTAGCCTACTGTTAGTTGTGAGTTTTGCATCATTAGTTTATTGTTTTTGTCTCCTAATAAAACTTAGAATTAAAATATTACCTTACTTTTCAACACCAATGACTGGAAGCACCAATGGAGCACAATGGTGGCTAGGATTTTGCAATAGAATGTTGATGATGTGTTACGAGTCACTAGGGATAAACTTACCAATGCTTTCTTACCAACCCTACAACCAGATGATTGGAAGCACAATAGGAGCACCAAGATGAGCAGGATTTTGCAACAAGATGTTAACAGGTCTGTTCTTGTTGGCATTAGCTTATGGCTTTTGGCTGTGGCTTATAGCTTTTGAGCTGTTCATGAAAGAGACTATGGAGTATCAGAAACTCGTATACAATTTTAGCCGATATAAATGAAGCCATTACAGTGTATACTACAATCTATTTATAAACCCCATTTTAAAAAGACATTCTGTTTAAAAGTTAGTTACTGTAGAAAAGCCAAAAAGTAGCTTTTAGAAGCTGAAAAGAACAGGCTCGTTGATGAACTTCTGCTTCTCAACATGGCGATTGAACATAAAGTTGTCAGTGTAAAGGTAAGCATCATAGGGTCTGCGAAACATGCGTTTGCATCCCACAACATTACAATGAATAATGTTAGGGCAGGAGCGAGTGGTTCCTGAATAGTAGTCTTATTCTTTTCTATGTAGAGTAAAATGATATCAATTTATGGAAGTGAAACATAACATACTAATAACTGTTTTCACTTATGCTAGACTAAGTGATGTCACTAACTTAGCCTAACTCGCAAGAATGTTACTGGACTAATCCCAGACGATCTCTGCACAACACCTTATTATCTTGCACTGCTATAAAAGTATAAGCTCCACACACATATGATTAAAAGCGGTGAATCAGGATTAAGCATCTATATAGCGAAGGCACTAAGCCTCGGGCCAGAGGATAACACGACCCTTTCACTATAGGACATACTGGTACTACTAGTCGGATTCTATGTTAATCTACAGAAAAGATAACAAGATACTAGATAATGACCATTTACTGAAATGATAATTCACTCTTACAAGGTAAAATATGTACATGGATCTCGGCACATACTAGAATACCTAAGAGGATGACTCTAGAACTTTCGGTGCGCAGGCCGACTGTTCTCCTACCACCCTACCAGGCTACTAGCGGCTCCGATGTCACTATAATACCATATGAATTATTCTAGAGTGGAGTGAGTGATGTGGTCGAGCGCTTCTCCTTGATGATCTATTTGAATAGGAGGTGGTACCCCCTATTTATACCCTTGGCCAGCCGACCAAGGTTGGTTGGGCCAGCTGGCCAGGCGTTGTCCATGCATGGCCAGCCAGCTGGGACTGGATGGCAAGAATCTCCCACTTTTGGTGCGATGTAGAGTCCTAAAACATTCTGATTTCTAGGAAGCATAAAATTGAGGAGATTTTAAAACTTTTTGGTTGCATCATCATTTCTTGGCTTTTTATTAAATTTTGCTTAGAAAACTATTTCGAAAAGATAATTCAATGGATAAAATTAAAATTGAATTAAAAATTGATTTTGAAAGAGATGAACCATAAAGTGGCATAAGGGAAACTACAGTAAAAATCATGTCAAAAACTCAAAAATAGATTCATGGAGCTCAAAATGAAATTTAAACATTCTTAAGCATTTTACTAAAAAATTACCAAATCAAATAATGCATTTTTAATTAAAATAGTGTATTTTCAGGAATTTTCAAAAAAAGTCAAGGACAGATAAAAACCTAAAAAGTTTCCACAAGTTCTGACTGTGTCACGAGTTCCCCAAAAAAATTTAGAATTTTTAGAGTCCATTTGCTATTTTCAGAAATTTAAACTTGAAATCTGCATATAAACCAAAAAGGAAAACCCATTCATTTAAAATTTTATCTCCAGGTCCCACTTGTCAACCTCCCCTCTCTCTTCCTTCTCTCTTAGCCACTGCCATCATGGCCTCGCTTGTCAGCCTCCCCTCTCTTCATGTCTCTGTCTCTGACGACTCGGTCCCACTTGTCAGCCCACTCCTCCTCTCCTCGTTAGCCTGCTCCACTTGTTGCGCTAGCTTGCCACGGCCAGGATCATTGCTGGCTACCTCAGCCCAACCCATCGCATCACAGGACCAGCTAGCCTCACGCATCGCACCATCTTCAACTGTGTGCCTACCATCTCCCTCTCTCTATGCCCCTTCTCTCACCCCCGATGTAGAGCCATGTCGGCTACCAAGTGCTCAACACAGTGCAACCAATGCCACCGCCTGCCACTTGCCATCATGCCTCTACATTGCTCATCTCATCACATGCCAGCACAACTACACGCTGCGAAAGGAACTACCACGCCCTAGAATCTTGCCAAGCTCGCGCCCGCTCATCGCGGCCTCAATCGGTGTGCTTGCCCTTAGGATACCACATCATGATAGCCAGTGCCTGCCAAAGCCCTTTCTTCCCTGATGCTGGTCACGACCAAGCCGAGGACAACCTACCACGTAAGTGGATCATTCGTCAATTTGTTGTGCCAGTAGCACCCCAAGCACTGCTAACATCTTTCCCTTCCCTAATTTTAGCTTCCCTCCACCAGAGTGCCACCACCACAAAAGCTCCTCACCACTACTTCAGGTCATCGCCGATGAGCTACCTCAGTTAGCTTCTGACCATGCCATCCCCCCAAAATGGAACCCCCTCTCCCCCTAAATGCTCTCACCCTCCCAATTTTTCCCCTACGCCACTCCTTCCTCCTCATTATTGTCCGCCATGAACGCCGCTACCACTGCTCCACTACCAACCCTCTCTGGCTGTGCTCACCCATGGCCTAGCACACCCAAAGCTTCCCTGTGATCTCCTCAAACTTCCCTTCACTTTCCCTTTGCACGCCTCACTGTCGTTCGCCATTGGCAGCGCTCACCGGAGCTACACGTCGCTTGGAGACCGACAGGTGACCCCACCTATCAATGCCAACCACTCCCTCCTCTCTCTCGGCCAAGACACTAATTGACTGGTCCCATGAGTCAGTTTTTATTGTAAAAATCAATTTAACCAAATGAGTCTATGACATGTGGATCCAACCCTTTAAAACATTTCAAAAACCCAGAAAATAAAAAGTATGCCTACACTTCAATAGGAATACACCACCCTAGATGGAAAGCATGGTTCTATAGCCACACCATCGATGTCACCCTATGAACAGTGCAATTTTTCAATTTACAATATTTTTTCAAACCTAATAAATTTTAAATGCATGTAACTTTTGCATATGAACTCCAAATTTAGTGATTTTTGTGTCTAAAATTTTTCTAATATCGTACTCTTTCATATGCTACAAATTTTTTTGAATTTTCTCTCTTTTTAAATTTATTTGCCTCTTATTTGCAATATTTGGTGTTGACACCTAGATACCGACGTTCCAGAGAATTTCGTTGATGAACTTGAGCAAGACCAAGAGTTAAAGAAGTAAGGCAAGCTCCCCCTTTGATCATGTAGATCCTATATTTCAATGTTATTTATATTGTGTTCAAAACTATTATTCGTGCACGAAATTTTGGTAAAAACTGCTATATTGGCATAGGTAGTATTAATACCCAATTGTTACATCAAATCCCACATTGACAAATTTGTTACTCTACTGTTGTTGCCATAGAAATAACACCCACTAGTTATAAAATGTGGAACTTAGTAACTTAAAACTTTGTAGATGATGCTTAGCCATGCTCATAATGGACTAGGTTGGGAAATGGATCACAATATCAAAAAATGGGAGATACTCAAGAATTAGTATAGTGGAGTTTACCTCTTATATTTTGGTTAGAAAAGAAAATGGAAAACATGTTTTAGACTTGGGCAAGTGGTTGTGGAGACTAGTGTAGTTCGCACGAGAATGGGGCTTGTGGATGTCAAGTCCAGGGCACTAAGGACTGATTTATATTGTGCCTTTATGGGAAGGTTTTAGTATAATAATTTACTAGGGTTAGTAACTTCACCGCAAGTGTTAGATTGTAGGTGAAATTTTAGACTGTGTGGACATGGTGCAGATTCCATGTTCGGAGGGACCTTGCCCGTAATGGAAGGTACCCAGCATACCGTATGAATATTAGGATACTAGAGGGCTATCGAGACCCAAATATGCAAATTCAGACTCTCTATGTATTCTGCACTAGTCCAGGATCACACTAGTGCATAGAGTGAAAACATAGATGAAATATCAACCATGATCACAATTAACTAAGAAAGATATAAATATTATTAATTATCAGAGTTATAACCTTGTGACCAAGCTTACAAATAATACCCTGAAAGGCTTCACAAACTAACAATAGAAAATAAACACAAGTATAGTAGCCATTCGACTGGGGAGCAAAGTCTTAATCCATGAAGTTGTCGAAGAATTCTTCTCCAAGTAACTCTATCTGTATGGCTCCTCTTTAGTAACTAAGCAAGTATGGATATAGCCGCGAGTTCATAAAGTACTCGGCAAGTCTTTTGTAACAAAATGCAATATAAATATGCAAGGCTTTACAAATGATGGCTGGGTTATTTTGCAGAGAATAGTAATTTAAAGCAAATAAAATAGATTGGAAGTGAACTTTAAAAATGATTAATAAATAAATAAGTCAAAGGAATTGAGTAAACCACAAGTGAACCGACTATTTACCTAATGAATCGCCCGTGAACTAACCATTCATATAATGAACCACTAGTGAACTAACCATTCACTACTCAAACTTAACCCAACCAGCTTTCATGAAATCTCTAACCCTTGTGTGAAATCACCGAGCACTATTCATAACCGGGGATATAGCTATTTGAATAGTTTCATACTCTATGGAGGTTGTACAACTTTACCTACACGATATGACCATCTATAGTATCACTAGTATAACATGATTTCTTAGGCATGCCTACTAAGAAGATCACCATAAAGCTTTTTATAATGCCCAACCTCAACCCAATTCCATCTGCTAAGGTTTTGTTCTAGAGTAGGCAAATCACCTAGTCGGCAAAAGCCCCCTCTTGCGCCAATGTAAGATAATGGCCGACCACTCCTATATTCATCTCAATGATGGAATCAAAGTTGAAACATCACAAATTAATTAATTGAGTCTGTCGCATGCTAGACATGTGGTTGCAAGGTAAGGCTCAGATCAATGACACACAAAATTAAGTCTTTAGACATTATCCAGGCGAGACATCCACAACCTAAAAGTGTTGACCACACTTGCCCCCTTAACTGCACGATTACTCGCTCAAGTGAAAACTATTTTGTAACCAACACCAATGACACTACCCACGTTATAATACTCAAATTTTATAACTATGGCTGACCACCATGATTCAATATCTCATTAAATTAAAATTAATTAATTAATCAACATGTGATGATAAGCATAACGTACTACAAGTATGGCTAAGCATACTGAATGTACAACCTAAGTGGATACTAGTATTACATCACTAGATAATTACCTATCTGATGATGACAATGGAATCATGCCATTCAAATTATCAACTGAGGGATTAATCAAATTGGTCTATTACTATCAGTCACAAAGATTGTAATAAATTAGCAATACATGGTAATTTAAAACAAAATAATAAATAATGAATTTGAACAATAGGTTCAACATGATCAAAGGACATAACTTGCTTTGGCTTTGCTCAGTTACCAATTCTTGGTATTTAGTTGCTACTTCTGCTTCTCTGAAAATGTTTTCTAATGAGAGAAAATCAATGAAACACAAATAAATTCAAATAAAATTTGAAAATAACAAAACTAGAACCAAAAGATAGAGCTCAAGTTTATATAAATTTAGGAAGAAGAATCAAGTCAATCGGAGTTCGGACGGAGAAGAACGGACTCTCAGAAGATTGCTGGAAAAATAAATTCCTAGAAATTGAGAGAGAAAGAAGAACATTCTCTGTAATATTTGACATGCGTCATTTTTATATATATTTACTCATCATTTTATCCCATTATTTTTCGCATTTTAAGACCATTTATCATCATTTACACGTTTTTATACATTTAATTGCTCGAAATGGACTGTTTTACACTTTTTTGTGCTTTTCCACAGGCCGGCGCGATCTAGGCGCATAAACGACAAATTTGGACTGCTCCGTACAGATGTGCGCATCGACACGAATGCGTAGGATCTTTTCGCGATGAAATCGGAGTTTCCAAGGGCTAGAACGGAAGAAATCTCATTGGGATAAGGATCTGTTCGCAATTCCCAAAATCCTCGAGGGCCAAATCGAAAAATTACCGAATCCCCAATCCCCTCCTAACCCTAGCGCCGCCGCCTGGGAACAACTGGAGCCTGGCATTGCTTCTATCCCAAACCCCAGTTGCTCCCCTCCTTCTTCTCTAGCTCCGGCCGGCGGCGAGGCCAGGCCGGCTCGCCACCGCGCCACCCTTTCCTCACCGCCGCCGCTCCTCCATCCGCGCCACCAACACCTCCACCGGCCGCCCCTCTGCTCACCTTCCACTGCCTCCCTTCTTCGCCTCATTTCTCCACCGCGCCTCCCCGGTGTGCTCTTCCTTCACCCGCAGCACCTCTTCACATCTCGCCGCCGCCGCCTTAGCTCCTCCTCTCCCCACCGCGCCTCCCTTCTTCATTCCCCCACCGGTGCGCCCTTGCTTGCCCTCCTCCTCCTTCGGCTCGCCACCGCGCTACCACCATCCACGGCGGCCTACCGCTCCTCCTACCTCGTCGCCCCCACTCGCCACCGTCCTCACCTCTCCCTTGCCGCCTCTCTCCAGCGACCGCGCCGCCAACCCCCCTTCTTCCCAGTCGCCTCCCTTCTTCGGTGACCGCTCCCCTTCTCCGACACCTCACCACTCCACCGCGCCGCCCTTCACCCGCAGGTCCTCCTCTTGCGCCGCCCCTCCCTTCTCTCACTACAAGAGAAGTGCCATTTTTTGACATATCATTTATGTCATAATATCTCAAATTATGTCATAATTCACCTTTTATGACATCTGTGTGACGAAAATCGTTTTGTCAAAAAATGAGCGTCACAAATTTGTTTAATGACGCTTGGTTGTCCCGTGTCACAAAAATTATGACATTCATTTTAATGTCACAATAACTTATGACATTTGTTTTATGTCACAAAATCCTAGGCCTTGCCACGTAGGATAAAAAACGTCATAAAATGTTGACGTGGCGCTGATGTGACAGATTTAAAAACGTCATAAAAATGCTGACGTGGCAGATATAAAAACGTCATAAAAAATGCTAACGTGGCGCTGATGTGGCAGATTTTAAAACGTCATAAAAAATGCTTACGTGGCAGAGTTAGAAACGTCATAAAATGTTGATGTCACGCTAACGTGGCAGATTTAAAAAACGTCATAAATTAATTGGGTTGAAACAGTAATTGGGCTATTTTTTTTTCTCTGGCCCGATGGGTACCATTTTTTATGATTGCAGCCCATATTTTTTTCAACCCACAAATTTGAGCCCATATATTTTTATCAGCCCATACATTCAAACCATCCAACAAAATGCACAAATAGTTGCTGTCTCAACACACATTCAAATCAAATCAAGTATGATATTAAATATCAAGCATTTCATGCATCACCAAATTCAAAATACATAAAGTTGGTGTCTCAACACAAATTCAAAACACATATAGTTGTTGTCTCAACCTCATCACAGGTATCCATATCAAAATGATAACTCTAGCCACCAAAATTTCATCTATAGCCTAAGTTTGAGAGCTTACTACTCAGCATCAGATGATGCAAATTTGCTGCCAAACAAGGAACGAAGGAAGCCTTGGATCTCACTTCCTTGCTTCCTCAGCTTCTCAGTTTCTTCTGCATGCTTCCTTGCTGCATCATTCTGATCCTCTACCTGCTTCTGCAGATTACCCATCTATGCTCGAAGCTCTGCTGCTCCTGCCTTCTCAGCATGTAGTTCGCTCTCAAGCTCATGGACACGCTCATTCATTGCAGCAACCTTGGCATTCCTCTTCATTGCTGCAGACTTCAAGCCAACATTTCGAAGGAAAGTTGATTTTGGAAGAACTTGAGCTACAGCTTGGATAGGAGTCTTCGGATCTTGCCCTTCTTGTGTTGGTTGTGCAATGATGGCCTCCATTTGAGCCTAGCAATAGCACAAAAAATTCAGGTTTCTTGTATCCCTACTGTTGTTCATCATATAAGATAAGATGGAGAAAAGGTACTCACAATGGCATCCTGCACATTCTCACTAAAACCTGATTTGCTACTGCAGTGTGTGTCCTTGAAAATATCAATTGCACTTGGTGGCGCATCCTTATATTTTTCTTGCTTCTGAAATTACATGAAAACAGCAAAACCGTCCGTAGCAAGGCCAAGTCTGATGTTCCTTGCATCTTGTGCAAACAACCCATATTTTTTGTCGAAGTCTTTCCATGCCTCGCCATCAGCTGGATGGCTGAGCTCATTCTCTTTTGGTTCCCTCTTCAACTTGTGCCACTGTGCCTCCTCTGCCATTTTTTTGGAAGAAAAGAATCTCTTCAGCCTAGGAATCAACGGAAAATGCCGCAACACCTTCTGAGGAACCTTCTTTGTTCCATCATTATCTTTCCATCTTGATGCACCACAAATTGGACAAAGATCACTTGCTTTTAACTCCTTCCGAAACAAAACACAATTATTCGGGCAAACATGTATTGATTTGTATCCGAGGCCCAATGCACGAATAAGTCTCTTTGCTTCTTGGTATGATGCAGGAATAGAGCAATTCGGGAAAGCCGATGACAACAACTTCAGTACTGCAGTGAATGCAACATTAGAAATCCGATAAAAAGACTTGATATGAAGTAACTTCACCACAAAAGAAAACCGTGTATAATGTGCACCAGGGTAGAGCTCCTGCTTCATCTCTTCCAATAAAATTGCAAACATAGACTGTTTCCCTTTACCTTCCTCTTCAGCAGTGTACAACTCCTCTACCATACGACGAATTCCATCATCCTCGTCATTTTCGTCATCCACGTTCATACCAAAATCCTCATTCAGACTAGTATGTTCATTCAGATTGTCTTGATGTTCATGAGGTTCTTGATGTTCATGTAATACAACCTCCAATGGTTCTCCATGATGAATCCATCTAGTGTAAGTGCTAGCCATCCCATAAATGTACAAGTGATCCTCCACTTGTCCTTTAAGTCGGCGAATCCCATTCAAACACCTACGACATGGACAGAGCACCTCTTCTGTACCAATACATCTATCTGAAACAAAGGTCATGAACTCGTTCACCCCATCCACGTGTTCCTTGCTGAACATTCTACTATTGATCCAAGATCTATCCATCTGCACCAAATCAAGAGATACACTAGCTCAAAAAAATATTACATATGATACTTGACCAAAGTTATCTTACATGTGACATGCAATACACAGTAGTTGGGCATTGCTTTATCTATAATAATGGGTCAAAGATATCGTCAACAATATTGCTCATCCAAATAACACTTATTGTCTAATAGGCTTTGCTATATTCCTAGCTTTGTAACATAAACTGAGACAAGAGTTGGTATTGTCATGAAAAATTCAACTTGAATTTGGTACAAAATCAGTAAGCTACTTCTAAAAACTAGCATGTAAGATTACTTCATAGTTTATTCGACACAATGGTGCACCAAAACAAATCCATACCTTCGAGGGATCTTGGAATGCTTGCTGGGCACTGGTTGCTGAAAAGACACGTCCTCACCGGCGACTACACGCCTTGCTTGCCGTGCCAGCCGCGCAGGCCAGCCCTTCCGACTGTGCCTAGTAGGCACAGCGCACGCCGCGCCTGCCACGCCCTGGCGCGCCGGCCGCCCCAGCCGCGCCGGCCGCCCCCCGGCCGCGCCCTGCCGCGACGGCCGCCTCCTGCCAGCCCACTGCCGCGCCGGCCTTCCCCTGCCGCGCCCTGCGCTGGCCTTTTTTCCGCCTTGCCTGCCTGCAGAGCTGCGACCCCTGGTGGCGGCGGCCTGTTCCCAAGCACGATAAATGCGTTTTGGAGATAGGTCATTTACCTGGAAGAAACTAGAGATCTACGATAAAGTCCTTTAGTGGTCATATGGGTCACAAACATGCTTGTAACTCGGTGGTTTGGCTGTTTCTCTGAACCTGCAGGGTCATGAGTTCGAGCGCCACTTCCACCAACTTTTATTTTTCTTTTTTTTAAATAATTCCGTCCGCTTATCCTGGGCTCAGCAAGCCCATTAAAAAACCAGTTGGTTGGGCCCTGAGCAAGCTCATTAAAAAAACAGTTGGTTGGACCACGTGGCGGTGGGACCTATCTTGACAGGTGGGCCGTATGCCAACAAGGAAAATGATGGTTTAAATAATTCAATATAATAATTTGTGACGCACCAGTTTTGTCATTAATTTATGACATTCGCAAAGTAGCCCCTATGACACAACAAATATTGTCACTACATGGATATATAATACTTTCTGACACACCAGTTTTGTCATTAATTTATGACGTTCGCAAAGTAGCCCTAATGACACAACAAATATTGTCACTACATTGATTTAGACTTGCATCATGACATTTTTTGTGACATTCATATTATTTTTGTCACTAATCCAAATTACCTCTACAAAAACGTCATAAACTAGATGATTTAGTGACATTTAGACCCTTTGTCATGCCATATATGTCACAAAATGACACATCTCTTGTAGTGTCTGCAGCTCCGCCGCCACTCTCTTTCTCCACCACATGGCCGCCTGCTCTCCCTCTGGTCTCCGCCGCCTCCCTCTTCTGCTGCGCCACCACTTCACCGCGCCGACTTCGACGGCGACCGGACTTCCTCCTCGACTTCCTCTGCACCGACGACATCAACATCACTGGCGAGCTCCGACTCTTCTGCACCATCCCCGACTGCCGCTACTCCACGGCGCCGCCGCACTCTCCTCTGCTACTTCTACTCCATTCGGTTGACTCCATTCCCCATCTCATTTACTGTTCACTATATTGCTCATTTTTGCATGTTGATCTGTGAACTGCGATGTATACATGTGGATCTTAATCTGTGCTCTGTGAGTATGTGAAGTGTGGATGTGGTTGTGAAATTGGTGGATCAGAGGATATGCTTTTGTGTTTGCTCTAAAACTGTTCAGAGATTGTTCTAAAATTGCTGTCATTCTAGTGTTGGTACTGTGGCAGTAGTTTAATTATACGATCAGTTCCTGCAATTTGTTATCTGTTTTGATGTTAGTAATTTGCGGTAATATGTGTTTATGATCAGTGTGTGTGCTTCCTGAGTATCGATGTCCTGTGCTTATCCTGTTGTCAGTGTTAGTATATGTTTATGTTTGAGTTGTGCGATTTAGCTAGCCGGCCAACCGTCTCCCTTCCCATTGCTGTCTTGACTCCCTCTGTGTTGTCTCGACCTCCCCTTGCTTCTAGACTCTCTCTTTTCTTCTCCACGGTATGTCGATAGTTAGGTCGAGCATTCGTAGTTCTGTATTTGTTGTGTTGTCGTGTGCCGTCATCGTCTAGGTAGCCATCGACCATTTTCTCCCTCGTTCTCTCTCGACTCCCCCTGTGCTTCTCGACTTCCTCCTGCTGTCTCGCGGTCGGTAGTTAGTTAGATCGTCGATCGGTAGGCGTTGTTGTTCGTATGTCGTTTGTGTCGTAGTCGTGTTGTTCGTTCGGTCGTACGACGTCCATTTGTACGATCATTCGTTCTATTGTCTGTTGATCGTTTAGTTCGTTCGTCGTTTTGATCGTGTGGGTTAGAGTTCGTTCGTTTAGGTTTAGTTTTCTCCCCCGTTTTGTTTGACTTAGCTTTAGCTGAGCACCGGTAGCCTCAGTCTAGTCCCTGTGGAGAATACGACACTCGCCGCTATTTCAGTGGCAACTCGTGCACTTGCGGGTGTGCTATTTTCGCATGATCAAGTAATTTGGCGCTGTTGCCGGGGACTATCTTAGAGCGACAGTGTTAGGCTATAGACTAGGTCATTTGTTTTCTTTTGCTTATTTTGTGTTTGCGCTGACTTGTCTTTCATATCATTATTGTTCATATTTGTGATATTTCGCTAACCCCTAACCCTTTTCCTAGCTATTTCTACTTCTTTTTGTGGTTTTTCTCATCTTTTCCCGTAGGTTGATCGATAGAGGTATATATTGAGGATATGGCATTAGTTCATGATCTTTGGACTCCGAGTAGTCATAGTGCTATGTCAGGGCCGGTTTTGCCAGTATTTGAGGTTGATGATTTTGAGTTGAGACCTGGTCTGATTGCCTTAGTTCAGGAGACCCGTTTTGGAGGATTACCTAGCGAGGACCCTTATGAGCACATTCGCACATTCTTAGAGTATTCTGATACTATTAAGTACCATGGGGTTTCTCGGGACACTATCAGATGCAGATTATTCATATTCTCCCTTCGAGATGGTACTCGTACCTGGTTTTACTCTTTGCCGTCGAGGTCATTCACTTGGGATCAGCTGTCATGCGCTTTCTTGGAGAGATATTTTCCGCTATCCAGACAGTTTGAGATCCGTGATCAGATCTTCAGTTTTGCTCAGCTTGATGGAGAGAGTTTGTATGATTCTTGGGAGCGATACAAGGCTTTGCTCAGGAGATGTCCCCATCATGGTCTAGAGAGATGGCTTGTTCTGCAGATCTTCTACAGAGGCTTGACATGTGCCACACGATCTTTAGTGGATGCAGCAGCTGGTGGAGCAATCACAAACAAGACACTTGATGATGCATTCACTCTTATTGAGAACCTGGCTTTCCATCAGTCCCAGTGGTACAATGAAAAGCCCGGTTCAGATTCTTTGGTAGCTAGAGTTGATGCACCTTCTCCTCGGATGGATCAGTATAGTTTGAGCTCTAGTCAGCCGCAGCCTTCTCTCTCATCGCACCACCATAGTTTTCATTCTACTCCTACCCCTCAGCAGCAGTTACCTACTCTTCATCATGATCAGATTTATAGTCCCGAGCTGTCTGTTTTGCATACATCTCATTTGGAGTCACAGTTATGTGGTGTGAAGACTTTGATGACCCAATTGCATGATCTTAGAGAGGCTATGCGCACTTTGACCTCCCGTTGTGACAGTTTGGCATCCTCACAGTCTTACCCGAGTTCTCTAGCTCACTACCAGTCTGTCACTACGGAGAGCGGTACGACTTTGGTTGAGCCTACTCCACCTACTCCACTAGTGCTTCAGCAGAGTCAGCCTACAGCTTCTAGACATCCTCCACGTCATCACCATAAGAAGCCATATACTCAGTCTCCTAGTCGGTGCTGCAGGATAGATGAGGTTGATGAGTTTGTGCTAGAGACATCTCTGAGTACCGTTGATACACACCTCTTGGAGTCAGATTCTATGTGTGACATGGTTGAGCTTCAGCGGATTATCTTTGATGATGATGATATCATTCCCATGGTGCATATGGTAGCTTGCACTGACGCCATCCTTCCAGACTCAGTACTTCAGATTGATGATTTTTTCATGGATGAGCCTCAGTTAGAGATTGTTAGCTTTGATTTGGAGGACTCTCATTGCTTTGACACTGATCATGTACTTCTTGAGCTTGATATGGAGAGATTCACGTTTGATGATATGGGCCACTTAGATGATTGTTTGATCTTTGAGCCTGAGATGGAGATATTCATTCTTGATGATGAGGGGGCTGCTTCCGATGTCGAGGAGGAGCACATTTCTATTGATCCACCACCAGCTACTTCCTTCGTTGACATCGCCCCTCTGGAGGTTTCTACTACCATACGCTTTACTTCACCTACACTTCAGGTAGTATGGAAACTCTTCCTTGACCGCCTCAGGTTTGATTTCATTGGCCCTGACGAGACATATTCTATTGTTGATGTTGCTCCTATCTCTTATGTTGAGACCTGCAGTCCTCGTGATATACCTTATCGATATGCTTGTGTGATTGGATATTCTATTGATGACTTAGAGGGTGTCAACCCTATCACACATACTTGTCATATCTTTGAGGTTGTTTGCAGGGTTTCACGTGTGTACCATCGACTACGAGCGGACTTGACTCGAGTCGACATCCCTTGGGATCCAGGTGGATTTTGAGGCATGCTGCTTCATGTGGAGGGCGGACATGTGCCTTTTCCATGTCCCGTCCTTGGCAACCCGTGCACTTGCGGGTGTGCTATTTTCGCACGATCAAGCAATATTCCTTTCAGAATTAATTTAAGAAGAGTCTAGAGATTGACAAGTTGAGATTGACAGGTGGGCCCTTGAATTTTTCGGATTCTTAGAATAAAGAAAATCTTAGAAAAAGGTTTTTAGGCTAACTTGTGGGCCATGGCCCATGGACCAAGCTCATGGAGACGGATTGACTGAAGGTTGACCTGCTGGATGGGACCCGCATATAAGTGATAAAGAGATCACAACTAGGGTCTATGTGTTGACTGACACGTGGGGCCTGGCTGTCATAGAGACAAGACAGAGATTAATAAGGGGTCCACATGGAAGAGAGACATGGGGAAAGAGGTGTAGCCATGGCTTCTCTGGTGGCCACCATCGACGGCGAACACCAGCCAGCGAAGGGGCAGTGACAGCAGGAAAAGGTATAGGGCTCCGAAGGGAACACATGGGTGGCTTCGCTTGGGGCAGTTAGACACCGTAGATTGCCGGCGACGAGCAGATGCGGTGGTGGCCAACTGTCATGATGGCAATGGTGCCACGGCGAGGTAGCAGTCCAATTGTGGTCAGAGCAAGGTTCAGGAGGTGGAGAAGGTAGTGTATTTGCGAGAAATTGAGCAGTTTCTCATCAAGGTGACGAAACGACGACACCGACAGGTTTGAACTAGTGTTGGAGAAAAAGAAGTCAGTGGAGGCAAACCGACAGGATTTCGGCAAGGGCAGAGGAAGCACAAGGTAGAACGTGGCACAACGAAGGCGATGGAGCAAACAGGGAGGCGGGAATCTCACCAATGGCTGCGAATTCAGACGACGAAGGGTTGCGGCTGCCGGGCAAAGGATGACGTTGATCTCCAAATCCACCAGCTCTTCCTTCGATTGATGGAAGGTTTAGGATGAGGTGTCTCGGGAACACGCCATGACATGCTCCAAATCGACAAATACCAAGCAAAGCGGCGGAATGGTGAAGCTCCTGGCGAAAACCGACAAAGAAGCAAAGTCAAGGGCGGCGGCTAGGGCAGATGGAGGGCGGCTCGGGGTACCAATTTTCTGGCGTGGCTTGCCTTCTGCCCTTCTTATAACTTGGGGAAGAAGGTGACCGGGATGGTTCCGGCGTGGCAATCGTGAACGAGCGGGAGTTGTAGGAGGAAGATGATGAATAGGGTCTGGCAAGTGGGGCCGCATTGTCGGCCAAGAGGGGATGCGGGCCGAGGCAAACCGACTAACGAAGCAGGTCGGCATGCTGGCCTGAACCGCACGGAAGAAAACGGGCTAGCGAAAGGAATAACGGAGCGGGCCACGCATAACTGGGCCAAGCTGGGAGGAAGAATGGGCAAGAGTTAGGGAATTCGGCCCAAAGACCTAAATATGGATTTCAAGGATTTGCAAATTTTCATAAATGGGAATAACTTTAATTGAGCTCCAAAATAGCAAATTTACTCTGAAAAAATCCAGAAAAATATATAAAAAATCCTTGCAACACAATGAATCCAACTAAACTTTCTAATATTCAAATTAATCTTTAATTAATTCAAAAAAATCCAAATATGTATTTTATTTTGAGAATTTTAAAACGCATTGAAAATCAGGATGTTACAAATGGCACTCCTTGTTTTAAGAACGTATCATAACACAGTAGTTGTTAGTACCAGTAATGTAAAAACTTCATCATGAACTCTCAAATCAGGTACCGATGGTATCACGTAACATGTATAATATGGTGCGATGTCTATGTCGTATGGGTAGAGTGTACAACCTATTCGGAGTATAAAACTATTCGAATATGCATGTTCCCTGTTATGAACAATGCTCGGTGAAATCCCATAATAAGTAGCGTATGTTTTTGCAAAATAGTTATGGAAGGATATTGTTGGGAATGCAAAGTTGGTTCGACAAGGAATATGCTACTGGTTCAAGTTTCTAAGGTAGCATGCCTCTTGTTCTACATTATGCAAATTTATGCTTACTATTATTTACTTATCAAGTTTAAATGTTCTTACAACTTTCATTTGCAATCTACTACTCATTATTGAAATTAAAAGCATGTTCCCTAAATCAAACTAGACTAGACAACTATCTTTGACATAGCCCACATACTATATATCTTTGCTTAAAAGTCTTGCAGAGTATGATTTTTTGTACTTAACCATTATTTGCTTAACATATTCAGAGGATGCAGAAGAAGAAAAGTCTTGCGGGTACTGCTATGCTCTGGGTTTCAAAGATGATGATGCCGATTTCTAGGGTTCTACCCTAGTCAGTTTCCTGTAGTTTGGGATGAGGCATACTTGCTAGTTTGGACACCTCAGTTATCATTTGCTTGCACTAAACTCTAATGTTATATGCTTTATTTGTCCGATCAGCCCCAGTATTGTAAACTTTGCCATTTAGACATATTTGCTACTTAATGCACTACATTAATCTAAATTTATTGTGTATGTAGGTGATATGAATATTGTTGAATGTGTGTAATAGCCATTGATCGTGGGACTAGCACAGTAAACACAAAGGGTTCGGAATGGAAGTTTTGGGTCTCGACAACATTGGTATTAGAGCCATACTGACTGTAGATTGAACCCTTAGATAGAACAGACTGTTAGTATAAGGACATGGGAATCTAAAACCTTATTTGCAAAACCTACAAGTAATCATGAAAAATATAGGATATACTTGTTATTTTACTCCTCTCCTTAATTAGTTCCCTTCATACCTCTTTTCTCTTTCAAACTGTAGATGGCTTGAGTTTTTCGTAACCAAGAGAATGGATGGCCTAGGTTCCTTGGTGATCTGCCATGGAAAATAGGAAGAAACAAACAACCCTTGTACACCGTAGTGGATGAAAGCCAAACAGGTATCACTATCAGGTTCTGTGCCAAGTTGTATGTCAAGACAAGGTTCGGACACCACGTTTTCCACCACAACTTGAAGTATCACATCTATACTAAGAACCAAGCCATTCAGGGAGTAGCCTACAGAGCAGTCTGCTAGATCTATAGGCGACATGCATCAACCTTCCTAAGTTGCTTTAAGACTGTGAGGCACAACCAGCTATAATTGACCGAGGTGAAGAACCCGAGACACCTTCAGAGGGTTTACAGTCTAAGGAGACTGAGCCAAAAGAGCATGTCACCGAAAGGTACGATGGAGCCAAGGACTATACCCATAGGATTAGACTTGGTAGAGCTCACCTAGGTCTCATTTTGGTATTAGTGAGATATGTATCCCCCTTTTGTAATTCATAGGTGCATGGTTTGTCTATTTTTCCGTAAGGGTTGTACTTCTCAAACCATGCAAAAGATTAATCAAGTTTATCATAGTTGCTTGTGTGTTGCCCATTTGGATTCTTTATTCATTTGTCTTGTGTTTAAAAGTTTCTCTTTGCATAAATAATTAGAAGATACACCCTTGTTGTCGCTTGCTTCTTAAGTACGATTTATCTTCGCTCCTAAACTAGTCTTGATAAGTGGTTGACGACAGGATGACGAGGACTCGATCAATGGACCTACTCTTGGGAAGCACAGAAGCGTTTGGATCATAGCCAGCAAATACTTGACCCTTGAGACCTAACCCACCACAACCTAGTCCAAACATGGAGCCAGAACCTCAGCATAGGGAAGGACATGGAGTTGAGTTACCAGGACCACCTTCAATGGACCAAGTACTCACCAAGATAGAACAAAATTGCCATGCTCAGACCCTTATCCTACAGGAAATTGCCTAAAACACAGTGAACATAGGTGCAACTCCTATGATAGCAGAAAGAGGAGCCACTACAAACCAGACCTAGTTGAAACTAGGAGAGTTCCTACGAACAAGGCCACCAATGTTTTCCTAATCTGAGGATGCACTTAATATCGATGACTAGTTGCGAGCCACAGAGAAGAAATTATCCATTGCTCAGTGCACTGACAATGAGAAGGTACTGTTTGCCTCTTACCAACTACAAGGAGCCACCAGTATTTGGTAGGACAATTTTAGCACTATACAGCCGGAAGGACAAGTAGTCACTAGGGCCACCTTTACACAATCCTTTCGCAAGGCACACATCCCAAACTGTCGTAATGTTTGGTTAAAATTAATAATGTTTGACTGTACGTATTCTAGAACACCACTCTTTTATGATCAAAGAGAGCGTACTATTATGGTATTATGGTACACGATTATGAAGATTAATGATTATAAGTTCGAAAATAGTTCTACAAGATCGCGAGATACTAGAATACTCGTCGAGATGCTAATGAACCTGGGCTTGCATGCATGATGCATCGTCAACATCGATCGTTTGGACTTTGAAGCGCTAGAAAATCAATCAATTGATAGGAATGCTGTCACACCGGCTGGCTCAATCTAATAAGCCGGTTAATTAAGATAGCGAAACAAGTTAGCTAGCAGCCGGCCGCGCGCCACAACCAAAGCCCATAATTAAACGAGACATATATACACACCCAGCTGAGAACCCAAAGTAAATCATCGTACATCGTTGGAGACAGGCTACAGTTTAATTATATAGACGCAAGTTAAGCATCGAGTTTATAACTTGTAACGAAATGTAACAATGCAACAACCTTCAATTCGTCGTGCGTCGAGCTAGCTACCTTATATATCACATGCATGCAAGAGATCAGAGGGCCATCAATCTCATCAGAAAAGAAAATTGAGCTGAGAGGCAGGTACGTACGTAGCACCAGCAAGCTAGCTAGATGGAGAAGAAAGGACTTGTGCGGATACACGTGGTGGTGATATGCGCCGTAGTGGGCGTCCTCGGCCTCATCACGGTCATCTTGGGAGTCGCCGGCGAGGCTTCCACGGCGCAGGCACGCACGCATGCAAAATATATTTTCCCATATAGATATCTTGATCCCTCCAATATTCGTAGTTTGCATGTTTAATATGTATTTTCGTGGGAAGCATGCAGTCGCTGGCTGCGGGCGACGGCGTGAACTGTAAGTACCGGCCCACACCGGCGGTGGGCTGCGGCATCGCGGCGGCGCTGCTCGCGCTGACGGCCCAGATCGTCGTCACCGCAGCCGTCGGCTGCTGCGATTGCTGCCGGACGTGGGGGATTCCGACCGAGACCAAGCGCATCGTCGCCATCGCCTTGTCCGCCGTTGCATGGTACATACGTACTATAATTATTAATCTAGCTCTGTCACGTCTCAAGAGAAAATAGTGTCATTTTCCGTAACAAATTAACGGTGATCGCAATGCTGTTTAGTAGGTACTGTCACATCCGGATCTGGCCGTATGCTTAGATTTAATCGGATTTACTTTCTAGCCCACATATCCAAATGGACTGAGCATCTAAACCCATAGGTTACCCATATACAAGCCCTAAAATAATCACCTTATAAGTGGTATTGAGATTTTTCCCCCCAAAAGACTAGTCTAATAGGTGAGATCTCCCTCATACTTATACAAGTTGTGCTTCTTACGGGTGAAGTCTTCCTTACACTTATATAAATTGTGCTTCTTCGTTTCCCACAACTAATGGGGGATTATTCCCAAAATTGTACCTCTCACACATTGTTTTTGCGCTTCTGCAACCAAGAAGATGTTATGTGTCTAGGCTTTGATACCACTTGTCAGATCTGGACCTTGGCTGTATATCTAAGTTCAACCGGATTTCCTCCTTGGGCTATAGGTCCAAATGGGTTGAGCACCTAAGTCTACGGGCTACCCGTATGTAAGCTCTACAGCAACAACCTTATAAGTGGTATTGGACATTCTCCCCTAAAAGACTAGTACTCCAATGGATGAAATCTTTATCACACTTATAAATTATATTTCTTCCTTTTCCACAACCAATATATATATATATATATATATATATATATATATATATATATATATATATATATATATATATATATATATATATATATAGTGTGTGTGTATGTATATGTATATGTATATATCTATATATATGCGCCCTCTTCTCTGCGGTGTTACTGAACTCATCTTTCCCTACGCCAAGCACAGCAGATATCCAGCTTGCAGTGTGTAATTAATTTTAGTTGGTGATATATATATTTTGCAGGGTCGTGGTAATCATAAACGTGGTACTGTTCATCGTGGGGGCCGTGGCGAACATAGGCGGAGATACACAGGCTACCGACGACGGCAAATGCCTCGCCGCACCAGGAAGCGGAGTGTTCGCGGCGGCGACGGTCTTGTCTCTCGTTGCCGATGGATTTTAGATAAGTGGCGAAGTCAGGAATGAAATTGAGGGTGGGCTGAACTATTTATAGGTCTAAACTAAGTTGATACAAAATTAGTCTTTTACTCTTATAAAATTTCAGATTCATATAGAAATTATAAATTATATGGAGACAAACAATAAAAAATAGAGAAATAGAAAGTAGATGCCTCGATAATAGAAAGCGCCATGAGTGGTCCCCCACACCGCCCTCGCCAGAACCGGCGGCAGCGGCGGCAACAGGCCAATGAGCTGGAACTTCAGCGCCGCATCGGCGCAGCCAACTGATGAGAGCGGCGGTGGTGGCAGGGCGTTGCATTGCCGGACAGCCGGGAAAAGAGGGGGCAGTGTGGCACCCGCTGCGGCGGCGGTGCCTTCGGGGCACATGCAGGGCCACATCATCGCGGAGCGGCGGCGAAGGGAGAAGATCAACCAGAAGTTCATCGAGCTCTCGACCGTTATTCCCGGACTCAAGAAAGTTCATATATATTTCACTTTCTTTCTTGTTTCTTTCTTTGATTGATTATCTCTTCTTTAATTTTATGATTTTCACTAGTCCTCTTCTTCTTTAATTTTATGATTTACATATATTATTTCACTTATTTCTTTCTTTGATTGATTGACTAGCTCTTCTTTAATTTTATGATTTTCACTTCTTCTCTTTCTCCTTATCGTCGTCTTCTTTAATTTTATACTTGTTGTTAACATTCTTATCAAGGAGAGCTAGCTTCTGTATTTATTTTTACTATATACAAAGTTGCTACCGGAGGAGGTGAGGCTTAAGCCTTACCAAGCTACCCCGATAGCTACGCCCCTTCAGATCACCTCGTACATCCTGCTTCAGGCTACGGCTGCAAGCTCCGCGAAACCGCTTGCGGAGCAGCAGTCGGGGATCGCCGTGGGGCAGCCCATGCAGCCGGAGCCACAGGATGCTGACCAGCGGGCAGCTGCCGGCGGTGATCCTCCAACTCTGGCGCCTACCTCGTTGTCGGAATCCAGAGCTGAGCCCACAAGCCAAGTTTGAAGGCCATGCATGGACATTTGCGCGTTCATTATGAACTCCATCCATCCTCAATAAGTTGTCCTTTCAGACTTTCCACGGTTTCAAATAACAAATCCTTAAAGGTCACCATGAAGACAACGTCTTGAACCTCATAGTTAAGATGATGCGGCCTAAATTTGACATTGACAATCTAGCACCGTTGTCCATCTGCCTTGTTGGCTTGACCCGTGTACCATGTATGTAATCTCTAGCAGGCGAATCCTAGGGTTAGAAGGCGCTCTGCCAGGTTGAGCAATGGCTCATATAGCATGAATTTCTGAGCCAAAAGTAAGAAGAGGATATCATCGGTCTTCTTCAGTTTGCTCTTGCCGCCTCACTGTTTAGAGGTTGACTTCATGGGAGTCGACCGGGCATGAGGTGTAGATGCATGTGATGTACCGCGCCCTTACCGCGTCAGTGCGTGTAACTCTAGTGTATGTAGCTCCGGTGTAGATAGCTCCCGTGGACTTGACACTGTTGCAGGACTTTCCCATGAAGTTGACACTGGTGCATGTAGTTTTGGTGCAGATAGCTTCCGTGGACTTGGCACCGGTGTAGGTACCTCTAGGTAGATGTTCTTCTTGGACCACTGGATAAATGTTCCAATGGTTTGCCCTAGAATCACGACCTCGTCATTTGGGGCATCTGCAGTGGGATCCCGATGCTAGAGTTACACCATGATCCAAGGATCTGGCATCGGATGGATACACCATGATCAAAGGTGATTGTCGAAACCGATTGCCAGGCATAATGGTCTTGAGCTCTTGATATCCTTTTCATGACGAGTTGAATGCGGTATCGAATTCTTCACTGGAAGAATGAACTGCTCTACTTTAGCTTTACACCTGCAATGAGATCTGCGTTTTGGATATAAATGACTAAATGTACCTAAGGGTAAATACCATGTGAAAAGAAATATGGGCTAAATGTTGCAGAAGTTCTCAAGTGCGGAAGTTCTCAAAATTCAAAAAATAAACATATATGGGGGAGAGCATGTTCTATATCTTTGCAAAATTTCAAGGCCAAACTTATTATTATCTGTGAGATATGAAAAAGAGAAATATTGTTCACTAAGTATTTGTCTTTTTGTACAAGCCTCCCCTGCCATCAAACCCTAGTTGTTGGGAAAACAGGGAAATGAGAAATGAGCAAGTTCTTGGGTGAAAAGCTACAATTGGAATCATTTGCTTTTGGGAAATGCTGTCCAAAGGGCCTTGAAGAGATCCCCAGCTCAAAGCAAAAACATTCTGCAACTTATCTACAAGAATCCAACTTAGAGAGAAAAGAACTAAGTAAAGAACAGAACTGAACCAAGAACTTAGGGAAGCTCAAGAACCCAAACCACTTTAGAAACAACATTTCTCATTTTGATGAAATGATTACACAGGAGTTCTCTCACAATCACCTCACTACGTCCCCATACGTAATTGGTATTTAGGAAATACACACAGGAGCCTCAGCTCACAACCCAACTGCTTGAGCTCTTACTCACACACACGAGAGCAACACAGGAACCATACACAGAGTCCACCCTTGCTGCCTCTCCTCACATCCTCTATGTAGTGGGAGCTCAACCAAAGACGCAAATCAAGAAAGGTCAGCTGCACTCCACTTCATTTCCCCCCATACACAAGAGGTAAGAAGTCAAAAGCAATCTCAGGATGGAGGGAAAAACACACATACCCTCCAAAACCTAAATCCCTTTCTAATTTCCCTTCACAACCACTAACGGGTCTCCAACCCGTTATCTCCAACCGAGTCCGCTTCCATTTTGCAGCCTTGCACATTTTACCGAAATGCCCCTGCCGCAACTTCCTGGAAGCTTCCTCCTCACATGACCGCATCCGGCCTCCGACGGACTGGACCTCGACTCCTCCCTGAGTCTTGTCCCGGTCCGCTCTGCTGTACACGACCGCACCTGGCATCCTGACCATCTGGATCTCAGCTCCTCCCTGAGCCTAGTCCCGGTCCACCTCGCCGTCGCCCGTAGTGCCCACCACAGATAGCTCTAGCTCCGGTTCCTCGTCTCCCGGCTCGCAACCACCTCAGCAGCCTCAACCATCTTCGACGTCTTCGACCGTCTGGACCTCGACACCTCCTGTGCCTAGTCCCGGTCCTCCCACGCACCACCATGATCTAGCTCCGAAGTCCTGCAATCACACAGACAAGCAAACCGTCACATAGCACCGCACGATACAGTATAAACAACATTAGCATTAACAAAAAGGTACTCAAGCATGAAATACCCAAATTGACCGATCGAGAAGGAAAACAAGCGTCCTAAGCACTCCCGACCGCAATCGACCAAGTCCAACCAAACCGGACCACGCCATGCACCGACTTGGCGCGGACCGACCAAAGCAAACTCAAACTTTCCAGAACACGAGTCAATTACTCATCACAAACATAGAGACACCTCCACATGGTCTCTCAATCTCCCCCTTGATGAGTATATTGACAAACACAGAAAAGACGCATAAAGTTGAGTTTGTTTGAAAGTCATACATGGTCTAAAGGAGAAGCAAAGAGATGCATGACTATGTCGACAAAGGAGCAAAAGAAAGAGCAAGTTTTCCTCAAAAGGGTTCATTAATTGATATCTTTTCGTTCTTGGATATTTAGCGTGAAAATTTATATAATTGGAATGTAGCAATTATTTATTTGGAAACAAAGTCGATATGGTATTGCATGTAGTAGATCAAATTCTCCATGTTCATGTAAACGATAGTAATTATTTAGCATGAAAAATAATATAATTGGAATGCAGCAATTATTTATTTGGAAAAAAGTCATGGTAAATCTAGCAATTAAGCATAGATCATGGCAAGATGTAATGCATGGTAAATATGTCATAAAAGAATAATAGTCAAGGCTCCATGGAGATATATTACAATGCAGAATGCTGAAATGAAATGAAAATCCAGCTCCCCCTCAACAATAGATGCACTTTTTAGTTTAAGTTGAGTTATGTCAATATTAAGATCCAGAAGTTCCGAAATGAACTCCCTCTGAACTAAAGCTATAAAAAACGAAAAGCTGGCAAAGAAAATCAGAAAAGGCAGTCCTTAAACCATAGACAAGATATAGATGATACTATGGCTTAGACTGACTCTCATCTATCCTATATGACACTAGGACTAAATGACTAAATGTACCCAAGGGCAAATACCATGTGAAAAGAAATATGGGCTAAATGTTGCAGATGCGTGAAAATCAAGTTCAGAAGTTCTCAAAAATTCTAAAAAAGACATATATATATATATATATATATATATATATATATATATATATATATATATATATATATATATATATATATATATATATATATATATATATATAGGGGAGAGCATGTTCTATATCTCCGCAAAATTTCAAGACCAAACTTATTATTATCTGTGAGGCATGAAAAAGAGAAATATTGCTCACTAAGTATTTGTCTTTTTGTACACTGTAGACACTATTGAGATTGATATTGAAATTTTACATGGCTATAGAGGATACCCTATATTGAACAAACTTTAGAGATTTTTTCGAAACTTTATACCTGATTTTTAACATAATTGCAACATTTAGCCCATTTGACCAGATATGCGCCCATGTACCTAGTGCAGCAATTTGGACTTATAATCCATTACGTTTTGTTAATTGATTTGGGGCTACCAGCCAGTGTATTTCCCAGCTGATTGTACAGTTGGTCAAAAAGCTCTCGGCCAGATTATTGCAGGCATAAATCTTTCGGAGGCTGTAACTTCTTCGTTTGGAGGGCATAATAGCCGCGGTGGTGATCTACAACTATGTAGTTGTCTGTATTTTCATTTAAGCCCATCTAGATACCCAAAATTACGTTTAAAAGATCTGGACAGCAATCCAACACCCGTTATTGCTATGGTTTTGCCCAAACTTGACTTATTTCATTGTTCTTTGTTCTTGGGAGTTTCTACACACATTTATTCGGTATGAAGATAAATATAAAACATAATCATGATTTTATAATGAATTATGCAATATTTGCTAAGTTTTAAATTAAAGCAGCAAATAAAGCGTAAAACAGAGAGCATTTTACGGTTTTCTTTCATTAAAAAAAGCATGCTAAATAATCCTATACGCCTGGGAATATCAATAATTTTGGATTGGACCAGTTATACTTGGATATATATTGGACCTTCAAAATTTGGATTTCGATAATCATCCATCAACAGGTCTAGTCACATGCCAAACATATCACGGTTTGGATAGTTCGAATTGGATATGGATTGGACTAATTATATATGGATAACTTTCAAATTTTGGAATTGAATATCCATCCATTAGCAGGTCGTGTGCCAAATATATCGCATTTACATATTATATATATGGGATAGACTATTGCACAGGCGACTGAAATTTTTTTATCTTTCAGTCACCTGAAGTTGCATATTGAATCACCTGAAGTTGCACATGTTTTTTTGGAGGGGGCTGCAATTTTAGTTGATTGAGAGTGCAATTTCAGGTCACCTGAAGTTGCACTCTAAATCACCTAAAGTTGCAGCTGTTTTTTTTTGAGGGGGGCTGTAATTTTAGTTCATTGAGAGTGCAATTTCAGGTGACTGAAACGTAAAAAAATTTCAGTCGACTGTGCAATAGCAAAACCGTATATATATTGGTCACCAACGAGAGTTTTGCCCAAGAGTTGTCATTGTGTAGCACTGCAACAAAGAAGAAGAATGGCTCGCGTGGCATGCTTTCTCCCAATTTTTTGCTTCTTGTTCGCGTAACTATTTGTGGTACTCTTTCTCGACGTTTTTCAATTGTCAAAAACCATCAATTTTGCAGTGTCTTGTTTACTTTGCTTATTTTCCATTATGCCAGACCAAAACACACATCATATTTATCAACGGCTTCTTTTGGCTCCTTCGAGAACAAATCATGCTTCTTCTTCTACTCCAAGATACATATTGACCATATAGATGTTCATATTTTATAGGTTGAGGCCTCTGGGAGATCGAATGGAGGGTTTTATCGACCGGTAAGTTCATAGCACTATTATTATCTGGACGCTGTGAAAGGGCAAAATAATTCTTCAATTCTTGTAGTGGGTTTTTATTTTTATGTTGATTTGATGTATAAATTTGGAACGTAGGCTGGCGCAGAAGGATCTGTCCCCATAGAAGGTAATAAATTTCTCACTTCCCAACTCGATCACCAACTGGTTGAAAGTGTTTGTCATAATCTCATTTAGCATTCCATTTCTTTGGTTGCGCATGAGCAGAATGCGCACAGAAATGCAACTACCGTTGCTCGGCAACAAAGCACCAAGAACCATGCCTTAAGTACTGCAATATCTGCTGCGAGAAGTGCCTATGTGTTCCGTCTGGCACGTCTGGCAATAAGGAAGAATGTCCATGCTAAAACAACACGAAAAGCGCAGATGGCAAGCCCAAATGCCCTTGAAAATGCTTGGGAGCCAACATATCTGCTGACCACCATATCTTGGCTTCCTCGACTCTCTTTTCTTTTCTTTTCTTTTTTTATGTCCACAATTGGCAGTTGGCCTCCTCTGCTGTATCTGGCATATTTTTTTATATATCATGGGTGTACTGGACCCAAATAAATATTCACTCATCTTGGAGCAAAAATCAAATATAATTATTTATGCTCGGAACTTGATCCGATCTACCCAGATGGTTGTATACGTACTCCATTCAGCTGTTCTACGTGCGATACACAGACGGTTCTTACCGCTGAATCGTCTGTGATATTCCTGTATCACAGACGGTTTTATAATAAAAATCTTCTGTGGTATTCCAGATTATCACAGACGGTTTTTATTAACGTTTCCCGCCTTGCAATCTCTCAAAATTTCATATTTTCCCGCTTAAGTCCGAGTATGACGCAGTTTTGAGACACCTTTAGTAAAACGGGCATAACTTTTGCATACAGTGTCCGTTTTTAACGTTCTTGTACTCGTTGGAAAGCTAACGACGAGCCCGATCCAAAAAAATGACTCCATGACCCCAAAAATCAGCCATCTTTGGACCTAAACCTACGTCGCAAGTTTTTGGTTTCTGTTTTTGCCCTTTTTTTTGGTCTTCCTTTTGGAATTTGGATTTTGTTTCAACTGAAAAGTTGTAGATCTCATCGAAACCTTTTAAATGAGTATATATAAGCTATATAAAACTTTGCTATTTTATCTTTTCAGACTAGTTGTTTATATTGCATCGGTATATAAAATTTTGTGCTCTAATTCACAGACGGTTCTACATATAGAACCGTTTGTGATAATCTGACCGTTGGGCCCGTCGATCCTCCTCAACTCAATCATAGCCAATAGAAATCCATAAATCCTCACCCCACGGATCGTAGCTCCGCCTCTCCGTTCCCACGCCAAAAATTTCGAACTCCCGCCTCTCCCTCCCTTTCCCTCCCCTATAAATATAACCAAAACCCAGCCTCCTTGCTGGTCTCCTCCTCCTTACTGTTCTCCTCCTCCTTGCTGTTCTCCTCCTCCTTGCTGTTCTCCTCCTTGCTGTGCTTCTCCTCCTTACTGTCCTCCTCCTTGCAGACGACGCACAAGTCTACGGGAGGCAAGACACCGCATAAGCAACTAGCTCGTGCCAACCGTGCAGACGCTCAATCAACGCCGACGATGGTGGCCGTCAAAGACATCCAGCTCATGTGTTGCATCAGGAGCGAGAAGGCATAGAGGATCTTTGCTTTTTCTATGTTCTTGTTGTGTAACCTGCTCGTTGTTTTGGTATATTGTAATGGTAGGCTCTAATCTTAATAAAAATGGATGTTTTATGTTTGTGAAATGAATTGAGATGTGAATTGGATGTATACATGTACATGTTGATCTACTTGTTTCATAGGGAATGGCTTAGCATTTCCTGAGGCTAGCCAATAAACAGAAATAGGTTTAGGAGTAGAAGGGAATATCACAGACGTCTGTGATTATAACTATCACAGACGTATGTGATATTTGCACCATAGATAGTTCAAAAATCGTCTGTGATAGTTATAATCATAGACGTTTGTGATGACCTTTTCTGTAGTAGTGTCATATTCGTATGGACTTCAAAAAATTAGAAAAAATTATATAATTTATGTGCAAATACAAAGGATTACAAATGAAGCGTTAAACCAAGGTTAGTATGGTCTATTTTCCTCCAATCATTTCTCTTATGGTTTTTGGAGTCAATCTACTAGCCAAACACTTTTTTGAGGTAGCTCCACATTCTCATAGAATCAGGAGCAGAAGCTTAAAAATGAGAATTTGGAGCTATATCAAACAGGCCTTAATAGTCTAGTTCTATCGACAGTATGTATTGAAGTATAAAGACATATTAAACCTTCTTTGTGATTATGGTCGCCTATCAGTGGAGGACCCAGGATTTTACCAAAGGGTATGCCGCACCAAAATTTTCATATGCAATTCACTAAAACCATTTGCCAATTCGGTAAAAAAATTGTAAAATTTGCACCATAATTCGGTATACAGGTACTAAATAATATGATAAGTCTTAAATTTAAGGAATCTAAGGCACTAAAATTTGCAGAAAATCTGAACATGTTTTCATAAATTGAATTCTAAGGTGGACATGGCAGCCTGGCACATCCATCTCAAAACTTCTATCGGAACTAAACATAGGTACCGGTATGTCTTGAACTTAGAAGTAAAAAAAATAGGGATTGTTTTGCTCTTCCACAAAGTCAGAAAGATTATTTGTGTCCGATTTCAAAGATCAAGGAGCAAAATTTCTCTACCCCTTGACAGAGTAATCAAGATGTTGCAGTAGAAGTTGACCATATGAAATGAGTAAAGCTAATGCAGAGTAAACACATGAAGGAAAGTAGGGAGACTTGCCAAAGTCCAGTAAGGTCCATGAATTCGGTTTCATATCACCAGATGCAACTTTGCTAAACTGATTCTCGCCAATGTCTCTCATCTTGGAACTGCAATGTAAGGATACAATCCCACATATCATATGCTGAGTTACACAACAGTCATAGACTCATAATTAAACTCGTAATATGACATCAAGTAGCTAGTGCATATTCAAGTCACTCTACGATTGAAATTATGTGGGGAACTTCTTGTGCTAAGTCCTAGTTCAACAAGAGAAAGTCGATGCAAAGTAGGGAGTACCTGATGGCATCAATCTGCGCATACGAGAAAGCGGTGAGAATGATGAAGAACCTAGTCCAGTAGACAACCGGCTTCACGAAAAGTACACGAATATCGGCAGCCTTTACCTCGTTTGCAACTTTAGCCAGAGAGACAGCAACTGAAAAATAAGGTAAACAATGATCGGATTTAAGACCCATAACAGCAGATGGACTTCTATGGAAAAGAAAACTTCAGCAGCATGCATTCTTGAATTATGCTATGCTAATGTTACTTTTTTCTGAACATTTTTGTTCAGCTTAGAGCGGTTTCTTGGTTTAACTTTGCATATGGTCGATAAGCATTAGCAGAGACGAGCAAGAGAAAGGAGTGGAGAGGCACGTACAGGACAAGCACTCGGCGTCGTCGTTAGCCTCAATGGCCGGAGTCCCACCTCCACCGGCGTTGTACACCACCTCGCCATGCTTGTTGAGCAAATCCTCGAGCAACTTGTCCGCGTCGTCCCCTCTTCCAGAGTCCTGCCCGAGCAACAGAAACACAGAGAAAATTTCAGAACAGGAGCAGAAGATGGACACAATAGCCAAACTTGTTCAAGAGATAATCACATTAGACGAAGAGGAGGACGGACCGACGGAGAGCGAGCTCGGCAGAGGACGGCGGGGGCCGGCAGGTCGCTCCTCAGGTGGGGGCTCCGGTGGTGGAGGACGCCGCCGGCGCGCCGCGGCAGCGGGTTTAGCAGGACGGCGGCTGGGGGCGCGCAGGTGAGGCCGTGGCTCGGGATGGCGGCACCTCTCATGCTAGCTGCAGCTACGAAATTTTCCACGGGATCGAGGCGGCGCATGCGGCAGGCAAACCGTCGCCGGTATTGAGTTCGGCGGCTTGGCCCCAGGGTATGCCGTGGCCCACCCGGCATACCCTGTGGGTCCGCCCCTGTCGCCTATTAGGCTATTATCCCCATTGAATTCTAGCCGTTAGATCATCAAGAACAAAAGGGTCAAGAAAATGTGGGTGTACCACAAAATTTCCCTGCACAGTATCACAAAACTAGTAGTTGAATTTGAGTAGCTACAAATCAAATATAGTTGCATCTTCAACTCCCAAACTATATCAACAATCACTACTATAAAAGAGGCTAAATTGGATGCTTACATCACAGACAGTTCCTAGGAACCGTCTGTGCTATAAGTATCACAAACGGTTTATACGAATAATTGTCTGTAGTATTTTCACATATAGTTATTTACATGAACCGTCTGTGAAAATAAAAGACATCACAGACGGTTCTTATAAAGAACCATCTTTGAATTATTACAGATTGTTCTTGATAAGAACTGTATGTGATAATGGGAAACATCACAGACGGTTTTTTATTTAAACCACCTGTGATACTTCACAGACAATTTGTATTAATAAAAATGTCTATGATATGTTTCCCGCCTCGTAATCCCCAAAATTTTATAATCTCCTACCTGAGTCCAAGTAGAATTCAGTTTTGAGGCACCTTTAGTAAAAAAACGGGCATAACTTTGGCATACGGTGTCTGTTTTCAACGTTTTTGTATTTGTTGGAACGCTAACGATGATCCTGATTCAAAAAAATGACTGGCTTGTGCTAGTTGCCCTTTCAAACCCTCAAAATCGGCCATCTTTAGCTCTAAATTTGCCATTATCACTGACTGTTTTTGTTATGAACCGTGTGTGATATCTCCTGTTATTATAGACGGTTTTTATTATGAACCATCTGTGATGTCTCTATCATAGAAGGTTTGTAATCCGAACCATCTGTGATGTCCCACCACGTCACTGTGCACCAAAGACCTAGCACCGGATCGATACACCTAGCCCCAAGCAGCGTCCAGTGCAACAGAGGCATGTCTCACTTGAAGCTTGCACTTCGTAGCCACCTATATACCGATACAAAATTAGCTACTCCAATAGGCCTATCAATGGATCGAGCATTCTAGAGATAATAATTATTATCAGGATATCATCGATAGGAAATCAGTGAATACTAAAGCACATGACTCAAGGCATGACGCCATGTTAGGAAATCTAAGGAGGATACGAATGGAGATTGGCTCGACGTTTCCTTGGGTGGATACTCAGGCACATGACTCAAGCCGTGGGTAGGCAAGCTTGCAGATGGTAGGGAGAGATGGCACGGCCATGACGCGCAGCGGGAAAGAAGGAAAAAGAAGCGGCGACATTGGGCATAGGGGGTGGTGACATAGCAGGGGAGGGGTGGCTTGTACGTACTTATAGTATCTAGCATCAAATGAGTGAGACATCGAGGGCTCGAGATTGAATAGAAATAACAAGTCCTCGAAGGTCACTGTGAAGACACAGTCTTGAACCTTGTGGTTAAGATGATGCGGCCTAAACTTAACATTGACAATTGAGCATTGTTGTCCATCCGCCTTGTTGGCCTGTCCCATGTACCATGCATGCAATCTCTGGCAAGCGAATCTTAGGGTTAGAAGGAGCTCTACCGGGTTGACCAACAACTCATATAGCACAAATTTCTGGGCCAATAGTAAGAAGAGGATATTATCGGTCTTCTTCATTTTACCCTTGTCGCCTTGCTGTTTAGAGGTTGACTTCATGGGAGTCGACCGGGTGTAATACCCCAAAAGTGATTCAAGAGATAATCGATTAATTGGAGGGAAGAATCATATAGAAAAGAGTTAAACAGGGATTTTTAGAGGGGGGATTTCTGAAAAATCCTAGCAACCTGGGCCTGGGCCTTGGCCCAAGAGGTGGCTAGCCAAAAGGGGGGAGGCGCCCCTCCCCCAAATCCTAGTCGCCACTCCTACTCCCCCTCCCCTCTCTCCTTGTGGCCGCCGCTTCCCCAGGCCCCCATGCGCCTCCACCTTGTCCAGCAGCACCCCATCCTCCATTGAAGCCCCTGCTATTAGTGAAGAAGATCCCCTTTGCTGCCGGTCGAGTGGAGGAAGGAGATTGATAGCCGGGAGGTGTTTTTGACCCGGAAGAAGAAGAAGAGGAAGGGGAAAAGGGAAAAGGAAGGGAGAGAGAGAGATCGCGTGGTGCTCATCATTTTGCTTCAGCAGTTCGTCAAGAATAATCCCTAAATCCCCCGTTAGATCCATATTTAATTGTTGTAGAAATGTCGGTATTGTAGTATGCCCAGGACAGATTGTGTTAGATGGTTGTTTTGGGGTAGTTTCGTGGGGATTCAGTTCTAGACGTCTCCTAGAGTAATGTAGAGGACATCGCCATATTTTTGTGAAGTACTATAACACGTCGTTTGGACCTCTGTAGCAGAAGTTATGATTTTATTAGTGGGACTATTTTGCAGATTGGTGGGTTTTCTATCAAGTTTTGGTAAATGATGTTAGGAGATTAGAAAAAGGGAGAATTAGAGAATCTCAGTACAATGAAAGTTGTAGATCATTGTCTCCGCTCTCCATAAAGCTCAAGAACGCATGATTCGGACACTCGTACTGAAAGTTATGGTATTTTTAGTATTCTATCCAGAGAACCCGATGTGAAATTAATGTTTTAGAAAAATGGCTTGTGCGGGTAAAATTTGGCCGATTCAAGGAGGTTAACCAACTAGGTTTAGATGGATAATTTAAGTATCTTTCCAGAAAGTCTAAGAACACCTCATTCGGACTCCCGTAGCAATAGATATGGATTTTTGAAGTTGACTGTTCACAGAGGGGACAGATAGACCTCTAGGATTTGGGGTTGAAGTCGAGTTGGATGTTTTTGCGAGTTCGTGATTATTTTTTTATATAGTTTTGGTCCACTAACATTATCTTAGCATGCGTTATAATTATTATTCAGGTGGTGGACTGATCCCGGGGGCAGTACCTTCTGCATGTCCCTCGTCCTCTCGCGGTTAAGGCAAGTATAATGTGGGATACAATAACTGTTATGGAATGTCAATGTTTGAATTAAATTGTGAGTAATTGTGTGCTCATGATCGTGATGAAGGCATATTTGGTAATGTTCATGGTTTGTGAATATTGCAGTATGAATAGGTTTTACTTGTGCAGTTGTTGTGGATGCACATTTTTATTAAACTGAGACTTTCATACATATGCATCATGTTGGCTTATTGAAATTTTGGTCATGTGATGACTAAGCAATAGCTGAGGTCCCCGTCATGTTAATGACGGGGTAAAGGTCCCCATGCTTGAAGAGCATGGACTTAGGTCCCCATACTTGCAGAGTATGGGCAATTGGTCCCTGTACCAGATGGTACATGCATGGGTGTGCATCGACGGATACACATTTTGCATTACCGGTAAAATGCAAAAGAGAAAGAGAAAAGATAAGGGACTTGTTGAGCATATTGCATAGCATTTGTTGAAAAGCATCTGTTGGGTGTTTTCTTATGGTGTTGTGTTCATGGATGCTATGGTTACCCTCTTGTTATATTTGCTGGGTCTCGGACTCACTCTTGTTGTTGTTGTTGTTGTTGTTGTTGTGTTTTAGGTACCTTCATGAAATCGGCATGCATGGGGAAAAGAAGGATTAGTTTTGTTGCACTATTGCACGTTCTACCCACAATGGAAAGAAAGAATAAACCAAATAGTTGATGATGGATTCTCTTTATGTACTTTCTTGTTTATTGTTTCCTGGAAGCAAACTGTAATAAATTAGTAGAAGATTTACGATTGCTCATGATTAATATCATAGATGATTAGCTTATTTCTTAGATGTTTAGCTGCTTCCATATTTCAAGATGGTTTATCTTAATTTATGATAACTGTATGCTGAAACCCCCGACAAAGATAACCATGCAAAGGAGGTTCTGCTGAAATTTTGTGAGGTGCATTTAGTTATCCTGTTATGTTACTTAATTTTTGGTAGCATTCCAGACCATTGGTTGGTTGGGGTGTTACACCGGGCACGAGGTGTAGATGCATGTGATGCACAACACCCTTGCTGTGTCAGTGCGGGTAACTCTGGTGCAGATAGCTCCCACGGACGTGGCACCATTGTAGGACTTTCCCATGAAGTTGACACTAGTGCAAGTAGTTCCGGTGCAGATAGCTTCCGTGGACTTGACACCGGTGCAGTACCTCCAGGCAGACGTTCCTCTTGGACCACTAGATAAATGTTCCAATGGTTTGCCCTAGACTCACGACCTAGTCATTTGGGAGCATCTGTAGTGGGATGATCTCGAAGTTAGCATGGACACCATCCAAATTTAATTTTGCAAAACACGACGCTAGAGTTACACCATGCACCAAGGACCTGGCACCGGAAGGATACACTTGGCCCCAAGCAGCGTCCAGTGCAGCAGAGGCATATCTCACTTGAAGCTTGCACTTCGTAGCCACCTATATAACAATAAGAAATTAGCTACTCCAATAGGCCTATTAATGGATCGAACATTCTAGAGATAATAATTATTATCAGGATATCATCGGTAGGAAATCAGTGGATACTCAGGCACATGACTCAAGGCATGACTCGAAATCCAGGGAGGATACGAATGGAGATTGGAACAACATTTCCTTGGGTGGATACTCAGGCACATGATCAATCCATGGGCAGGCAAGCTTGCAGACGGTAGGGAGAGATGGCTCGGCCATGACACGCAGCAGGAAAGAAGGAAAAAGAAGCGGCGACATTGGGTGTAGGGGGCGGTGACATAGCAGGGGAGGGGTGGCTTGGTGCTGGCCAAAAGCTTGGATTCTTGGGACTACAGAGGCGGCGAGTGGCATAGGAACTGCATCAGCATGGTATGCTACGCACTAGCGAGGGCATGCGCTGCGAGGTGGCACCGCGTGCAGTGCGTGGCCTGGGCACTCTCTAGGGCGCCGGTCGTCACGAGCCGTTCATGGCCAGGTCATGCGGGCTCTAGGCTAGGCCCAAGAGAAGGAAAAGTGCAGCTAGGCCGGGCCAGCCCACGGGAGGAATTGCATTTTGAAAATTTCATGGAAATTTGAATTTTGCTCAAATGGCTTGAAAAGAAAATTGGTTGAACTTTTCAAAACACAGGGTACAATATTTTCCCGAAATAGGATGTTACATTTATCAAGCAAAATTTTCACTTCTTTGCAACTTCGATATCAGCCAAGCCTATATATATATATATATATATATATATATATATATATATATATATATATATATATATCTTATTTCCACTCCACGACTGCAATACACCTATAATCCATCGAGATATCACAAGAAACAACATCTTACTTGATGCATCTTTCAAGGCTTATGTTTTAGATTTTGGCACAAGGATTTTGATGCTTGTTCCATCAAATTGGGAGTGCACTAGCAGGAACATATGGCTACATTGCTCCTGGTACATGCTTTCTTATCCAAGTGTGAATATCTATCCACTGGTTTGTTCTCCACAAGCAAGATCACCAATTCATCAAGATGTCTACCGGACACTCATCGATGATGACTTTTCTAGTTCGTTGTTAACAAATTACAAGGCACTTGCACTAGATGAACTTTAGGATGCATAAGCACGGTATTGAGGATTACTCCTTGCATGGGGTGCTGGAGTTGTTGGTGTATGACTCCACCCAGTAGGGTTCAAATTATGGTGTCTACCTTTATGCATATATGAGTGTACCTCAGTAAAAACTTTGTATGGCTATAAATTTAATCCCGGTCTCTGTGTGCGCGTGTGTGCGTCTTCCTGGTAATTGCAAAAAAAATCCGTCTATTTCATCCAAGGGTTCATGTTACTCATGGACATTAATTAATATCTTTTCGTTATTGCATATTTAGCGTGAAAATTTATATAATTGGAATGTAGCAATTATTTATTTGGACACAAAGTCATTATGGCATTGGATGTAGCAGATCAAATTCTCCATGTTCAAGTAAACGATAGTTATTATTTAGCATGAAAAATAATATAATTGGAATGCGGTAATTATTTATTTGGAAAAAAGTCAATATGGCATTGCATGTAGTAGATCAAATTCTTCGTGTGAAATTGGTTCTTAACCATTGGGCGTACGTACGTAGATGATGTGGCCAAGAGGAAGACACAAGATCAATCAAGTTCTCGTGATTGCAGTTCTGTCCACAAAGTTCATGAAGTTCTCAACGTCAATTCTGAGGTTTCTAAGACACACAAAATACATATTTGGAAAGCTAATGAAGTCTACTTTCCAACAAATCAAACGGTGCTTGATTTGGAGCTTCTTACACAAAGTTATGACAATTTCATTGGAAGTTGCACGAGCTGTCCGGAGAGACTCGCGAGACCTGCCAAACATAAGGAGTCCGAGTATTGCAATGCAAGTAAGGATAAAATCTGACCACACCATGGCTTTCTAAAGGTTGAGAAGGATTCCTTTTCAGGTACCAAATGGATTTTGGAAGCCCCTTGAACAAGAAAACAAAACATATAAAGATTTGAAACCGATTCGGACTCGGATTGGGACAGCTGGCAAGACCGATACTAAAACGTCCATAACTTTCACAAACGGAGTCCGATTTGGGCGTTCTTGGACTCGTTGGAAAGCTATTTTGAAGCCCCACACAATGGATGAGGTGTCAGCCATGGAATCCTCATGGTTAAGTCGCAAATTGAGAGAGAAACCAGAGGTAGCAGTTTAGGTATTTCCTTTTTAGTTCATATTGGAGTTTGTTTTGGCCTTAGGCCATGTAGTGCGTGAGTTGTAATCAAGGCCGTGCATTGTGCACCAATATAAGGCCAGGGCTTTAGCCCCATTGTAACTCAGGTTATGATATGATAAGTTTTTAGAGTCGTGAAATAAAGGAGAAAATTGACACGATGGTTGGTGGCGGCCAAATTGCGTGATTGCAAGGTTTTCTCGTTTGGAGTTTGCGAAGTTGGTGGAAGGTAAGAATAGGAGATTCTTGAGATTGCCCATCAAATCTACAAGGTTCACCTCTTCTAATTCGTGTCTTCTTGCTGAATTCACGGTTTGGGGAGTTCGGTGGATTGCTTCTAGTGTGCGCCTTGCATACTAGTGCAAATTGCCCTTATCAATATTGTTTGCTGCAAGACAAGGAGAAGACTCTATCCAAGGAGAAAGAACCTCGCTGATCGTACCGGGAAAGATCGGGCCATTCCTACGCATCAACTAATCCTTAGTTGGTCCGCATCAGTAGTCGAGGGTTCTCAAAGCTGATTGTCGAAACCGATTGCCAGGTATAATGGTCTTGAGCTCTTGATATCCTTTTCATGACGAGTTGAATGCGGTATCAGATACTTCACTGGAAGAACGAACTGCTCTACTTTAGCTTTACACCTGCATTGAGATCTGCGTTTTGGAGCTAAATGACTAAATGTACCCAAGGGCAAATACAATGTGAAAAGAAATATGGGCTAAATGTTGCAGATGCATGAAAATCAAGTGCGGAAGTTCTCAAAAATTCTAAAAATAAACATATATAGGGGAGAGGATGTTCTATATCTCCGTAAAATTTCAAGACCAAACTTATTATTATCTGTGCGGCATGAAAAAGAGAAATATTGCTCACTAAGTATTTGTCTTCTTGTACATTGCTTACTAAGGATTGATATTGAAATTTTGCATGGCTACAGAGGATACCCTATATCGAACAAATTTTAGAGAATTTTTTGAAACTTTATACCTGATTTTTAACAGAATTGCAACATTTAGCCCATTTGACCAGATATACGCCCATGTACCTAGTGCAGCAATTTGGACTTATAATCCATTACGTTTTATTAATTGATTTGGGGCTACCAGCCAGTGTATTTCCCATGTGATTGTACCGTTGGTCAAAAAGCTCTCGGCCAGATTATTGCAAGCATAAATTTTTCGGAGGGCATAATAGCGAATTTTTTGTACGAATAATCTTTTTTATTCGAAATTACAGAAATATACTCACGGCAACATTTTTTTTACAGAAATAGGCACCAGTCACTCAATAAAGGGACGACTGGAGCCAATCGCCCAACAGAGGGGCGACAGATGTCCAGTCGCCCCCCATTGGGCGACTTGATATGCAGTCGCCCACCTATTGGGCGACTGCACTCAATCCTTGTGAATTTTGTAAATTTTATCAATTTTGTAGTTTTTAACTGGAAAATAATCTGCTAGAGTTGTAATAAAAGTTTATGTTCATTGTATGTTGTAGGTGCGTAACAAATTTTGGGAAATTTTTTTTAGCAATGATTGACCGTAGAACGATAGGTACATATGATAGTAAGTGATATTTTAATCTTACTGAGAATTCGTGTATGGAGAAAACCGGTATATTAATATTGTTACATGACTTGTTATGTGAATCATTGAATACGAAAAGATGAGATAATAAGCTTGTCTGAATTTAAATAAATTTTATAATACAGCTGGGAGTAACATACCGCGTACTTTTTTATTACATGCATAACATATAGCATCATGTGCGACTAATCCACCCAACTGCTCGTACAACCTACTGTGTGGACCGGGGCCATTTTCTCTTCCTTGCCCGCTCGGTGTTGAACTCATCGGCGGCCTCTTTTGCCTTAGCCGCCATTTCCCTCTTTCTCTTGTGGTCCCACTCGCGAGCCTCCAGCTCCCTACGCGTGCATGCTTCGAGATGAGCTTTCGTCTCGTCTCGCGTTGTACACGCAGGGTTTTCTCGTTCTTGCGGCGCTCCTCCTCCCACATCTCCGATGACCTTGCGACATTCCACTCCTCAAAGTCGAGGGCCCATTGGTCCTCAGGGTGGATCTCAAGATCGATCCATTTGCGGTAGGCACATAGGGGTTCCGGGGACTGTAAATAAGGGAAGAGATTGTTAGTGCGTGCTATGAAGGAGAAAAGGTAGGGGAAAATGGTGCACCTGGTCCTTACCGACTGCTGGTAGGTTACGGTGTCTAGATGATAGTCGGGGTAGTTACTGGAGTAGTTTGCGCAACCCCAGTAGCATATACCTAGGCTGATGCGGTGCTTAGACTTGAAGAACTTGCACGTGTCCCCGCACCAACAAAGGGGAGTGTCTCCCCCTAAGGTGGAAGTTGCGGCGAACGCTCGGTGGGAACGTTTGGGATGGGGTTGTTGCTATGGGACCCCTTATTGCGGGGAGCTGATCTCATAGCACGCTGGGCTTGCTCTACTCGGGTTGCAATAGCCCTTATTTTCTCAGCGCGGGCGGCAGCTGACCGTGCTAGGTCGCGGGTCTCCTCCCATTGTTTCATCATCTTGTCCC
Source organism: Dendrocalamus latiflorus (assembly GCA_017311315.1). NCBI lineage: Eukaryota > Viridiplantae > Streptophyta > Magnoliopsida > Poales > Poaceae > Dendrocalamus > Dendrocalamus latiflorus. Next base: position 3,919,392 of record CM029669.1, on the reverse strand, counting down.
ATTGCTTCTTCTGCCTTTTATCCATCCCGATGTGGTGAAGGAAGTGTGGTGTAGTATGGGGTTTAGTTGCGTAGTATTCTCTAAGAAATCCCGAGGACATCAATTTATATTGTGCAAAGTTGGAAAAGCTAGACCGTGAGGTCTTGTCACTGCGGAAAGCTGACACGTGTGGTCATGTCACTGCGCAAAGCTGGCGTGTTCGATCTAATCACTGGGCAAAGCTGGGCCATGCTGTCATGTCACTGTGAAAAGCTGCGTCGTTAAGTCATGTCACTGAGGAAAGCTGGCATGTTCGGTCTTCTCACTACGGAAAGCTGGGCCATGCTGTCATGTCACTATGAAAAGTTGTGTCATCATGTCATGTCACTGAGGAAAGCTGGCACGTTCGGTCTTCTCACTGCGCAAAGCTGGCCCATGCTGTCATGTCACTGCTGAAAGCTGCGTCGTCATGTCATATCACTGAGGAAAGTTGGCACGTTCGGTCTTCTCACTCTGCAAAGATGGGCCTTGGTGTCTTGCCACTGTAAATAGCTACATCATCATGTCATGTCACTAAGGAAAGCTGGCACGTTCGGTCTTCTCACTGCGCAAAGCTGGGCCTTGGTGTCTTGTCACTACGAAAAGTTGCGTCGTCATGTCATGTCACTAAGGAAAGTTCGCCCGTGCGGTTATGTCGCTGCGGAAAGCTGGCTCATGCGGTCATGTCGCAGCGGAAAGCTGGTCTTCTCACTGTGCAAAGCTGGCGCACCCAGTCTTCTCACTGCGCAAAGCTGGGATGTCATGTCATGTCACCAAGCAAATATGGCCCGAAGTTATGCTATATAATGAATGGATGAGGTGGTGCTGGTTGGAAGAACTATCTTATGTGTCGTAGAGTAAGCCACCATAACGGACGCCGAGGGACCACTAGAATATGGGTCACCAAAGGAGGACCTTCCGCTCAAGAGGAAGGAGGACTTCGACCATACGTACCGCTTGTTGCCAAGTAGGTGCGCTCAGCCAGTGTGGCCGAAATGTAAACACATGCAGGTCACAGTGGTGTAGGTGGTAGAAGGCCATACGGATGGTGGTCGACATGAACATACAGTGAGGACTACCGCCCCCAACAATATCCCCAGCACCCCCTCCGTCGCCACCAGTAGGACCCCAGATTTTAACATCCGGCATCCCCTGTGATTCTACCGCACTATTCCCTGGATCCGTAGATAGTGCTCACAGGTTACAGTTCTGAACATCAAAGTACATATCATGCGGAAGCGTAAATATAACAGTAAGCTTACTCATGGGCCGATTAGGCCGAAATCAATAAATCACAGCAGTGCAACGAAGCACACAGGTGGGACCTTCAGGACATGCCCACAGGCAGCAAACTGGAGGTTCGCGACCTAGCCCTTGACATCTTCATCTTCTTTGCCATCATGACCAAGAGTATTGCTGAAGCGTAGTGATCTGATTCTGGATTTGTTGTGAGAGCGAGTGTGAGCACAAACCACCATGCTCCGTGAGCCAATACACAGAATGCAAATAAATAGTATTCATGGCTTATCAAAGGAGAGGCTCGGGTTATTTTATTTGCTATAAACTGCTTTTGATAGCATTATTATTATTAAATCATAGTGTTATTGTTGCTACCTAAAACTCCACACGGTGATTGCCATAATTGACTTAATTTACCAAAGATACACTTTCTTTACTGATTGTTGTCTAAGACTCCAAACAGCGAGTGTCATCATTTACTTAATCCACTGATCATACACTTTCGATGTTGATTGCTGTCTAAAACTCCAAACAGCGAGTGATATCATTTAATTAATCCACCGAGCATGCACTTTCTATATTGATTGCTGTCTAAAACTCCAAACAGCGAGTGATATCATTTAGTTAATCCATCGATCATACACTTTCTATATTGATTGCTGTCTAAAACTCCAAACAGTGAGTGACATCATTTAGTTAATCCACCGATCATGCACTTTCTATATTGATTGCTGTCTAAAACTCCAAACAGCGAGTGTCATACCTCCAAATTCCCAAAAATTCAATTGACTCATATAATAACCGATCAATTCTATTAATCCCAACATTGCCAACATCTTCCAAGACTTTATATTAGTTATCAGTGTTGTAATCCAACAATTACTTTCACACTCCCTAATTCTCCAAAAATCATTTAAATAACCCGATATACATTCATTTAAATCTAGCCTATATATTCATTTAGACTTCACCAATTTATTTCTTTTAGAATCCACACTATCGTTTCCTTTTTATGATCGACCTGAATCCACCAACAACTTTATGTGCTTACCACAAACAACCATCTTCTTTTCTTACGACTCTATTTATTCTTCCTGACACTTTATTTTGTGAGAAGTATTATCATTATTTAAAAATATAATACATAGAAATTTCCTGAGACCTAGCAGTTTTGACTGAAAACATAATGTGTAAGAGAATACAATAATAATAGCGATCCAGATTCCATCCACCATTACATGGTCTCTGCACCATATGCTAGACCTTCAGTGTTATAGCCGTTTACATTATCACTGGGACGACACCCAGAGCAACACAAATCAGGGCTTTTCACTGCCCTCCACTTTTCCATTCCCACCCACAAAGTTTTTGAAATAGAACTATATCTGGTTAAGTTCCTATGTCCGCCCTTGACCATGGGCACGACTATTCGAATAGTTTTGACTCTGCAGAGTTGCACACTTTACCCACAAGAGACAGTTCACTCGTTGCCCCACACGATTCCTTAGTCATGCGGTTGAGCAAACCATCACAGTAACCGTTCAAAGTACCTCGCCCCTTCCATCATCTCACCCTATGGGTTGCTCCCATTTGCGGTGGGACCCATACGTTGTGCGGGATGTTCCCCTCCTATGTGCCTAGAAGCTGGCTACCCACACTGCTAGCACACCGCAGAAGAACTTCACCCTCAAGCCTGCCACCCAGGCCGCCACTTGCACTACTTCACTCCTCCACCGATGACAATGACTTCCAGGGTCTGGTAAATCTACTAAGCCAAGTTGTACTTTACAGACTTGTGGTTGTACATGTTTCACACAGGAGGTCATGACAAGATTCAGTCCTTAGGGTTATCTGGGCGGTTCTATCACAAACCACAATCTCGTGCACCACTGCACCATACCCCCGAACCATCCGCCCAAATAGATAAGCAATTTGAGGTTTTTGGGAATATAAAATAACCATATCCAACATACACCAGTCATTACCACCATGACTGTCCAACCAAATTTTCTCAGGATTAAAGTGATGCTTGGGCGCTCTCGCGCCCATGAGTATCAAAGCAATACTAAGCATGGCATATAATTACGGACTTATTTTCGAAAGGTTACTATTATAATTTTTTTCTAGGGCGACAAGGTTCACAAATTCAAATATTCCAAAGGAGGGGTAATATTAATCAAGGTACACAATGGGATATAACTAGAATCTTAAATTAAACATGTATTTGCATATAAAATAACAGCATGCAATTTGATAATTTAAACAAATGTAATTTGCAGAAAATTTAGGTTCAACATGATCAAAGTATTGACTCACCTTGCGCAGTTTACCGCGGTCTTGAGCTCACGTAAAGCTGTCTCATTCGAAGGGTTGAGCTTTTGGTTTTTATCTTCACTTCGCTTGTGATCTCGCTTGATCCCTTGATTCTTCAGGACTCCAATTTCTAATTACGCGCTAAACGACTGAATACAAGCAAAAGCAAATAACTCAAAAGACCCAAATAAATCCAATTAAACTTAATTTAGCTTTATTATGAGTTAGTAGGTGATTTGGGGTGACTTAAGTACAGGGTTGGTGGGGTGCGGAGCGTTGACGGAGTCAAAGTAGTTGGAGTGAAGTGGGAATTGGCAGGGAACATGTCAAAATGGGGTTAAAGGATGGGTCATGATAAAGGTATATTCCTAAGATTATTTTATTTACAAATGACCTAGGGGTTACTTTATTATAATTGCCATATATATATATATATATATATATATATATATATATATATATATATATATATATATATATATATATATATATATATATATATATATATATATATATATATATATATATATATATATATATTTCTAACATGACATTTCTGCTTAAAACATCCTTCTGATTAAAAAATGTTATCAATTTATGTATCTTTAGTTGTTGTTTGGTGCAAATTAAGTTTTAAAGAAAAGATCGTATATATGTATGTTAGGTGATGGCCTGACTGGCTATTTATAGTAACATTTCACTATTGTTATCAACTAGTCCTACAGCTAAGATTCAATTTACCGATGGCATGCTAAATGTTAGGGCATATATTATAATTGGGTAATCTTTAATTTAAATTCTTATATTTATAGTCAAATATGGTATCAAATTTATTTTCCCTAACTTTAACTTGGATGTCTTTTTGATTGGGTGTTTATTAATTTTAGAACCCTCTTTTATTATTGCCTTCACTTAATATTTAGATTAAGATAAATAATAAAGACACATTAATTATGCATATATGGTAATTAACCAATATTAAATCTTAAACAATTTCATTTACATCCTAATAAGATTTGTTGGCTTCCATGGACTAATTTCATATTTTACCTTAATTGAAATGGAGTAAGGAAATAAAAACACAAAAATTAAGAATGAAAAGAGTGGGAGACGGGGGGATGGGAGTCGAACCCAGGACCTGGTGTTTGAGGAGTAGCGCACGCTCGGGCTAGCCAACTGGCCATCAGTCTTTCGCAATCGACTAGCGGGTGGTATTGATGAAGAAGCGAGCGGTGTTTGGGGGGGGGGGGGGGGCTAAAACAAAGCAGAGTGGCGTCGACGGGGAGGAGCCTTGCCGGCGGCGAGTGGCGGCCGGAGGGGGTTGGGGGACCATCAAAATGGGTCGCTGGGAAGGTGTGTAGACCAAGGGGCGGTGGTGGAAGCTGGGAAGAGGCGAGGCGGCTCGGGCTGCGATTTGAGCGGCCGGCAGTGAGGGTGGAAGTGATGCGCCAACGATTGGGAAGGAGAGGGGAGAGGATAGCGCGTGCATGAGCGGGAGGGAGGCGGACGGAGGCTTACCGCGCCGGTGGTCGAGTCGGGGAGGGGCTGTGGCGGGCCGGTGACGTTGACCTGCGGTGGCGCGGGAGGGCTCACGCTGCCGGCAAGGTAGGGTGGACGGCAGCTCCATCCAGCGGGTGGGATAGCTACAGGGCGTCGAGTAGTCGCTCCCACCGCGCCGAATTGATCTGGGATCGACCGAGGGGTGAACGGCGGTGGAAGGGGCGGTGGCCGGTTGAAAACAGAGGAGGAGCAGACGCGGCGCGTGCGTCCGTCGATCCTTCGATTCATTGCGGAGGAAGGCAATGGGTGCGAATGGGCGCACTGTGACGCGTTGGCCAGTGAAGATTTTGCCGAAGGCGGCCGGGAAGAAAAGGGGCGGCGCGACACAGGCCTTTGGTGGCTTGGCTGGAAGCGTGGGAAAGGGCGATGGGGAGAAACGGAGGGGGAAGTCAGACTGCTTTATAGTGCCGGGGGGGGGGGGGGCGTCGTGGGGCACTGCGGCCGGCGACCATGTGTAGGTCATCCCATTTGTGTGATGAGTAATTGACATCGGTTTAGGAAAGTCGAGTTTGGTTTGGGTAGTTCGGACCTTGACATTGCGTGGTGCATTCGGGCTCGGTCGGACTTGGTTAAGCTTGGTCGTATGGGATTAGGATGCCTATTCTTTGATTCGACTGGTTTGGACTTCATCATGGGTAAGTATGATGCTTTTATGCTATTTATGCTTTCATGTGTCGAGCGGTGCTATTTGATGTGTTTCTTGTCTGTGATGGCTGCAGGACGTCGAGGCAAGAGTCGTGGTGAGACACGAGGTGACCAGACTAGACACAGGCGGGTCGAGGTCAGAACGGTCGCATGTGTCGAAGACGGCGGAGATTTGATGTGGTTGCGAGTCGTGGACGACAAGGAACGCGGAAGCTTCCCGGAAGGTGCAGGAGGGGCGAATTGGTAATTTCGCGAGGCTGCACAAGCGGAAGCGGGTTCCGTTGGATTTCGCGGGCGTAACGGGCTGGAGACCCGTTAGCCAAAGGCTATATAAGGAGGAGGTGCCTCCTTGTGGCAGCATGCTCTCTAAGGGTTGCTAGGGTTTGCTTTAGTCAAAATGAGCTTTAGAAGGTTGTTTTGGCTTTAGGCCTTTAGTTGTTGAGAGTGGGTGGAGGAGACAAAGGGTTTCTGTTGTCTTCTTTCGTTGTGTTCTAGAGTGTGTCTTCTCTCCAATTATGTAGTGTGTGTTCTTGGTTTTGGGAGAGGGAGAGGATGGATGGAGAACCTATGTAATCATTCCTCTAAATGTTCGTGCGTATCGGGACTCCTTGTAATCTTTGTTTGATTGAAATGAAGCTTCTGAAGTTTTATTTCTCGTACATGCTTCTCTGTTCTTCGTTCTTCTCTTTGAGTGAATTATTGACTTTTTGAGTTTTGAGTTGTTTCTTGCTGTGAAGGCCCAAAATGGGTTGCTCTAGGTTGGGATGATGCCTCAAGATCATTTGATCGATTTTCCCAAGAGCAAACCTCGTTTAATTTCAGATTTGGGTTTTGGGCTTCCTCTGTTCATCTTTTTCATTTCTAGGGTTTTGTGTAGTTTGTGATTCCCTTCATGAGATGGCATGAAACTTTGTGTTTAGAGTCCTGAGGCTATTCATTAGCCATCCTCAAAGTTTCATAGCCAAAGGATCAAAGATGATATGGGAATTTGAATTTTAGTGAAGCTCCTGTTGATTTTTCAGTTTTTAGGGAATCTCCTGAATTCTTGGTTTTGAGATGGATTCTCTTTCTCCCTAGATCCCTCTTGCTATCTAGGCCTTAGTTTTACTGTTCGGGGGCAAAAAGTTCAGAAGGAAATCTTGGAATTTTCTTGTGCTTGAAATCTGAATTTTTGCCTGTTTTCAGCTTCTGCTGCCTGTCTGAACCCGTCGGCCGGTCAGACCGGTTCTAATGGGGCGGTCAGACTGGCATGTGGCCGGCAGTCTGATCGCGGCAAGTAACTGGTCAGACCGGCCTGGCAGGTGCGGTCTGACCGCCCAGTGGCTTGAGGTCTGACCGACCCCCAGGGTTTTGCTGCTGCTATTTTATTCTTGGTTGTTTCCTCTCTGTCTTTTTCCCTCGGTTGTTTTCTCTAGAGTTCTAGAGAGCATAAGTATTTCTCTTCGTAGCTTCTCTTCATAGCTATAGAAGAAGATTTCATCATGGGTACTTGAGGGGGACGAATTTTTAGTGGGCGACATTCACCCCCCTCTGTCGCCATTTCGGTCCAACATAAAACTTCCATATTTTTGAATACTTGAAATTTTAGGATGTCACACCACCCTGGCTGCCTTCGTCTCCACGTCCATGTCCTCCCATACGGCCCCGCTTGGCCGTCCTCCGCTGCAACGGGTGACGACGCCCAGACAATGTAAGACGCTTAGGGGACCGTCGCACCTGCAGCTGAGCTGGTGGAGTGGGCTGCACCGCTGCTTGTGTGCCCTCTGGTGCACCGGTAAGCGCACCCCAGAGAGAACCTCTGGTGGTGTGCCCCGAGGTGCAGAGCCAGATGCCGGCTCAGGCCAGTCCGCAAAGTACAGGTCCGGATCGTCTGGGCCTAGGGAGACACCATATCCCGGCTCGGGGAAGAAAAGACCTGCAACAGTAACATCGTTAGTTAGTTAGTTACATAAGGCATTGGGATAAAAGCGAGATTGCGTCTGGAGGAGGGATGTACGGCGCGGAGTACAGTCCCTGCGTGGGGAAGCTGGGGATGTGTGGAGGACGCATGAACAACTGCCCTGGCGGTGTACGAGGCCGTCCCCAGGCAAAGCCCCCAGGCTGGTCCGGGTAAGGTTGTGTGGGACGTGCCCACGTATTACCTCCGGAGTACTGCCACGCCGGTTGGGACGGCACCAGTGGACGAAGCGTCTATGCACTGGGCGTGGCTGTGGAGACCGCTGGTAGCCTCGTGCAGGACAGCAGGCCTACGATACGTCTGCACCCAGCCTCTATTCGACTCCAAACACTCACGTGCTCCTCGTGGGTCAACTCTGCACCTGCGGTGAGCCTGTCCAGCCTAGTGACGGACTCGCTCCACAGTGAAGTACTGACATCAACCTGAAGGAAAAGACATGAAATGGTCAATCATCGAAATGACATTGCCATTATGGAATCTTTGAAAATTACGTGTAACGTACCGCGAGGTAGGCGTCGCGCGCGAGGTGCGCGGGGTACGTGTCTGTGGGAGCGGCGACTTGTGTGGTGGGCGAGTCAACGACATGTACTCCGTGTAGTCCTTGCTATCGTAGGGGTGGTCCTCCTCCATGCGGTCGTCGAGCGCACCCTCCCACTGCGCGATCCACCCCTGCATCTTCGTCGTCCAGTCCGTGCCGCGTTTAACTCCCTTTCTGGAGTGCATGCTTATAGGACCATTACGTAAGTACTTGCAAACAGAGTAGTAAGTACATACAGATTTATGAGAAGCGGTCACTCATGCGTGGACGATCTACGGGAGAGGTGGTCCGATTGGTACAGGAAGTGCCTAACGTAGACCGAACTGTCGCATCACTCGCTGGGGCGCGTAGTCCTCTACGAACATATCGTACACGAGCTTTCGACGCGTCAGCCAGAAAGCCTGGTCATGCCAACACAGTGTGGACAGCCCGTCAGGAGCATGGTCCTGTAGTGCTGTAGGTGAGTACGGCTCCCAGCGCACGTCGTCGGTTGTGAGGCGATCGAACTGCTCCACAAAGGGCAGATACGCCCGCGTGACCTGCACATGTGCGAATTATACCTGCAAGGAAGAACAGTTGTTAAGTACGACCATCGTTAATAAGAACAAAATATCTGATTGTGTTAATACTTACCCGTCGACGACACTAGATAGAACCCATTGTCGGCCGGTCGACGTCTCCCTCAGGGTACGTCTTTGCCCCGTATGGACGACTGTGGCTAAAGCGCTCGAACGACCACAGCTGCAGTAGCAGCGGACAACCCGCAAGGACAGAGTTCGTCTTGGTCCTCGAGCACACATCGCACAAGCCACAGTAGGTCGTGGCAAGTGCGGCCGATCCCCAGCTGACCTAGATCTGAATGGATGGAATGGCTCCCACTCCTCCTTCCTCTCTCTCCTCTCCTCCTCCTCCTCTCCCTCTCCTGTTCTCCCCCTCCTCTTCTTCCCCTCCTTCCTCTCATCTTCTCTTCTCCCGTCCTTTCTCTCCTCTTCTCCTCTCTTCTCTCGGCGTCGAGCGAGCGAATGAAATGGCTTGGGGCGGCGGCGGCCGAGCGCGGCCCTTTTTAACCCCCCCTCTGTCGCCCGAGCGTTGGGCAACTGAAGCTCTAGTCGCCCAACCGTTAGGCGATTGCAACTCTAGTCGCCCGACGTTCAGGTGTCGGAACCCGGAGTAACGACTCCGGGTTCCGACAAAGGTGGTATCAGAGCCATGACGATACTAAGACGCGACTGTAAGTAGAATAGATTGGATAGACCCTAAGGACTTATTTTACTAAAGCAGCAATTTCAAAAGTTTTGCTTATTCTTACCTCTTAATCTTTGCTTATCTTTATCTCAATTCTTTCTCGTCTTAATGTCATTTTTGAAAACCTATTTCTGCATCTTCCCTTGTTCCAAAACAACTATAGATGGCAACAGCTGGAATTCTTCGACCTTGTCGCCACTTCAATCTTCGCCTTGAAAGATCAAGCTTCGTACCTCGAGAGCTGCGAAGGATGACTCCGAGACGACCCTTACCCGTTTAGGATCTGTTGTTAGGCTAGCTAATAAAACGTTGTTATGAGCTGTCAAGCTTTCTCTTTTTGTCGGCAGCCGTAACTATTACTTATTATGAAGTTGTTAAAATTTTTTTTAATAAAGTTAAAGTTTTGTTTTGGGTTGCACAAAATATCCCCTATTCCCCCCTTTGCCTTGAGTCTCCTCTTTCCTAATCTTTGGGAGAATCAAGCTGGAGCACCGACAGCCAACAGCCTTCAGGCAGCAAATAGAGGACCAAAGAAGTTTTTCAAGGGACGCCTAAATCAGATATCCTCTCAAGCCAAGCAGAGTAAGATCCAAACCCAATTCTTGCTAGCCAACCCGAATCTCGAGGACGAGATTCTTTTTAAGGGGGGTAGATTTGTAACATCCCAAATTTTTTGCTAAAATAAAAATAATTAAATAAATAAAAAAATGGAATAAAATAAAATTTAATTTAAAATAAGTATTTTGTGCCTAAGTTTGAATTTGGATTTGCCCTGAATTTCTATTTTTGAAAAAGCTGGATTTGAAAAGCATTTTCAAAAAAACCTAGAAATAGTATTAAATAAAATAATATTTTGAATTTCTATAAAAATTCTATGTCAAATTAATTATTTGGAGTTATTTGGCCTTTATTTGGTTTCTTGGATTTTCTGGAGTTGAAAAATGTATTTTTGAAATTAAAAAGTATTTTAAAGTATGAAAACTAAATACCAACATTAGTTGAAAATATTTTTATTAAGTCCAAAAAGTGTCCAGGAGGTTATATGTATTTTTCTGGAATTTTTGGAGGTATTTTAGTATTTTTCTGAGGCTTAATGGAATTTTTGAGCTTTTCTGAAAACCCAAAAACCAGAAAACAAAATTAAATACCCTCCCCCTCCGGCCGCCACGTGGACGGCCAGATGCCGCCCACGTCGCCACCTCCATCCCGCCTCCCCTCCCTCCCCGCGCGCCACGCGTGCGGCCCGGATAGCGGCCACGCCGCCCACCGGCCCATCTCGCCCGCCCACTCCTCCTTCTCCCCCCGCCGCCCGATCCAGTCGATCGCATCATGGCCGCTCCCTTCCACTTAAAGCCCCGCGTTCATTTTCCGCCGTCCGATCGACAGCCCGTGATCTCACCCATCCGCGCCCCTCTCTCGCTGGCCGCCCGGCCCCACCCGTCGGCACGCCGCGCCGCTCCCCCTCTCTCCTCCTCCTCGGCCCCACCCGTCAGCCGCCCTCTTCTCTCCCCGTCTCCCTGCCACTCGGGCCCGCCTGTCAGCCACCCCGCCGCCTTCTTCCTCCCCGGTCATCTTCCTCACGCGCGCGCCCGCCTCCGCAACCGCCGGCCCCGCCCAACCCGGTCGTCACCCCCGCCTTCTCCTCGGCCACGCCGCCCACCTTCGTGCGCCGCACGCGCCGCGCCCCACCTTCCCGCCCATCTCGCGCCGAACCCTCGGCCACCTCCCCCAAATCGTGCGCAACCGCCACCGCCCACCTCCCCACTCCGGCGAAGAATTCGCGTGGCTCCTCTCCCCCTCCGACCCTGTAAAAGGCACCTCGAGGTTCCCCATTCGCCACTCCACCTCCCACCGCCCTCGGTTTCTCCTCTCCGCCACCCTAGCGCCCCGACGCCTTGCGCCGTCGCCTCCGCTTCAAGCTTCGGCGAGCAATCACCGCCACTCCGCTACCCCTCGCGCCCGACCGACACCGCCCCCATCTTCGCCGCGCCGCCCTCGTCCTCGCCCGCCCCTCTGCCGTGCTCCCAGGCCGCTGGAGCACCGTCTTCCCCGGAAACCCGAGCCACCGCCGCACCACCCTCGCCGTCGGCCGTCTCGGGTCACTGCCGGTAAGAACCGCGCCCCTCATCGTGATCGCCGCGCTCCCCTCTCCCTTCCTCGCCCAACGCCGGCCGCCGACGAGCCGCCGTGCGCCGGCGAGCTCCACTGGCCCGAGCGCTGCCCGGCCGACCTGGCCACGTAGCGGTCGAGGCTGACGTGGGCGCCACGCCCCCTGTCAGCCGGTGCCCTCTCGGGCTGATGTCATGCTTGCGTCATAAGTCCCTTTTCCCGTTGAAAAATAAATCAGCAGAAATTTAAATCCTTGCTGACGCAATAATCCAGATTTTCCTTTAGGAAAATAATCCCAAAAATCCCGATTTTCCATTTTCTCTCTTTTTAAACTTCCCGGAGCCCGTTCTTCTTCGTCCTAACTCCAATTTGGCCCATTCAAATTTCTTAATTCATCAAAAATTCCCCTCTATCCATTTCTAGCCTCAATTAAAATATTTGAAGTCAATTTGAATTTAATTTGAGTTTATTTGAATTTGGTGGGTGATTTTCACGTGTAGACTTCGACGATTCGGGAGATTTCTTCGACGAAGATTTAAACCAAGTTGAAGAGCAAGGCAAGTCACCCTCCTTGATCATGTTGATCCCAGTTTTCAAAATAAAATTATGTTGGTTTAAATTATATTGCATGCATATTTTTATTCAACGTATTTCAATTCAGTTTTAAATTTAGTTATTGCCTACTTGTTAATCCCTCATTTGAATTTGAAATCCTCAATACCTTGTCACCCTAGAATCAAACTCTAGTTAATACATTAGTGTTGGCTAGAGAGTTTATTCAAATGCTTAGCCCTGCGAAGTTATATTATTTGTTTTTGGGATACCTTTTCGCATAAAATGATGATCCCTTTTTACATAAAATGTTATGAACTCTTGACTTTGGTGAGTCAAGGAGGTTTATGAATTATTTTGAAAACAAATATAAACCTGGTTTAGACTTAGGCATTTGGTTAGAGTGGTGGGTGCAGGCATGCCCTGTTGGTTGGAGCCGCAGTGGTTGATTGTCGTGCACGGGGGTATGTGGTTGGGCCTAAGTCAATTAAGGACCGGTCTGTGAGCTACTGTTGCAAAGCCCTAATCGTACTACCACATGGCTGGTATGGGACAGTCCTGGCTGAATAATTTGCGAAGTCCCAATCTGAGTCGAGTTGTAGGTTGAAAGTGAGCGTGGTTGGTGCCATGTGAAGTCTCACTTGGGCGAGCGTGGTTAAGCCATGAGAAGTCTCGTCTAGGCTCAAGAGGGGGTCCCGGTTTGGTGGATTCCTTACTGGGGTGAAACCTTAGAGTTGGCTCGATCAGGTTGAAGGCTTTGCATCGTAAAGGCCTTGTCATGACTCCTTGCCGCACACCTAAGGAAGTGTGTAATCGCGTGGCACAAAAGGATGATCGTGTCTTGTGGGTAAAGCTGTACAACCTCTGCAGAGTGTATAATCTATCCTGGATAGCCGTGCCCACGGTCATGGGCATGCTGAGTAAAAGTTTTTCATGGATTAGACTTTGTTTTTCAAAAACGTTTTCGAAAACCTTATGGATGGATGGAATCCATGAGAGAATGAAAACCTTGTGGGTAGATGGAACCCATGAGAGGATGATAACTTGTGGATGGATGGAATCCGCGAGTGTTTGAAAACGTGTGGATGGATGGAATCCATACGAAATGCTTTTGGCAAAGATGGTCCGGGTGGGATGCCCGTGGATAGGTTGGTGTATGGTCGGAGCCTGCACTAACGGTATTATTTTCTACTACAAGTATTGTTTTTACTTATCGTATTAAATTCAGCAATTTCAATCTACTTATTGTATTTCTTAAATGCTGTTTTATGCAAACTAACCCTATAAGCCTTCCATTGAAGCCTTTATCATTATATTGCATTTTCCCGGGTGACTTGCGGAGTACAAGTTTGTACTCACGTTGCTTTTTCCACACAGAGAAGGAAGACGTCAACTACGGTGAAGATCTGGACGAATAGGCCGCGTCTTACTGTCGTTTGCCTGTGGGCAGGCTCAGTGGGCTTCTTCCGCTTCGGTTTTTCTTCCGCTGCTTATTACTTAATTTTGGCTTATGTGCCGTTGATGTAAACTTTGGCATTCATGCCCATATTCAGTTAATAAATGTCATTATGGTTGATATTTATCTTTGTTGTACGCTGTGTGCACTAGCTGATCCAGGACTAGTGCGATTTACACAGAGGATCCAGGAGTCGTTACTCCGGGTTCCGACATCAGGCGACATCAATAACTCGCCTAACCGATACCATATTTGCCACGCGTCGCGCCCCTGTTGGTCGACTGGCTCCAGTCGCCCCCCATTGGGCGACTGGAGCCTATTTATGTAAAAAAATTTCCGCGGGTATATTTCTGTAATTTCGAATAATAAAAAATAAATTATTCGTACAAAAAATTTGCATAATAGCTGCGGTGGTGATCTACAACTATGTAGTTGTCTGTATTTTCATTTAAGCCCATCTAGATACCCAAAATTACGTTTAAAAGGTCTGGACAGCAATCCCAACACCCGTTATTGCTATGGTTTCGTTGTACTTTGTGTAGGACCGAAATGGCGACAGAGTGGGGGGGTGAATGTCGATCTCTTAAAATTCCCCCAAGAATTCGTACACAGATTTTTCAACAAGAAGCAAAACAAAGCACCTCACAGAAAATTAAAAATAATTTTGCTAAAATTTGGAACACATGCGACACTAAAAAATTCACCATAAATCAGAGATCATCCAGTAAAAATTTCAACTGAAAATATCGCTGTTTGATCTGCATGCAAAATCTTCAAAGATCAGCACAAAAGGAAAAAGAAAAAGGCTATTAAGAGCAGGAGCATTCGGATGAAACCATGCACCAAGTAAAATAAAAAAAAGAAGTCTGCAGATTTCTTGCCGCAAGAAGCAGAGAATCAAAAAGGCAAAGAAGGAAGTGCCCTGTAGACAACTGAGAGTGAACAGAGGTGCAGCCGAGAGGGACTGAAAAACTCAGAATCTTGGAAAATACTTCAGACCTTCCAAAGGCTGAGGAAATGGTGGATTTCACTCTATCTTTTTGGCTCAAGGGAATACATAAACACTCTAAATACCAAGAGAGAGCTAGGGAACAAGGGAAACCAACTAAATCCAAGTATTTTCAGATTTGAGACAAAGTCTGAAAATTACAGAGTGCAGCCACAAAAATTCAAATTACTCCCTAACCAATGATCCTTTGACTTTGAAACTTTGAGGGTAACTCATGTATAGTCTCTGGACTCTAGGTCTCAAGTTTCAAGCCATCTCAAGGAGAGAAACAAAATCTGGACCAAAACCCTAGAAAATTCAGTAAACTACAGAAGAGAGCACACAAACTCAAATTGCTCACACTCCACAAATCCTTTGCACATGAGGCTTTGTAGACATGTTAGCAATATCAAAAGAGCTCCTCAAACCAAAAATCAAGACATCTCTTGAAGGGAATCGAGTTTTTCATCAAAACCCTAGAAACGAGTTCATGAACAGAGGACCTCAGAGTGCCAAATCCGAAATCAAAGATGGGTTGTTGGGATTTCTACTGATCAAATGATCTTTGGGCCACATCCCAACATGAAACAACCCATTTTAACACTCTCCAACACCAGACAACAAGAAATCAAGAAACTCAAAAATCACCAAATGAAAGCATCGAAGAACAGAGAGCAAAAAGAGACTCAAGCCCTGAATCAAACTCAAATACCATCATCTTGGATTGATAATGAGGAAGAGAGATACATGATTACATAGAGTATCAGCTCATAACATCCCCACAATCCCATACATGCTTGGATTACAAGAACTCCCTCACTATCCCTCTCAAGAGCTCTCAGAACACTCACATTGGAGACATCGAAGGGAGACAGAGTCTGTATTCCACACCTACCCTCACCCACTAAAGAGCAAAGGGGAAACAACCTTCCCAAAGCCTCTTTTGACTAGTGTAAACCCTAATTCCCTCAAAAAATGCTCAAGTGGGCATGCAGCCCCTCAATCCTTTATATAGCCTCCGGCTAACGGGTCTCCGTCCCATTACGCCCGCTAAATCCAACGGAGCCCGTTCCCGCTTGTGCAGCCTTGCGAATTTCCTGATTCGCCCCTCGTGCACCTTCCGGGAAGCTTCCGCGCTCCTTGCCTCGCACACCTCGCAACCACCTCGAGTCCACGTCGTCTTTGACACATCCCGACCGTTCTGACCTCAGCGCCACCTGCGCCTAGTCCGGTCCACCGTGTCTCGCCACGACTCCGCCTCGACGTCCTGCAGCCACACAGACAAGAAACACATCAAATAGCACCGCTCGATACATGAAAGCGTAAATAACATCACTTACCATGCCGAAGTCCAAACCTGTCGAAAATATTAGAATATGCATCCTAAACCCATACGACTAGGTTTGACCAATTCCGACCGAGTCTGATTGCGCCATGCAACGACTCGACTCCGAACCACTCAAACCAAACTCAACTAGCAAAACCAATGTCAATTACTCATCATACCCATGTGGTCACCTCCACATGGTTCATCAATCTCCCCCTTGATGAGTATATTGACAAACCTCGAAAAAGCGCAAAGAAGAGTTTGAGTTTGACGAATCCAACATGGTCCAAAGAAGGGAATGAAACGAATGACCATGTCGACAGAAGGAACACTAGAGCAACAACTGAAAGAGCAAATTGTTCTCCAAAGCTCTAGAATGACCCCAACTAGCTTTTTCTACTACTATTCTCCCCCTTTTGGCAATAAACACATCAAGGAGGCAAAAGAGAGAATATGACATGTCATTGGATGAAATGGCTGAAGTTTGATTATTCTAAGCATTTAGAGCCATGAGAATTATCCAATATGACCAACAAGTACTACACCAAGCCATAATTCAATAAAACGCTATCTAGATCATGACAGCATATATGTAAGCCAGCTAGAGCATATGGATGACAATCTGAGAATGAAATGCATTATGTGAGCAAGTCAAGTCATCAATGAGCAAAGTCTAGCTAGAGACATCCAAGGATGATGCAGGCCATGTCAATAAGCTAAGTGTAACTAAGAAGCTTAAATTGAGTCCAACTAGAGTGCTACAAGTCCGAGAATGAAACATTGGTTAAAGTACTTGGTTCTTTTTGTAGCTTAAGCAACTTGAGCACAAATGACAAATTTTCTTTTGAAATTCATGGTTGTTGCCAACCAGATTTTTGTTTTATCATGTGCTAGACCTCAAGCCTTATGTGACTACTCCAAGCTATAAGCTTAAGAAGATAGTCTTATGCCCTAAGTTCATGCCAAGTGCAATGGCAAGCCGTCTCATAGGAGAGAATTGGTGAGATCAGTTTTTTCGCACAAAAGAGATCTCTTTGCATTTTAACATGTAGTACTAACTTATGCATCATCAAGAGACTACAATAGCTCAATCTAAGGCTCAATAGAGATTCAACGCTCAACTTAGCCTATTTGACATGGCATGAATCATAAAAGGATAGCTAAAGCAAGACTAGACTCAAATGCGAGCATGACAAGTTTTAATTCAAGTTGAACAATTTTAATTAACTTATCATGGCAAAAGCTAGTCTACACATATGAAGTCATGATAAATCTAGCAAATAAAGCATAAATCATGGCAAGGTGTAAAGCATTGAGAACATGTCATAACAGGATAATAATCAAGGCTCATGTAGTTATATTACAATGCAGAATGCTAAGATGCAGAAAATCCAGCTCCCCCGCAACATGAGATGCAACTTTTAGTTCAAGTTGAGTTAAGTCAAGATTAAGCTCCAGAAGCTCCCAAATGAACTCCCCCTGAACCAAAGCAATAAAATCGAGAAGCTGGAAAAGAAAACAGCAAACAGGCAGTCCTTAAAGCATCGAAAAGATATAGAGGCAACTATGGCTCAGACTGACTCTCATCTACCCCATATGACTCCAGGATTATCAGCTGACCGAAAAAACACACACTAGAGAGCAAACACGTACCCTGTCTACCCGAGGGTGGCCCAACCCTCGCTAGAACCTACAAGAAGTGAGTGAGCTCAATCTAGTGAGATAAGAAACAGCTAATATGCAGCACCCTGGAAGCACAAGATAAGAGTAAGAAGTCTAAGCAACTCGGCAAGAGAAGCACTCTAATCTATGCTAGGACTAAACCCAATGCACCCAAAAAGTAATGCAATAGCAAGGAGTAAGAGCATAATCAAAATAGTAAGGCAATAAAACACAAACTCCCTCTCATAACAGCCCATACGGACAAACCACCCCAAGCTCTCCCCGAAGAGCTGAAAACCTCGAACTATCCAATGGCTTGGTGAAGATATCAGCCAACTGGTGGTCACTCTCCACAAACTGGAGCACAATGTCACCCTTCTCTACATGGTCTCTAAGGAAGTGATAGCGAATATCAATGTGCTTGGTCCGGAAGTGCTGCACTGGGTTCTTAGCAATGTTAATCGCAGATGTGTTATCAGAAAAGAGTGGAACACTATCGATAACTAACCCAAAGTCCCGCAGGGTCGAGGCCATCCAAAGCACCTGGCTACAGCAGTTGGCTGCAGCAACGTACTCGGCCTCTGCGGTGGACTGTGCAACACCAGATTGCTTCCTCGAAGACCAGGAAATGAGAGAAGTGCCAATGAATTGGCAAGTGCCAGAAGTGCTCTTCCTATCTATCCTACAGCCGGCAAAGTCTGCATCTGAAAAGGCTCTCAAGGAAAGACAGGAGGAGGAAGAGTACCAGATACCATAGTCAATGGTAGCTCGAAGATACCGAAGAATACGTTTCACCGCCTGGCGGTGAGAAACGCGAGGAGAAGCCTGAAACCGAGCACAAAGACACACGGAGAAGTGTATGTCCGGTCTCGAGGTAGTGAGGTACAAGAGGGAGCCGATCATACTCCTATACTCCTTCTGATCGACAGGCTCACCGTCCTCATCTGGGTCGAGTGAAGCTGAGGTAGCCATCGGAGTAGACACTGGCTTACCATCACTCATATCGAAGCGCTTCAGGAGGTCTCGAGTGTACTTGCCCTGGTGCAAGAATGTACCCTCCCGAGTCTGCTTAATCTGGAAGCCAAGGAAGAAGCTCAACTCGCCCATCATGCTCATCTCAAACTCCGAGCTCATGACATCGGAAAACTGGGAAACGAGAGCATGAGAGGAGCTGCCAAAGATGATGTCATCGACATAGATCTGGACGAGCAGAAGGTCATTGCCATGTCGGCGAATGAACAAGGTCTTGTCTACTTTACCCATCTCAAAACCATGACTCAGAAGGTAGGACTTAAGCCTCTCATACCAAGCTCTAGGGGCCTGCTTAAGTCCATACAAAGCTTTGGAAAGCTTTAAGACATGGTTAGGGTATTTGGGGTTATCGAAACCAGGAGGCTGTCTCACATAGACTTCTTCCTCAATGAACCCATTAAGGAAGGCACTCTTGACGTCCATCTGGTAAAGCTTGAAACTCTTAGAAGCTGCAAAGGCAAGCAGGATTCTAATGGCCTCAAGTCTAGCTACAGGGGCAAAAGTCTCCTCAAAATCTAGACCCTCAACCTGGGAGAAGCCCTGAGCTACCAGTCTAGCCTTGTTTCGAATAACCACTCCATCCTCGCTCTGCTTGTTCTTGAACACCCACTTAGTCCCAATGACATTGTGACCTCGCGGGGGCTCGACAAGCGACCAGACCTTGTTTCTCTCAAAGTTTTCTAGCTCCTCATGCATGGCATTGACCCAAGACTCATCTGAAAGGGCATGAGAAATATCCTTGGGCTCAAAGGAGGCAATGAAAGCGGAGTGGAGACAGAATTGAGATAAGCCAGATTTTGAGCGAGTAACACGCTCGAACAGGTCTCCAATCATCTGCTCAGAAGGATGCCTTTTCTGGATATGTCGGGGAGGTTAGGATGGGATGAAGAAGTGGCCTCTACCTCATGAGCTGATGAGGTAGGAACAGAGCCACTAGCTCCAGAGGAAGCAAAGGCATGGGCTGATCACCTGGAGGTGCGGTGGAAGAAGGCACCTCGAGGGGTGGATGAGGGACTGGATCGGGTAGACAACCCTCATCTTCATCGTCCTCATCATCCACGAAGATGGGCTCAGACTGCTCTAAGGAACCTGAGATATCAGGCCTAGTCCCTGGACTGGCCTCATCGAAAGTCACCTCACAGGTCTCTACCATTTTGCTAGACTCGCAGTTCCAAACCCGATAAGCCCGCGAAGAAGGCGAGTAACCTAGAAAGATACCATCACAAGAGCGTGACTCGAACTTATCTAGGTTCCCGGACTTCAAAGTAAAGCACTTGCAACCAAACACGCGAAAATGAGAGACACTGGGTTTTCGCCCGTATCTCAACTCATAACAAGTGCGATGCAAGTGTGCCCGAAGAAAAACTCGATTGGAAACATGGCACGCGGTCGCAATAGCCTCAGCCCAAAACTTCCTCGGTGTAGAGTACTCATCGAGCATTGTCCTGGCCATCTCGACCAAGGTACGGTTCTTCCTCTCCACGACGCCATTCTGCTGTGGGACGTGCGGAGAAGAGAACTGGTGCTCTACACCTGTCTCATCACAAAATCTCTCAAAGTAGGAATTCTTGAACTCCGTGCCATTGTCACTGCGGATCGCTCGTAAGGCACCCGGGAGCTCGACAGAAAGCCTACTGAAAAGACCTCGAAAATGGGTAAACGTCTCATCCTTCGAGGCTAAAAAACACCCAAGAGAACCTCGAATAGTCATCGACCACGACAAGGACGTACCACTTCCCTCCTGCTGTCTGCACTCGAGCTGGTCCAACTGTGTCCATATGGAGCAGCTGTCCTGGTGCATCGGTCATGGTAACCGTGACCGGAGGATGAGAAGCGGCAACCATCTTGTCGTGCCGGCATGGAGCGCAAACAAGATCTTTGACCATCTTGAGTTTCGGCAGACCACGAATGAGATCGTGGCCGCTAACTCGGGTCAAATGGTCAAATCCGATATGACCAAGTCTCCTATGCCAGAAAGAAAGGTCGCGGGACTCAGAAGCAACTAAACACCTGAGAGGATCACCAGAAGACTCAGAAAAATCAGCACGAAAGATCCTCCCACAACGAGAAATCCCACAAACCAGACTACCCGAAGAATCAAGAATTTTGCAATTGTTTTTCTTGAAGCTCACCTCGAAACCGTCATCGGTAAGCTGAGAAACGGAAAGCAAATTGTACTGCAGCTTACTAACCAAAGCAACATCTCTCAGAAGAAAAGAGTCATTAACGTGCACTGTACCTTTGGCGATGACGCGCCCAGACGAAGCGTCTCCGAAGGTGATCGTCTCATCACCTGGAGCGCGGGCTAGGGAAGAGAACCAACGAGAGTCTCCGGTCATGTGACGAGAACAACCGGAGTCTACAAGCCAAACCTTCTCCTTCCCTACCCGGCGAACCTGAGTCAACAGGAGAGTAAAGTCTCAGTACTCGGGTAAATCAAGAGTGATTTTGGCACCCAATACTGAACGACACGTCGAGCAGATGAAGTAGTCAAGCACGACTGACCTCTATCTACCCTACGCTCTCCGTGACTCAAAGAAGCAGAAGGTCCGCGAGCAGACCTGAAGCTGTTGCGGAGTCCGACTGCTACGGGAAAGCGAGTCGGAACACCGGCAACCAGCTGATCATGCCGCGAGTAGCTGTCTCGACGGGGAAACCGAGATCTACCCTCAGGACGGTGGAAGTCACGACCAGGAGCAGCATGAGGATGAAAAATAGAAGACTCAGAAAAACCATGCCCTCGATGCTGCCCAAACCCATCAGCTAAAACAACCCTAGACCTCGTGTTGGTCTTAGGTGCACTCAAGGTCTGGGGCTGACCCTGAATACGCCTAAGAGCTGCAACACGGTCTCTCTATGCGATCCTGGCGCGCCTGAAGCATCGATCGATCAAATGTCCATCCTTCTGACAGAAGGTGCAATGATACTTCGCCTTCTGAGAGGCAGAAGCTGCAGGTGGACTCACCTTGCTGTCAGAGATCCCTTGGACAAAGCCCGCTGATTTGAATTTGACCTCATCAGATCTGGGCTCGACCTCGATCGCACCACCTACTATGGGTCTAAGAATAGCAGGTGGATGCTTCCTCATGTCCTCATAAAAATCGTATCCTAGACCTTGATTAAATCTGCAAATTTTAGACTGGTCTAGAATATGATTAAGCTTCTTCTTGCCGCCGACAAATCTCTCAAGAGTGTTCATAAGATACTGACACTCCCGAAAGAGAGAGGTGCAAGAAGAGCAGGGGGAAGAGGGAATAGCAGGAGGTAAGGGAGCAGATGAAGAACCAACAGCAGAGGAACGAATGGCTTGTGCACGCACAGCCGACTCAGAATGGACAGTCCTACTGCTAGCAGGTTGGTTCGCGTCACTAGGCGTCTCTACCTTACCCTGGGGCTTCTCCCCCTCCGCAGCAATCACATCACAATCTGTTGATGGCTTCTCTAGTAGATCCTTAGTTAGCTTCACACATTTATCATTCAAAGCAACGAGTTCAAGTTTTAGTTTGTCACAACTAATGCATGGTGAGCTAACAGGGTCCTTAGTCGCAAACTGAGCCAACTTCCTATCATGATCAATCATATCTTGAAACTGTTTGGAGACAGCTTCAAGTTCAGCAGTTAACTTAGGACAGTTCAAGCATGAATCAATCGGCTCAAGTAAAGAAGCTTGTAGTTCAGCAATTTTATGATCTGCCCGTTTTAAGTTCATCTTCAAGTTATTGCAATTTTCACAGGACTCGGGCAGATCAAGAAGCATGGCATAAGGTCCTCTAGCAGCAATGTCCTTAACCTCACATGAGGTGGGAGAAGTAGTCTCATCAGTAGTAAGTAGGGTAACAGCCATCCTACTCAACTCTAACTCAGCAAGCAGACTAACATTCTCCACCTTAACAACATCAAGCTCGGAGGACACACTATCATGCGAGGTCCTTAGTTTCTCCAAATCACCCAGCAAAGCACAGCATGTATCACAATCGTCACGGGAGGGAGCAGATGTAAGTGAAGTAAGCTCCCGTGACAGTCTATCTACTTCCTTCTCTAACTCGGTACACCTAGCCCTAGCTCTAGCATGAAAACCACCTAGCTTAAGAAATGCTTGATTGAGCTGGTCGTAGGTGGGACATACCTCGTCCGAGTCGGAGTACAGCTCGCTGTCGCTGAGTTCGCCCTCGAGGGCCATGAAGCACATGCCGGAGAAGTCGTCGCCGCCATCCTTGGGCTCTTGGTCACCGGTCCCGTCGTCGTCGCTCCATCCCTCCACCTCGCTGAGGTCGAGGTCGTCGAAAGCGGTAAGGACGCGGTGGAAGAGCTTCTTGGCCTTCCCGAAGTTGCGGAACTTCTTCTTTCCCGGCGTCTGAGCTGGAGTCTTCTTGTTGTGGTTCTTGTCGGTGTAGTCGTTCTTGCCCGAACCACCGTAGTCGTTCTTGCCCTTCTCCAGCTTGGGACAGTTCGCTCGAATGTGGTTGGGGCCACCACACTCGAAGCAGATGACTGGTCCGCCTCTCTTTCTGTCCCTCCTCCTCTTGTAAGCATGGGAGAACTTCCGAGCTAGGAGGGCCAGCTGTTCATCCTCTAGCTGCTCTAACTGATCATCAGTTACGTCACATAGAGCAGCTAGGGAGAACCCACAAAGCGAATCGGCGGAAAAACCAGAAGCCGAACTGGGATCGGTGACCAAAGCCATCGACTGTGACTTCGACCGACGAGAGACAACGTCAATCTCGTGAGTCTTGAGGCGCGAGTACAGCGCGTCAAGAGTCAGGGTCGAGAGGTCTGTCGTGTCTTTGATGGTGGTCACCTTCATCTCCCACACGCGCAGATCGAGTGCCGCGAGCATCTGACGAGCGTTGTCCGAGTCGGGGTATGTGAGACCGACCGCTCGGAGGTTGCTCAATATTTTGTGAAATCGCGAAAAGCACTCGTCCAGGGACTCACCAGCAAGCATCTCGAATTTGTTGTATTCGCGCTTGAACTGGTCCTGTCGAACCGTCTTGATCTGGGTGGTGCCCTCATGGTATGCGTCGAGGGTCACCCAGATGTCGTAGGCGGACGACAGGTGAGATATACGGTCAAACTCGCTACGACTCAACCCCTGGATGATGATGTTCCTTGCCTTTGCATTCGCCTCAACATCAGCCATGTTCCCGGCATTGATGTTCTCATCGGCAGGAACAGCGAATCGTACCTTGACCTTCCGCCAGATGGCATACCCCTGGGCCTGGATGTATGTCTCCATTCGGCTCTTCTAGAAGGGGTAATCGATGCCATCGAACACGGGCGGCTTGGTCGAGTACTTGTCTGTCGCCATGGCTCTTGAGACTGGTTAAGATCTATGAATTAGAGCTAACCGGCTCTGATACCAATTGTAGGACCGAAATGGCGACAGAGGGGAGGGGGTGAATGTCGATCTCTTAAAATTCCCCCAAGAATTCGTACACAGATTTTTCAACAAGAAGCAAAACAAAGCACCTCACAGAAAATTAAAAATAATTTTGCTGAAATTTGGAACGCATGCGACACTAAAAAATTCACCATAAATCAGAGATCATCTAGTAAAAATTTCAACTGAAAATATCGCTGTTTGATCTGCATGCAAAATCTTCAAAGATCAGCACAAAAGGAAAAAGAAAAAGGCTAGCAGGAGCATTCGGATGAAACCATGCACCAAGTAAAATAAAAAAAAGAAGCCTGCAGATTTCTTGCCGCAAGAAGCAGAGAATCAAAAAGGCAAAGAAGGAAGTGCCCTGTAGACAACTGAGAGTGAACAGAGGTGCAGCCGAGAGGGACTGAAAAACTCAGAATCTTGGAAAATACTTCAGACCTTCCAAAGGCTGAGGAAATGGGGGATTTCACTCTATCTTTTTGGCTCAAGGGAATACATAAACACTCTAAATACCAAGAGAGAGCTAGGGAACAAGGGAAACCAACTAAATCCAAGTATTTTCAGATTTGAGACAAAGTCTGAAAATTACAGAGTGCAGCCACAAAAATTCAAATTACTCCCTAACCAATGATCCTTTGACTTTGAAACTTTGAGGGTAACTCATGTATAGTCTCTGGACTCTAGGTCTCAAGTTTCAAGCCATCTCAAGGAGACAAACAAAATCTGGACCAAAACCCTAGAAAATTCAGTAAACTTCAGAAGAGAGCACACAAACTCAAATTGCTCACACTCCACAAATCCTTTGCACATGAGGCTTTGCAGACATGTTAGCAATATCAAAAGAGCTCCTCAGACCAAAAATCAAGACATCTCTTGAAGGGAATCGAGTTTTTCATCAAAACCCTAGAAATGAGTTCATGAACAGAGGACCTCAGAGTGCCAAATCCGAAATCAAAGATGGGTTGTTGGGATTTCTACTGATCAAATGATCTTTGGGCCACATCCCAACATGAAACAACCCATTTTAACACTCTCCAACACCAGACAACAAGAAATCAAGAAACTCAAAAATCACCAAATGAAAGCATCGAAGAACAGAGAGCAAAAAGAGACTCAAGCCCTGAATCAAACTCAAATACCATCATCTTGGATTGATAATGAGGAAGAGAGATACATGATTGCATAGAGTATCAGCTCATAACATCCCCACAATCCCATACATGCTTGGATTACAAGAACTCCCTCACTATCCCTCTCAAGAGCTCTCAGAACACTCACATTGGAGACATCGAAGGGAGACAGAGTCTGTATTCCACACCTACCCTCACCCACTAAAGAGCAAAGGGGAAACAACCTTCCCAAAGCCTCTTTTGACTAGTGTAAACCCTAATTCCCTCAAAAAATGCTCAAGTGGGCATGCAGCCCCTCAATCCTTTATATAGCCTCCGGCTAACGGGTCTCCGTCCCGTTACGCCCGCTAAATCCAACGGAGCCCGTTCCCGCTTGTGCAGCCTTGCGAATTTCCTGATTCGCCCCTCGTGCACCTTCCGGGAAGCTTCCGCGCTCCTTGCCTCGCACACCTCGCAACCACCTCGAGTCCACGTCGTCTTCGACACATCCCGACCGTTCTGACCTCAGCGCCACCTGCGCCTAGTCCGGTCCACCGTGTCTCGCCACGACTCCGCCTCGACGTCCTGCAGCCACACAGACAAGAAACACATCAAATAGCACCGCTCGATACATGAAAGCGTAAATAACATCACTTGCCATGCCGAAGTCCAAACCTGTCGAAAATATTAGAATATGCATCCTAAACCCATACGACTAGGTTTGACCAATTCCGACCGAGTCCGATTGCGCCATGCAACGACTCGACTCCGAACCACTCAAACCAGACTCGACTAGCAAAACCAATGTCAATTACTCATCATACCCATGTGGTCACCTCCACATGGTTCATCACTTTGTTCTTGGGAGTTTCTACACACATTTATTCGGTATGAATACAAATATAAAACATAATCATGATTTTATAATGAATTATGCAATATTTACTAAGTTTTAAATTAAAGCAGCAAATAAAACGTAAAACAGAGAGCATTTTACGGTTTTCTTTCATTAAAAAAGCATGCTAAATAATCTTATACGCCTGGGAATATCAATAATTTTGGATTGGACCAGTTATACTTGGATATAAATTGGACCTTCAAATTTTAGATCTGGATATCCATCCATCAACAGGTCTACTCACATGCCAAACATATCACGGTTTGGATAGTTCGAATTGGATATGGATTGGACTAATCATATATGGATAACTTTGAAGTTTTGGAATTGAATATCTATCCATTAGCAGGTCGTGTGCCAAATATATCGCATTTAGATATTATATATATTGGTCAGCAACAAGAGTTTTGCCCAAGAGTTGTCATTGTGTAGCACTGCAACAAAGAAGAAGAATGGCTCGCGTGGCATGCTTTCTCCCAATTTTTTGCTTCTTGTTCGCCTTAGGGCCTGTTTGGGAGAGCTCCACCAGCTCCAGATTCACCAAATCCAGATCCAGATCCACTTTTCCAAGCCAAACAGTTCCAGCTCCAGCAGCTCCACCGTGGATCTGCTCCACCAAAACCATGGATCTAGCTCCAGATTCACCAAATTGGTGGAGCACCTCAAGGGGTGCTCCACCAAACTCAAATTGGTGGAGTTGGGGAAAATTACCCACCATGCCACCGATTACACAAAAAAACGGTTCGTTTTTCTTCTTTCTCGTCGCTGCGCCGTCCTCCCCTGCGCCTTCGCCTCGCCTGCCGGCCGCCGGCCTCGCCTCGCCTCGCCTGCCGGCCGCCGGCCTCGCCTCACCTCGCCTGCGCCTGCCGGCCGCTCCGCCTCCTCCACGCCCGCCGGCCGCTCCGCCTCCTCCTCGCCCGCCGGCCGCTCCGCTCCGCCTGCGCCTGCCGGCCGCTCCGCCTCCTCCTCTTCTCCGCCTCCTCCTCGCCCGCCGGCCGCTCTGCTCCGCCTCGCCCGCCGGCCGCTCCGCCTCCTCCTCGCCCGCCGGCCGCTCCACTCCGCCTCGCCCGCCGGCCGCTCCGCCTCCTCCTCTTCTCCGCCTCCTCCTCGCCCGTCGGCCGCTCCGCCTCCTCCTCGCCCGCCGGCCGCTCCGCCTTCTCCTCTTCTCCGCCTGCGCCTGCCGGCCGCCGGCCGCCTCGCCCACCGGCCGGGGCCGCGCCTGCGCCGCCGGGATTTTTTTCATTTTGCCCCCTGACGCGTGGGGCCCAGGTGGAAGTGAGATAGAGAGGGAGGTGGAGCTGTACAAAACACTTTGACGAATCCCAGATCCACCATGGAGCTGCTCCACGGTGAATCCAGCTCCAGATCCACGTTTTTCGTGAATCTGAAGTTGGTGGAGCTCTCCCAAACAAACCCTTACTATTTGTGGTACTCTTTCTCGACGTTTTTCAATTGTCAAAAACCATCAATTTTGCAGTGTCTTGTTTACTTTGCTTATTTTCCATTATGCCAGACCAAAACACACATCATATTTATCAACGGCTTCTTTTGGCTCCTTCGAGAAACAAATCATGCTTCTTCTTCTACTCCAAGATACATATTGACCATATAGATGTTCATATTTTATAGGTTGAGGCCTCTGGGAGATCGAATGGAGGGTTTTATCGCCGGTAAGTTCATAGCACTATTATTATCTGGACGCTGTGAAAGGGCAAAATAATTCTTCAATTCTTGTAGTGGGTTTTTATTTTTATGTTGATTTGATGTATAAATTTGGAACGTAGGCTGGCGCAGAAGGATCTGTCCCCATAGAAGGTAATAAATTTCTCACTTCCCAACTCGATCACCAACTGGTTGAAAGTGTTTGTCATAATCTCATTTAGCATTCCATTTCTTTGGTTGCGCATGAGCAGAATGCGCACAGAAATGCAACTACCGTTGCTCGGCAACAAAGCACCAAGAACCATGCCTTAAGTACTGCAATATCTGCTGCGAGAAGTGCCTATGTGTTCCGTCTGGCACGTCTGGCAATAAGGAAGAATGTCCATGCTACAACAACACGAAAAGCGCAGATGGCAAGCCCAAATGCCCTTGAAAATGCTTGGGAGCCAACATATCTGCTGACCACCATATCTTGGCTTCCTCGACTCTCTTTTCTTTTCTTTTCTTTTTTTATGTCCACAATTGGCAGTTGGCCTCCTCTGCTGTATCTGGCATATTTTTTTATATATCATGGGTGTACTGGACCCAAATAAATATTCACTCATCTTGGAGCAAAAATCAAATATAATTATTTATGCTCGGAACTTGATCCGATCTACCCAGATGGTTGTATACGTACTCCATTCAGCTGTTCTACGTGCGATACACCGACGCCGAACTCGTCACAAACATACCCATGGACTCGGGACCCAATTAACTCAGTACATGGCACGAAGTGCGATTGGATCATATCGTGTGACATTCCATACTTTTATGAGATTCTCGTAAAATGCCGCTCTAAAGAATGGCATTGATGTCATAGAAGACTATGCTAGTCCAAAGAGTTGTCTATAAAACACTGTTCCAAAGGCTGAAACAAGAATTTTTTTGTACGAATAATCTATTTTATATTCAAAATTACAGAAATACACCTGTGGAAAAATTTTTATAAAAATAAGCTCCAGTCGCCCAATGGAGGGGCGACTGGTGCCTATTGCCTGTAACATCCTAAATTTTGGATGTTTGAAATTTTGAGAAATTTAAAACTTTTATTGCGTCTTACTGGCATTTGAACTTTGTTCAAAATCTTATTTGGGTTTTTCTGAGTTTTGTGCTGAGAAAATAATAACTGGAAATAATTTTCAAACACAAAATAGCAATCATGGCTAAAATAATACTAATGATAATGATACAAAATAATTTAAAGGGGGTTTAACCTCGGAGAGCTTAATTTGAAAATAATCTACTAAATCAAAACATGGACTGATTAAAGAGAAAGAGTTGAATTAAAAGTGCAACTCAGAAATACGAATGTATATGTACATATATGTACATATTTTATACAATTAAATTCCCGGCCTAGTTGTGACATCCGAGTTAAGATGCAAGGGAAAGATTTTGAACACAAAGCCCAAGGTTCGAAATTTATATGCAATTCAAAAGAAAATAAAAATAAAATATAAATAGAAGAATGTTAGTTTTTATGTCTAAGATATTTGAGCCAAGGCAAGATTGAAAATCCAAAAATGGACTACAAAAACTTAAGCAAGAATTTAAATTTTGAACACTTTACAAAATCTCCCAAAATTAGTAAATCCTAAAAGTAAATTAAAAATTTAAAATAAAAGTTCACATTTAAAAATGTTCCTTGTTTTCCTCTCATTTTCTCCTTTTCTTCACACTTCCAGGTGGGCCCCTTTTCTTTCTCTCTTTCCTCTTTTCTCTCTCATTCTCTCATTCCCTCCCGGTTCTACACTGGCCGCTGGGCCCAGCTCCCTGCCTCCGCTTTTCTTCTCTTCACATTTTCTTTTCACTACTCACTCGTCATCGATGCAATACCATCTCTTTTTCCCTGTCTTCTCTGCTTGCGTCGCTCGACCTCACGACTCCGTCACCTCACGTCGCCGCACCTGCGCTAACACGTCACGCGTCAGCCACAGCGCTGCCCCCACCATACCCTGCTCTGTCTCACCCACGCCGCGCCCAGTTTCGTCTGTCCCGTCGCCTCCGCGTTGCCCTTCCCGGCAAACCTCGGCCTCCCTCCGACCACGCCAACCACCGGGCTAAGCTCCACTAGCCTCTCTCACGCTCCGGCGCTCGCCAATTTACTCTCTTCCCCGCGCCGGCACCGCCGCACCGAGTCCATCTCCTCGCCGGCCGCCCCATGCCGTCGCCTGCCCGCCTCACCACCGCTTCGGCTAATGCGCCGCCTCCCAACGTTTCCCCACCTTCTCCTTAGTCCATTTTAGTAGATTCCCCTAGCCCTCCAGCCGACTCCCGCCGACAGCGCCGCCGCTCGCCCCGCCCCCGGTCACTCCCCTTTTTCGGTCGACTAACTTCTCTATTTTGAGCTCCACCCTGCACTCGACTCATCTATTTTGTGGGTCCGCACTCTTTCAGTCCAGGCGTCCCGCCCACTTGGCCAGCAGCTCGTGTTAAACGTTCTGCCTGAGGTGTTCAGTTCGAATCCAGTAAGCCACACCGTTTCCACCCCATTTTAATCTAATTTTTGTAATCCATTTTAATCAGTAAAAATTTAGGAAAATTAGAGAATAATTTAGAGAAGCTAATAAAATTTAATTAGAAGGTAAATAAGATTATTTGAGATTTTAAATTTGGAATTAATCCAAGGGAGCCGATAAATTTTATTGGGATGTATATGAGGTTATTTAGGGTTTAGTGTTTGGTTAATTACCATATATGAATAGGTAATATACCTTATTTATCTATCCTAATCTAATTATTAAGTAAAGGCCTTAATAGAAGATGATTCTAAATTAAATAAAGACTCCAATTAAAAAGGCATCCAAGTAAAGTTAAGGAAAATAAATTTGACACTATGATTGACTACAAAAGTAAGGATTAAATTAAAGATTATCATTAATAACAACTAAAATATGTGCCCCAATATTTACCATGCCACCATAAAATAAATTCCAGTGGTAAATTTAATTAAATAGCAACATTAAGATATGACCCTGTATAGCAAATTCGACCCTAGGTAGATAGAAAATTAATTAAAGATCGAACCATGTCAAATGGATCCTAACTCAAATTAAACTATGCCTAGTAATATCTAAGGGTGCATAACATGTTGTACCACAAAATGCTATAAAACCGAACCCTAAGATTAATTCGGTAAGCCAAAAATTATAAACGCTGCATATATAACATATGTCCTAAAGATTAACGCTCGACAAAAACAATACTTAATTAAACTCGTACACCAAACCATATGTTTAACCTAACTTATGGAACTTCCTTAATAAATGTAAAAATAATAAAATAAGTTGTTAATAAAAAGATTGTAATTAGGTATCAAAGTATAATGCCCTGGGAATATCAGACATTGGAATAATCTCGCCAACGAACAACTTGATGGATAGTGTAATATTATAACTGACAGTCACAAATGAGTAGTAGATAAGATTATACTAAAAATTTACTATTAAAACACCAATTAGATAATTAAATACTCCCATGCTTCCATGAGTTATTGAAATAATCATTCGATGAATAATTTGAATAATGGGTGAATAGATTCTCCTAAAAATATCACCGCTTAAATTACTAGGAATATAGACTTTAAAGATTAATTCAATAAACTAAACGTACCCGCCCGTTCGTAGGTCTAACTTGACACAAGGAACTTTCTTACTAAATATAAAAGAAGTTATTAAATAAAGATCAATCCATGATATTCTACTGCCGGCTATACGCAGCCACCCTTGAACCAAAAGAGGAATGTTTCTGTGAATATTCCTACATCTCGAACACTCCTTGACACCCGTCTCGGCGGATTTCCCGGTTATCATTTCCTTAGTTTGCTCAAGTTTTGTTGACTCCGTTAACACTCCGCACCCCATCGACGTTGCCTCAAATCATCCAAATCACCCACTAACTCATAATAAAGCTAAATTGAGTTTATTGAACTTATTGGGTCTTTTGAGTTATTTGCTTTTACTTGGATTCAGTCGTTTAGCGCGTAATTAGAAACTGGAGTCCTGAAGGTTCTAATTGTCAAGCAAGATCAAGATCGAAGTAAAGGCGAAGACCAGGGACTAAAGACCATCGCATGAGACAGCTTCAAGTGATCTCAAGACCGTGGTAAACCGCGCCAGGCAAGTCAATACTTTGATCATGTTGAACCTACATTTTTTGCAAACTATTTTTGTTTAAATTATCAAATTGCATGTTGTTACGTTATATGCAAATACATGTTAATTTGAGATTCTAGATATATGCCCCTTTATTTAACTTGATTAATATTACATCTCCTTCGGAATATTTGAATGTGTGAACCTTGTCACCCTAGCAAACTTATAATAGTAACTTTTTGAAAATAAGTCCCTAATTATATGCCATGCTTAGTACTGCATAGATACTCGGGGGCGCTGAAATGCCCCAAGCCTCATTATCATTTTTAATCATGAGAAACTGATTTGGGAAGTCATGGTGATAATGACTGGAATATGTTGGTATGATTATTTTATGTTTCCAAAAACCTCAACTTGCTTACTTATCTGGGCGGATGGTTCGAGGGTGTGTGTGAGTGGTGCAGTAGAAGCACAATGTGGTTAGTGGTAGAACCGCCCAGATAGCCCTAAGGACCGAATCTTGTGATTACCTCCCCGTGTACAACAAGTACAACCACAAGCTGGCAAATTAGGCAGGGCTAACTAATTTGCATCAACTTAGTAAGAGTTGCGCCGGTGTAACCACGGGCGGGTAGAGGATGGCCACGTCCTCCGACGTGACGGCGCAAGAGGGGGCTTCTGAAAGGGTGGTCATACCCCGAAGGAAGTGGAAACCTTAGCGGACGTAACCCTGCTAAAAAATGCATTGTAAAGGTCCTGTGATAGTCTACTCAACCGCATGGCTAAGGAATCATGTGGGGCAACGAGTGGATTTATCTCTTGTGGGTAAAGTGTGCAAACTCTGCAGAGTCAAAAACTATTCGAATAGTCATGCCCACGGTCAAGGGCGGACATGGGAACTTAACTAGATATAGTTCTGTTTCAAAAATATTGTGGGTGGAAATGGTAAAGTTACAGACTTGCGACTGGAGGCTATTGCCCAACCAGGGGCCAACACAATCCCTGTCGCCCTAACCTGGAGCGACTGCATCCAGTCGCCCTCCAGTTGGGCGACTTTCATGCAGTCGCCCAATGGGGCGGTGACTGGATGCAGTCCCCCGTGAATGTTTTAAATTTTGTCAATTTTGTACTTTTAAACTAAAAAAATCTGCTGAAGTTATAATAAAAGTTTATGTTCATTGTATATTGTAGGTGCGTAAATAAATTTGGAAAATTTTTGTACATGGCACGAAGTGCCATTGGATCATTTCTCAAAATGCCACTGTCAATTTCGTCTTCAATTTGCAGCCATTTAATTTACCCATTTTCACTCGAAGTGACCCCTTGGAATTCGCAGCATTGCCTTTCCCCAGTTTTGCTCTAAAGCTTCATCTATATTGCGATTCGAGCTTATATTTCTTCTACCCTCATAAACTCTTAATAGTCTACACATGACAACTCTAGTTTGCCTAATATAATACATGTTATTCTGCATTATTCATTGATAACTGATGATACATTAAGACAAGTTCCCTTCTCTGCATAAACATTCTTAATTATACTAACTCAAATACAACAGGCAATAAAATGAAATTGGGAGAAATCCTAGTGTAATGTTCAAATGAAACCTAATAACACAAACTTACTGGTAGAGTTGCAGTGGGTGATATTCATCCCTCAAATTTTGGCTTATTGGAAGTCTGCTTAGATTTCTGTAACATCCCACTTTCAAAGTTGTGTGTTAATGCAAAATTTCAAAGTTTATGTTCTAAAATCTCAAAGAAGGTTATTTTTTTCAACCTAGTAATCCTCTTGCCTCTCAAAGAAAAATAAAGAAGTGCATAAATTGAATGAATAAATATTCTGCTAGCCCAAGGGTGAATTCAAAGTCATCCTTCAAAATTTGCTATTATCTTTCAAAAAATATAAAAATAATAAAATAAATTCCCAACCGTTTTGTTTACCTCGGCTCCTCCCTCCTTCTCTCCCTTGTCATCTTCCCCTTTCCCCTTTCTCCCTCCTCCTTTGTCGGAACCCGGAGTAACGACTCCTGGATCCTCTGTGTAAATCGCACTAGTCCAGGATCAGCTAGTGCACACAGTACAACAAAGATAAATACCAAGTATAAATGACCAATTATATTAAATAAAAGGGTACGGCCTTATGGCCAAATCTTACATCAACGCCCATTGGCAAAATAAATAAAGCAAATAACTGCGGAAGCAAACTGATAAATAGCGAAGCCCAAGCCTGCCCACAGGCAAACGACAGTAAGACACGGCCCAGGGGCGTAGCTACAGGGTATGCCGGGTATGCCCCGGCATACCCTGCAAATCCGGCAAGTGAGCGTGTATATATATACGTATTTCTATATAGACGTATTATTATCCTGAATCAACATATATATAGCAGCCAGCGTCAGGCCCACGACACGAGAGCACGCGGCCCATGCGGCCAGCGACGGGAAAAATTTTCCAGGCGTGATCCGGCCGACGGCGCGAATTTTCCAGGCCCACGCCTGCATTCACGCTGCATTTTCCAGGCGTGGTTGCGTCCACCGGATCACGCTGCATTCAGGCGTGATCAGGCCAGCGCCGTCGCGAGTGCGAGTACAGATTAATCTCGATCGAGGCAGCGTCGCCGCCGTATCGCGACTTCGACGGTTCATCCTCATCACGCGTCCTGCGTCTGCATGGTTGCGGCCACGAAAAATCGCCAAGACGCATCGTTGCCTGTCCCATCGTTGCGTGGTTCCTCGTCCCGTTCAGCCTTCCGCCTGCGGCCTGCGTGGTTGCGTCCACGGATCACGCTGCATTCACGCCGTCGGCCGTTGCCTGTCCCATCATTGTCCAGTCGACTAGTCGTCCTCGTCCCGTACGACCGCACCGACATCTACGTGAATTTGTGATCGGAATTGTTGAGGTGAGATTCAATCTTTGCTCTTCAGCTTTTCGTAAAAAATTCATGTGTACTTTAATTGCTAAGCGCTAAAATCATAAAATCATCTATTACGCAGCGAGGTCGAGGATTTTCCCCCAACATCACTACATCAGAGTCGATCGAGATTGATCTATTGTTCAGTACACGTATCATGTGAGTGATCCATAATCACATGTGAGAATTCAATCGTGCAAGCGCAATTTATTTAATTTTTTGGCATTGTGTTCTTTGTAATATTTATGCAGTTATGAAGAGAAACGGGGACATTGCATCTCTTTTTCAGAAGCATACAACATCACTCGTTGATCTTGGGGATGATCCTTCTCATAAGGATGACTGGACCAAAATACATTTTGTCCTTGGAGCATTCGAGACCTTTGAGTTTGTTTTTTTTGCACACTTAATGTTTGTTATTCTTGGATACACAAATGAGTTATCTGAGTGTTTGCAAAGAAGGGAGCAAGATATTCTTAATGCAATATCACTTGTTAATGTGGCAAAGAATAGAATGAAAGAATTGAGGTCTGATGGTTGGGATCAATTTCTTGAGAGGGTTACATTATTTTGTGATAAACATGGTGTTGAAGTTCCTGCTATGGATGGTGATTATGTGCCTTATGGAAAATCAGCAAGGAAAGCTCGTGCCCGAAAGCAAACCAATGATGACCACTTCAGAAGAGAAGTATATATTGGTGCCATTGATCAAATAAGTCAAGAACTTGATAATCGGTTTGATGAGATTAATATGGAGTTGTTGTCTTGTATCTCGGCCTTCAATCCTTCTAACTCATTTGCTTCTTTTGATGCACAGAAGCTATGCAGACTAGCTGAGTTCTATCCAAAGGAGTTCTCAAATAATAATTTGCTCAAACTTGAATTGCAACTACATAATTATATTGATGACATCAGACAGAATGATAGTTTCAAAGGTCTAAACAATATTGTTGATCTCTCAGTTAAGCTTGTTGAAACACAAAGGCACAAAGTGTATGATATGGTTTACCAGCTTCTCAAATTGGTATTGCTTCTACCTGTGGCAACGGCAAGTGTCGAAAGGGTATTTTCTGCAATGGTTTTAGTGAAATCAAAGTTAAGAAATAAGATGGGGGATAGTCTTTTGGATGATTGTCTAGTCACATTCATTGAGCGGGATATTTTCTTTGAAGTTAATGAAGATGATATAATCAAGACATTTATGTCCCTTCGAAATCGTCGGATAAAAAAATCAGATAAATAGCATTGTAAGTTTTTTGTACTCTTTTATGCCTATATTTTGAACTTTCGGTATGGCTTTTGAACTATTTATATTGCATTTTGTGAATGGTTTCAACTTAATCCTTGAATCTAAGCCTTATCGTGTTACTTAGTACATATATACCGAATCACATTGCAAATTTTACAATTGTTACCGAATTGCTAAAATAGATTTACTGAATTGTATATGAAAATTTTTGGGCGGCATACCCTTAAGTAAAATCTTAGATCCGCCACTGACACGGCCTACTCGTCCAGATCTTCACCGTAGATGACGTCTTCCTTCTCTGTGTGGAAAAAGTAAGGTGAGTACAAACTTGTACTCCGCAAGTCACACGGAAAATGCACCATAATGATAAAGGCTTCAAAGGAAGGCTTATAGGGTTAGTTTGCATAAAACAACATTTATGAAATACAGTAAATAGTTTGAAATTTCTGAATTTAATACAGTAGGTAAAAACAATACTTGCAGTAGAAAGTAATACCGTCAGTGCCGGCTCCGACCAAACACCAACCTATCCACGGGCATCCCACCCAGACCATCTTTTCTAAAAGCTCACGTATGGATTCCATCCATCCACACGCTTTCACTGCGCAACTCTGATGAATTCCATCCATTCACCAGATTTCAATCTCTCACGGATTCCATCCATCCGCAAGGTTTTCATCACTCGTGGATTCCATCCATCCACAAGGTTTTCAAAAACATTTTTGGAAAACAAAATCTAATCCATGAAAAACTTTTACTCAGCATGCCCATGACCATGGGCACGGCTATCCAGGATAGATTATACACTCTGCAGAGGTTGTACAGCTTTACCCACAAGACACGATCATCCCATATTGCCACCGGGTTACACACTTCCTTAGGTATGCGGCGAGGAGTCGTGACAAGGCCTTTACAATGCAAAGCCTTCAACCTGGTCGAGCCAACTCTAAGGTTTCACCCCAGAAAGGAATCCACCAGACCGGGACCCCCTCTTGAGCCTAGACGAGACTTCTCATAGCTTAACCACGCTCGCCCAAGTGAGACTTCACATGGCACCAACCACGCTCACTTTCAACCTACGACTTGACTCAGATTGGGACTTCACAAATTATTCAGCCAGGGCTGTCCCATACCAGCCATGTAGTAGTACGATATGGGCTTTGCAACAGTAGCTCACAGACCGGTCCTTAATCTGACTTAGGCCCAACCACATACCCCCGTGCACGACAATCAACCACTGCGGCTCCAACCAACAGGGCATGCCTGGATCCACCACTCTAACCAATTGCCTAAGTCTAAACCAGTTTCATATTTGCTTTCAAAATAATTTTATAAACCTCCTTGACTCACCAAAGTCAAGAGTACATATCAAAAGCGTATCATTTCATGTGAAAAATTCATCATTTTATGTGAAAAATATCCCAAAACAAAATTATATGACTAAGCAGGGCTAAGCATTTGATTAAACTCTCTAGCCAACACTAATGTCGTAACTAGAGTTTGATTCTAGGGTGACAAGGTATTGAGGATTTCAAATTCAAAGGAGGGATTAACAAGTAGGCAATAACTAAATTTAAAACTGAATTGAAATACGTTGAGTAAAAATATGCATGCAATATAATTTAAATCAACATAATTTTATTTTGAAATCTGGGATCAAGGAGTGTGACTTGCCTTGCTCTTCAAATTGGTTTGAATCTTCGTCGAAGAAATCTCCCGAATCATCGAAGTCTACACGTGAAAATAACCCACTAAATTCAAATAAATTCAAATTGACTTCAAATATTTTAATTGAGGCTAGAAATGGATAAAGGGGAATTTTTTATGAATTTAGAAATTTGAATGGGCCAAATCGGAGTTAGGACGAAGAGGAACGGGCTCCGGGAAGATTAAAAACAGAGAAAATGGAAAATCAGGATTTTTGGAATTATTTTCCTAAAGAAAAATCTGACTTATGACGTCAGCACTGAATTTCATTTCGGCCGAATTATTTCTCAGCTGAAAAATCTGAATTCTTGCGCCAGCATTGCGTGGCACCGACTGATAGTGGGCCCGATCCATGTGGACCGAGTCCATGGACTCGGGCGGGCTGAGGTGGTGTAGGGGGTGGCGTGGCAGCCGGGCGCTGGCGTGGCGCCCGAGTGGCGGCCACGTCGGCTGCCACGTCAGCCTACGGCCGATGTGGCTGGGGCCGGCCGGAGGCAGCGACCGGGGCGGCGGCTCGCCGGCGATCGGCGGCACGGCTGCTAGCGGTGAGGTGGGGAACGGGGAGAGGAGCGCGCGGGGATTCCAGTGGTGGCGCTGGCTTACCGGAGGCGGTCGGGGAAAGGGCCGGCGGCGAGGGAGAGGAGGCGGAGGTGCTCGGGCGGCGACGGGGGTTGCGCTCCGGTGGCGAAGAGGGGCGGCCGAAGGGTGGAGGACGTCGGGGGTGACGCGGCGAAACCGAAGGTGGCATCGGCCGGGCGCGGGGGCTAGCGTAGCGGCGACAATTTCTCGTCGGAGCCCGAGGCGACGGCGGAGGTGGTGGCGCACGGCGCGAAGGCACTAGGGCGGCGGAGGAAATGAATTGGGGACGGCGGGCGGTGGAGTGGTGAATGAGGGAGCTCGGGGTGGGTTTAAATAGGGGCGAGGGGGATTGGGCCGGCGGCGATTCGTCGCCGGAATAAGCGCGGGTGTGCGGCGGTTTCGTGCTGAGGTGGGGAGGTGGGCGAGAATCCGGCGGGGAGGGGGCGCGCGGGTCCTGCGGGAGAGGTTGGGCGGCGCACGCGGGAGGTAGGGGAGTGGCCGGGAAGGGCGGGGTGGCCGGTTGCGGGCGGCAGCGGTTGCGCACGGCGGGCGCGGGTGGAAGAAGGCTACAGGGAAGATGATGACAGGTGGGCCCCAACGGCAGAGAGAGAAGGGAAGGAGAGGCACGGGCAGTGGGATGATGATCCGACGGCCAAAAAGGAGAGGGCGGGTGGACGGGGTGGATCGGCCGGGGCGCAACGTGGCGGGCATCGGGGCCGGGCATATGGCAGGAGGGGGAAGGAGAGAGGAGGGATGGGTGAGCGGCGGGGATGGGCCGAGGGGAGGGGACGTGGGCGGATCTGGTCCGTCCACGTGGCGGCCAGAGGAGGGGGATTGGGTATTTTATTTTTAGAAATTGATTTTAGTTTTTTAGAAAAGCCAGAAAATACATTAAGCCTCAGAAAAATATGAAAATACTTCAAAAAATTCCATAAAATTTTAGAGAACCTCCTGGACACTTTTTGGACTTAATAAAATTATTTCCAACTAATTTTGGCTCTATAATTTTATATTGAAAATACTTTTTAATTTCAAAAATACATTTTTAAACTCCAGAAAATCCAGGAAACCAAATAAAATCGAAATAATTAATTTGAAATAAGATTTTTATAGGAAATCAAAATATCCTTTTAATAATAATTACTTTTAGGTTTTCACTTAAAATACTTTTTAAATCCAGTTTTTTCAAAAACAGAAATTCAGGGCAAATCCAAATTTAAACTTTAGGCACAAAAATACTTATTTTAATTTAAAATTAATTTTAATTTATTTTTATTTACTTATTTACTTATTTATTTATTTATTTTTATTTTCGCAAAAAAAACCTGGGCTGTTACATCCTGCCACCGGTGACCAGGGAAGACGGAGATCGCCTTGCGTTCAGTGCTAGCACCCTCGCCTTCAGCGCCCTCACTTTCAGCGCCCGCCACGGCAACACCAGTAACACCCCAACCAGCCAAAGGCCTGGAATGCTACCAAACTAAGTAATGTAGCAAAGATAACCTAAATACACCTCACAAAATTTCAGCAGAACATCCTTTGCATGGTTATCCTTGCTAGAGGTTTCAACAAACAGTTATAATTAATAAAAATAAGACAACTTGTAAAATGATAGCCACTAAACATCTAAGTTATAAATCATGAGCATCTTAAATCTTCTATTCATTTTTTACAGTTTACTTCCAGGAAGTAATAAACAAATAAAGTACTTAAAGAGAATCATTCATCAACTGTTTAGTTTATTCTTTCTTTCTATTGTGGGTACATCATGCAAAAGTGCAACGAGACTAGTCCTTCCTTTCCCCCATGCATGCCGATTTCATAAGGGTACCTAAAACACAACAACAACAAGAGTGAGTCCAAAGACCTAGCAAATATAACAAAAGGTAACCATAGCATGCATGAACACAACTGTTGGACCGAAATGGCGACAGAGGGGGGATGAATGTCGACTTGAAAAACTTGCCCCCAAAGACCTCTCGGAGCAGCTCCTCTCCACTAGCTATAAAAACTATGAAGAGAAGGCATCCTAAGCCACTCAACACCTCAAACCACCAGATAAGGAATCAGGAGCCTAAAAACCAGAGAAGCAACCAAGGAACTCCACTCAAGGAGAAATAACAGAGGCTAAAGACAAAAATCAGCACAATCTGCAGAGACCCGGTCAGACCGGTGGGTCATGGCTGGTCAGACCGCTCTGGGTCGGTCTGACCGCCGTAGCCTGGCCGGTCAGACCGCTACTGCTGGGCCGGTCTGACCGCCGGCGATTGACCGGCCTGACCGGTTAGCCTGATTTTCAGCAGAGACAGCAAGGCCCGAAAACTGAAAACCTAAGACCTTCACAAATTTGAGAAATTGGACTTTGTCTCTGGCTTTTCTCAACCCAGAACTGCAAGAAAACTTTCAAGATAGCCAAGGGACTCTAGAGGAACAAAAGGAACCATTTATTGAGCAAGAATTTCAGAAATTTGCCAAGGGCTTGAAAAGTACAGAGGCAATCAACAAAATCCAAATTTCTCCTCAGTCGTTGAATCTTTGATCATGAGCTTTTGCAGATGAGTTAGCAATAGCAAAAGGACTTCTCAGACCAAAGAACAGGCCATCTCATGAAGGGAAATTCAAGAAACACCAAAACCCTAGAAGAGCTTGAAAACTTACAGAGGGAAGTACAAAAATCCAAATTACTCAAGGTTCACAAGTCCTTTGCACATGAGATTTTGCAATCAAGTTAGCAATAATTTAAGGACATGCCAGCAAGAATCTCAGGCCATTTCCTCAAGGGAATCAAAAACTTCATCAAAACCCTAGAAGAGGAAATGGAGAACAGAGGAAGCCAAACACTCAAATCTGAGATTAGACTTGGTTTGCTCTTGGGAAAATTCGATCAAATGACCTTGAGGCACTATCCCATCATGGAGCAACCCATTTTGCCACTCATCGGCAAGAATCAAGCCAAAACACAAAATCTCAAAAACAAGCCCAAGAGAGGAGCGAAGAACAGAGAGCACGAACAAGAGAAATAAACTTCAGATTTCCATTCCAAATCAAAAGAGGATTACAAGGAGTCCCGATACGCATGGACATTAGATCAAGAGGAATGATTACATGGATTCTCTACTCAATCCCTCTCCTCACCCTCTCCAATCTCAAGAACACACTACATTCTTTCCTGGAGGAACACACACAGAGGGAGGAGAATACTACGAAGGGGACACACCCTGCTGTATATACCAACTCTCCAACCACTAAAGCTCAAAGGTAAAATCACCTTCCAAAGCCTCTTTTGACTCACAAAACCCTAACTCTCTCCTCAAAGCCATTAGGAGGCATGCAGCCCCTCACATCTATTTATAGCCCTTGGCTAACGGGTCTCCACCCCGTTACGCCCGCTAAATCCAACGGAGCCTGCTCCTGCTTTTGCAGCCTCGCGAAATTACCATTTCGTCCCTCCTGCATCTTCCGGGAAGCTTCCGTGCTCCTTGTCGTCCAAGCCTCGCAACCACCTCGAGTCTCCGCCGTCTTCAACACATCTCGACCGTTCCGACTTCGACACCGCCCGTGTCTAGTCCGGTCACCTCGTGTCTCGCCACGACTCCGCCTCGACGTCCTGCAGCCAACACAGACAAGAAACACATCAAATAGCACCGCTCGATACATGAAAGCATAAATGCATTAATGAAATAGCCCAAACCTGACAAGTCGACATAATATGCAACCTAAACCCTTTGACCAGGTTTGACCAAGTTTGACCGAGTCCATTGCACCACGCAACGACATGGTCCAAACCAAATCAAACTCGACTTCCCTAAACCGATATCAATTACTCATCACACACACGGGATGACCTCCACATGGTCTCTCAACAGCACCATAAGAAACACCCAACAGATGCTTTAGAATGTATGATATGCAATATGCTCAACAAGTTCTTTATCTTCTCTCTTTCTCTTTTGCATTTTACCGGTAATGCAAAGTGTGCATCCGTCGATGCACACCCATGCATGTACCATCTGGTACAGAGACCAATTGCCCATACTACGCAAGTATGGGAACCTTTAGCCCGACATCAACATGACGGGGACCTCAGCAATTGCTTGGTCATCACATGACCAAGACTTCAATAAGCCAACATGATGCATATGTATGAAAGTCTCAGTTTAATAAAATGTGCATCCACAACAACTTTGCACAAGGAAGACCT
Source organism: Dendrocalamus latiflorus (assembly GCA_017311315.1). Classification (NCBI taxonomy): domain Eukaryota; kingdom Viridiplantae; phylum Streptophyta; class Magnoliopsida; order Poales; family Poaceae; genus Dendrocalamus; species Dendrocalamus latiflorus. The sequence goes on along the minus strand of CM029669.1, from coordinate 3,876,914 downwards.
AATCATTCTACAATGTTCATACTCATGAACTTCATAACTTTCGAACAACTATGAACATTACCAAATACGCCTTCATCACAATCATGAACACAATTTCTCACAATATAAATCAAACATTGTCAATCTATAACATCTATTGTACCCATCATTATACTTGCCTTAACCACGAGAGGACAAGTGATGTGCAGAAGGTGCTGCCCCCGGGATCAGTCCACTACCTGAATAATAATTATAACGCATGCTAAGATTACAGTAGTGGACCAAAAACTATATAAAAACAATCACGAACTCACAAAAACGTCTCACTCGATTTCAACCCAAATCCTAAAGGTCGATCTGTACCCTATGTGGACAATCAATTTCAAAAATCCATATCTAATGGTACAGGAATCCAAATAAGATGTTCTTAGACTTTATGGAAAGATAATTAAATTCTCCAACTAAACCTATTTGGTGAACCTCCCTGAATTGGCCAAATTATACCCGCACAAGCCAGTTTTCTAAAACATGAATTTCACGTCGGGTTCTCTGGACAGAATACTAAAAATACTATAACTTTCAGTACGAGTGTCCGAATCACGAGTTCTTGAGCTTTCTGGAAAGCTGAGACAATGATCTACAACTTTCATTATACTGAGCTTCTCTAATGCTCCCTTTTTCTAATTGTCTAACATAATGTACCAAAACCTGACAGAAAACCCAGAAATTTGCAGAACAGTCCCACTAAAAAATTCATAACTTCTGCTACAGAGGTCCAAACAACGTGTTCTAGCACTTCACGGAAAGATGGCGATGTCCTCTACAATACTCTAGGAGACATCCAGAACTGCATCCACACTAAACTACATCAAAACGACCGTCTAACGCAATCTGTCCTGAGCAAACCATGAGAGACCATATGGATGTGACCCCATGTTTGTGATGAGTAATTGACACGTGTTCTAGAAAGTTTGAGTTTGGTTTGAGTGGTTCGAGTCAAGTCATTGCATGGTGTAGTCGACTGTGGTCGGACCTGGTCGAACGCGGTCGGACATGTTTAGGACGCTTATTCTTCTTTTTGACCGGTCGTTGGGTTTTTTTGTGCTTAATATTCTCTCTAATGTAATTGTGTAATTACATTATCTCGAGCGGTGCTATGTGATGTTTTCTTGTCTGTGATGGCTGCAGGACTTTGAGGCGGAGTCGTGGCGAGGCATGGGATGACCAGACTAGGCACAGGCGGTGCTGAGGTCGGAGCGGTCGGGATGTGCCGAAGATGGCTAGGACTCAAAGTGGTTGCGAGGCGTGGACAGCAAGAAAAGAGGAAGCTTCTGGGAAGGAGCGTGAGGGGCAATTCGGTAAAATTGACTCAGGCTCGCAGAAGCAGATGCAGTTCGAGTTAATGGGTAAAGCGCTAATTTGTTGAAGCTATTGGGTTGTGAACCTGTTAGTGGAGGCTATAAATAGAGAGGAGGTCTCTAGTGTTAGAGTGAGAGAGTGTGTAAGGGTTTTCGATTCTTTGCTCTCCCTGTCTGCATGAGTGGTAGGCAGCAGTAGTGTTTTTGTTTCTCCTTGCGGGTGTTCATCTGAGAGTATGAAACTGAGTTGAGATGGTGTGAGTTCTTGATTTTTCCTTTTGCGTATATGCATATGGGGAAGTTGTATGATGGCTGTAAGAACTCTTTGACAATGCAATCATTCATCTCTCTGCCTTTCTTGAGAAACTTGTGTGAGATGTTTAAGTTTCTTGTTCCCTCTATGTTTTGTCTCAAGTCTGCTTTCTGTTCTTCTCTGTTTCTAGGGTCCATTGTGTTCGTTGGCACAAATAGCTTGCATTTCTCTTGAGTAGAGGCTTTGGTTTTGTTGGATTTAAGAGTTTGCAGCCGTATGATTAGCAAATTAAAGATACGTTCACAAACTGTATTCAATGGATATGCATTTCGTTTCTCTCGGTTTTCAAGTTCAGAAGCTGAGTTGAATGGTTTTCTTGCACAATCTATTTCTGTTTTTGGCCGAGATTCCTTTTTGGTATGCATCCCCATCTTCCTAAGATTGTTTTGTAGTTCTGATCAATGAACCTAAGAAGTGCAGTGATTGTTCATCAATTTCCTTGCTTTTGGTGTCTCTTCGGTAATTACTGTTTCGGCTGTATTCAGGTCTGTCTCGGAACTTCATTTCTGTCTCGTCTCGGCAGTGAAACAGTGCAGTTTTTAGCTCAATTCAGTTCTGTACAGCCCTGTCCTTCCTTTTTTGCCGAGCAGCTCTTCCTGTATGCATTCTCATTTCCTGAAGATGGTCAGCTAATTGGGTTGCAATTCCGATTCACTGACCTTTTTAAAAAACAGCTTTTGGTTGGAACTGGTTTTTGGTGTTCAAGTTCTTTTCGTTTCTGCTTTTGCTTCTCTGTGTTTTCCCTGTTTTCTGAATCGGAGCAGCCATCTGTGCTCTTTTTCAGTCTTCGGTTAGTGCAGCCTGGGTTCAGTTCTTGTTGGCTGTAGTTCTCCTCTCGGCAGATTCAGACAACTTTGTTTTCATTTGTTTCTTGTTTGTTTTTTCCTAAGGACTTGTTGTTATTTTGATTGAGACCTTGGTCAATTGATTAGGGAAGGGCAGCAAGCACTCATTCTTCTCTCGGTTTTTCCTCTCAATCTTTAGTTTTTCAGTTTTGTCTTTTTCGGTTTTTGCTTTCCCTTCTTTTTTGCTTTTTATCTTTGTTTTCTGTTTTCAGTTGGTTTCTGCATTATGGTTGTCAGCAATGCTCATGTTTCCTTTTTCAGTCCAGCAGTAGCTCATGGTTTAAGTCTTCAAATTTGATTTATCTTCTCTCGGTTAGCTTTGCTGCTAGACTGCAGTTCAACCAATTGTGCTTTAAGTTTTCGGCTTCACGCAGCTAGAGTAATTACTGCTCCTATCTGCTTTCAGTGGGTTTGAGGGTTGATTTCTTCCAAGCTTTTTGATCTATCTCTATTTGGTTTTACCGAAACATTTGGTTTTGCTTCCTATGTACTGTTTTTCATTTTCAAGTCTCAGTTTCTTTGGTCCAGACTAGCTTTCTCAGTCCCTCGACATGAATGTCTCTAGCATTTGGGTCTTCTGGTTTTCAACAAAGAGTTTGTCTATTCTTTTTCAAAGTTTCCAAAGAAGTGCTTGTCCTCTTATTTCATATCTGTTTACTGCACTGATTTTGTTCGGATGAGCAACATTCTTTTGTCTTCATAGCTGTTAATAGCTATCGGAGAAGAAGAAAATAGTGAGAATACTTGGGGCGATTTTGAAGGCACCAATCACCCCCCTCTGTTGCCATTTCCGATCCTACAATTGGTATCAGAGCCGGTTAGCTCTTCCACATAGATCTTAACGGGTCTCTAGAGCCATGGCGACAGACAAGTATTCCACCAAGCCACCGATCTTCGATGCAATCGACTATCCCTTCTAGAAGAGTCGGATGGTCAGACCGCCTGGGCACGCCGGTCTGATCGGCCCTGTAAGTCCGGTCTGACCGGCCCTGTAAGTCCGGTCTGAGCGCCCACATTTCTCTGGTCTGACCGCCCATCGAAAATTCAGAACAACAGCAAGTTAAAATTTCAGAGCAAAACCAAGACTTCACATAGAGAGAAAATTGAAGACTTCCCTCTGGATTACTCAGCCCAGAAATGCAGAACTATGATCAAAATAGCATGTAGAGCCTAGGAGTCCAAGAGAAAACAACTTAAGAGCAAGAAATGAGGAACTTTTCCAAAAACTGAAAAGTTACAGAGAGCTGCCTAAAAATCAAATTCCCATCTTATCTTTGATTTTTTTTATCATGAAACTCAAAGATTAGCAAGGGAATAGCCTTGGGACCCTGAGACTCAGATTTGGGCACAAACTTTCAAGGGAAAACAAAGAAGACTCCAAACCCTAGAAATGAAGCATGAAACAGAAATGAGCGCAGGAGGGAAAAAGAGAATCTTTGATTTTAAAGATGAGCTCTTGGGATTTTAACTGATCAAATGATCTTGAGGCATCATCCCAACCTAGAGCAATCCATTTTACAACATCTGGGCACAAGATAACTTCAAATCACAAAGACAAGAAAATCAACAGAGCAAAAAGTACTACGAAGAACACAGGAGAATAGAAACAACTCAAATCAAATAGATTCATCCCCATGAATGATTGAGCACAAAGGAAATATTACATGGAGTATCAACTCATATCCTCTCTACTGCCCCATACATGATTGGATTGAGAACACAAGCTACATGCTTCACACTTGAGCACTCCTCTCTCCAAGAACACACGAGCACACACAGAGAGAGCTCCAACAGCCTTTGCCCTTCTCACCAACTCATAACAACTAAAGCAAAAGAGAAGCAAAGCAAAACCAACCCCTAAAAGCCTTGAAGACCATGCAGGAGACACCCTCCTTTTATAGCTTCCAACTAATGGGTTTGATTTTCTCTTTACCCACTAAGCCTCTACCAACTCTAGTGCTTTATCCATAATCCGCTTCCTTTAGTGCAGCTTTGCATATTCCCCAAAACGCCCCTCGTGCACCTTCCGGCAAGCTTCCTCGTTCTTTGTCGTCCAAGCCTCGCAACCACCTCGAGTCCTCGCCGTCTTCGGCACACCTCGACCGTTCTGACCTCGGCACCACCTGCGCCTAGTCTAGTCCTCCATGCCTCGCCACGACTCCGCCTCGACATCCTGCGGCCATCACAGACAAGAAACACATCACATAGTACCGCTCGACACAGATAATCATAATTATCATCAATTAAGCATACTCAAGCATAATATGACCCAAAAGCTCAAACGGGAAGAAGAATACGCCTCAAGTCCGACTAACCACACCCGACTGAGCCAAATGTCGTCATGACACGAAACGAACAAACCAAACTCAATCTTTTCAGAAACCTTGTCAATTGCTCATCACACACATGGGGTCACAACCACATGGTCTCTCAAAACTGCTAGAAGTAGGATTGTCCCTCCTATTTCTTGCGAAGACCTCAATGTTGAGGCGGCTGTGCGTGCACATGCCATTCCTTATTCTGCAGTTGGCTCTTCTTCTTCTCCTGGTGCTGTCTCTTCTTCCCCTGCTCTTCTTGCACCTCTCTCTTTCGGGAGTGTCAGTATCTTATGAACACTCTTGAGAGATTTGTAGGAGGCAGGAAGAAGCTGAATCTTATTCTAGACCAGTCCAAGATTTGCATGTTCAATCAAGGTCTAGGATACGATTTTCTTGAGGATGTTAGGAAGCATCCACATGCTGTTCTCAGACCCATAGCAGCAGGTGTGATCGAGGTCAAGCCCAAGAACAAAAAGGTTGAGTTCAAATTTGCGGGCTTTGTCCAAGGGATCTCTGACAGTTTGGTGGTACACCTGGTGCTTCGACCTCTAAGAAGGCGAAGTTTCATTGTACCTTCTGTCAAAAGAATGGACACATGATTAAGAGATGCTTCAGGCGCGCCAAGATCGCGTGAAGAGATCGTGTTCATGATCTTAGGTGTATTCAGGGTCAGCCCCAGACCTTGAGTGCACCTAAGACCAACACGAGGCTTAGGGTTGATCACTCTGAGGTGTTTAGGCAGCATCGAGGACTTGGTTTTTCCGGTGTTTCTGATTTTCATCCTCGATTTTCCTCTGCTCGTGATATCCATCGTCCTGAGGGTAGATCTCGTTTCCCCATCAAGACAACTACCCACGGTGAGATCAACGTGTTGTCGGTGTATCGACTCGCTCTTCCATAGCAGTCGAACCCGACAACAGCTTCAGGTCTGCTCGTAGACCTTCTAGCTTTCTGAGCGACGAAGAGCGTAGGGTAGTTAGAGGTTAGTCGTGTGTGACTACTTCTTCTACTCGTGTGACTCAGTATTGGGTTCCAAAATCTTTTTTGATTTATCGCAGTACTGAGTCGTTTCTCCCTCGTTGACTCAGGTTCGTCGGGCGGGGAAGGGAGAGGTTTGGCTCGTTGACTCCGAGTGTTCCGACACATGACCGGAGATTCTCGTTGGTTCTCTTTCCTAGCCCAAGCTCCAGGTGATGAGACGATCACCTTCGGAGATGCTTCTTCTGGGCGCGTCATCGCCAAAGGTACAGTGCGCGTTAACGATTCTTTCATTTTAAAAGATGTTGCCTTGGTTAGTAAGCTGCAGTACGATTTGCTTTCTGTTTCTCAGCTTACCGATGACGGTTTTGAGGTGAGCTTTAAGAAAAATGTTTGCAAAATTCTTGATTCTTCGGTGAGTTTGGTTTGCGGGATATCTATTTATGGGAGGATTTTTTGTGCTGATTTTGTTGAGTCTTCTGGTGATCCTCTCAGGTGTTTAGTTGCTTCTAAGTCCCGTGACCTCACCTTCTGGCATATGAGACTTGGTCATATTGGATTTGATCATTTGACTCGAGTTAGCGGCCACGATCTCATTCGTTGTCTGCCTAAACTCAAGATGGTCAAAGATCTAGTTTGCGCTCCTTGCCGGCACGGTAAGATGGTTGCCGCTTCTCATCCTCCGGTTACAGTGACTATGACCGATGTACCAAGACAGTTGCTCCATATGGACACAGTTGGTCCAACTCGAGTGCAGTCAGCAGGAGGGAAGTGGTACGTTCTTATTGTGGTCGATTACTTCTCAAGGTACTCTTGGGTGTTTTTCTTAGCCTCAAAGGATGAGACATTTACCCATTTTTGGGGTCTGTTTAGTAGGCTTTCTGTTGAGCTCCCGGGTGCCTTACGAGTGATCCGCAGTGACAATGACACGGAGTTCAAGAATTCCTACTTTGAGAGGTTTTGCGATGAGACAAGTGTAGAGCACCAGTTCTCTTCTCCGCACGTCCCACAGCAAAATGGCATCGTGGAGAGGAAGAACCGTACCTTGGTCGAGATGACCAGGACGATGCTTGATGAGTATGCTACACCTAGGAAGTTTTGGGCTGAGGCGATAGCCACCGCGTGCCATGTTTCAAATAGAGTTTTTTTGAGGGCACACTTGCATCGCACTTCTTATGAGTTGAGATATGGGCGAAAGCTCAGTGTCTCTCATTTTCATGTGTTTGGTTGCAAGTGTTTCATTCTGAAGTCTAGGATCCAAGATAAGTTCGAGTCACGTTCCTGTGATGGGATCTTTCTGGGTTACTCAACTTCTTCGCAGGCCTATAGGGTTTGGAACTGCGAGTCTAGCAAAATGGTAGAAACCTATGAGGTGACTTTTGATGAGGCCAGTCCGGGGACTAGGCCCGATATCTCAAGTTCTGTGGAGCAGTCCGAGCCCATTTTTGTGGATGATGAGGAGGATGGAGATGAGGGTTGTCTACCTGATCCAGTTTCTCCTCCCCTTGAGGTGCCTGCTTCTACCACTGCACCTCGAGGAGATCAGCCCATTTCTTCCATATCCTCAGGAGCTAGTGGCTCTGCTCCTACCTCGTCAGCTCATGAGGTAGAGGCCACTTCTTCTTCTCATTCAGGACCGCCCCGTCATATCCAAAAAGACCATCCTTCAAAGCATATTATAGGAGATCTCTTTGAGCGCGTCACACGCTCAAATCCGGCATGTCTCAGTTATGTCTCCACTCTGCCTTTGTTGCCTCATTCGAGCCCAATGATGTTAGTCATGCCCTTACTGATGAGTCTTGGGTCAATGCCATGCATTAGGAGTTAGAGAACTTTGAGAGAAACAAGGTCTGGTCACTTGTTGAGCCCCCTAGAGGTCATACTGTCATAGATACCAAGTCGGTGTTCAAAAACAAGCAGAGTGAGGATGGGGTTGTCATTCAAAACAAGGCGAGATTGGTAGCTCAGGGTTTCTCCCAGGTTGAGGGTCTACATTTTGAGGAGACCTTTGCCCCTGTAGCTAGGCTAGAGGCCATTAGGATCTTGCTTGCATTCGCGGCATCTAAGGGCTTCAAGCTTTACCAGATGGATGTCAAGAGTGCCTTCCTCAATGGGTTTATTGATGATGGACCATGTGGAGGTGACCCCGAGTGTGTGATGAGTAATTGACAACGTTTTTAGGAAAGTCGAGTTTGGATTGTGTGGTTCGGACCATGTCGATGCGTGGTGCAAACGGCTCGGTCGGACTTGGTCAAATTTGGTCGTATGGGCTTAGGATGCATATTCTATTGATTCGACAGGTTTGGGATCTTTCGTGACTAAGTATGATTTGTTGTTGCTATTTATGCTTACATGTATCGAGCGGTGCTATTTGATGTGTTTCTTGTTTGTGATGGCTGCAAGACGTCGAGGCGGAGTCGTGGCGAGACACGAGGTGACCAGACTAGGCGCAGGTGGCGCTGAGGTCAGAACGGTTGGGATGTGTCGAAGACGGCGGAGACTCGAGGTGGTTGCGAGGCTTGGACGACAAGAGACGCGGAAGCTCCCCGGAAGGTGCAGGAGGGGCGAATTGGTAATTTCGCGAGGCTGCACAAGCGGGAGCGCGTTCCGTTGGATTTAGCAGGCGTAACGGGTTGGAGACCCGTTAGCCAAGGGCTATAAATAGGAGTGAGTGGCTGCATGTATTCCCATGGCTTTGGGAGAGAATTAGGGTTTGCTTGAGTCAAAAGAAGCTTTGGAGAGTTGGTTTTGCCTTGGGGCTTTAGTTGGTGAGAGTTGTTAGGCGTGGGCAGAGCTACGACTCTCTCCTCTGTGTTTCCTGTATGTGTTCTTGAGTGAGGTTGTAGGGAGTTCTTGATCATTCAAGCATGTATGGGGTTGTAGGGAAGGATTGAGTTGATACTCTATGTAATCATTCATCTCCATTCCTCATTATCAATCTAAGATGGCCTTGTTTGAGTATGATTGAGTTCCTGGCTCTCTGTTGCTTATTTTCCTTCGATGTCTTCTATGTGAGATTTTTGACTTTTTGTGTTTTGAGTTCTTTCTTGCTGAGGAGGTGTAAAATGGGTTGCTCTATGTTGGGATGATGCCTCAAGATCATTTGATCAGTTAAAATCCCAAGAGCCCATCTTTGATTCCAAATTTTGTTGTTTGGGCTCCTCTGTTCATCTGTTCTTGTCTAGGGTTTTGGTGTGTTTTTGATTTCCTTCATGAGATGGCCTGAGTTTTGGTCTGGGAAGTCCCAAGATCTTTGCTAATCTCTTTGCCAAATCTCATGGACAAAGAATTTGGGAATCATGAGTAATTTGGGTTTTAGTCCCTTGTCTGTAGGAATTTCAGTTTTTGTCAAGAATCTTGATTATTTGCTCTCTGGTTGACATCTTTGGTTTCTAAGGCCCTCTTGCTTTTGTTGTTGTCCTTGTGCTGCTCTTGGCTGAAAAGTTTGGGTGCAAACCCCCAATTTCCCAGTTTTTGCAAATCTGAAGTATTTTCAGCTCTCAGTTTTTCAGTCGGCCTTTCTGTCAGCTCTGGATTCAGGTTAACCGGTCAGACTGGTAGTAGTATGGCGGTCAGACCGGCCGGTGCTTGGCGGTCAGACCGGCGTTACCAAACCGGTCAGACCGGCGGTAAGCATGCGGTCTGACCGCCCAATGCACTGCGGTTAGACCGCCCGAGCTGTGATTTGTGTTTTGGTTTTGGGTATCTTTTTGCTTCTTGGTTGTACTGCCTTCTCTTCCTCTGATTGAAGTTTCTTTGAGTTGTAGATGCCATCTTCATAGCTCAGTAGCTACTGGAGTGGAATTTCTCTATTTAGAGTACTAGAGGGATTGTTTTTAAAAGTCGATATTCACCCGCCTCTGTCGCCAACTTCGATCCAACAATTGAGGAAGAAGTCTATGTTAGGCAGCCTCCAGGTTTCGAGAACCCTAAATACCCAAACCATGTCTATAAGCTTTCCAAAGCCTTGTATGGACTTAAGCAGGCCCCTAGAGGTTGGTATGAGAGGCTTAAGTCCTATCTGTTGAGTCATAAGTTTGAGATGGATAAGGTATATAAGACCTTATTCATTCGCAGGCATGGCAATGACCTTCTACTCGTCCAAATTTATGTGGATGACATCATCTTTGGCGGCTCTTCTCATGCTCTTGTCTCTCAGTTCTCCGATGTCATGAGCTCAGAGTTTGAGATGAGCATGATGGGAGAGCTGAGCTTCTTTCTTGGCTTTCAGATCAAGCAGACTCGGGAGGTACCTTCTTGCATCAGGGCAAGTACACTCAAGACCTCTTGAGACGCTTTGATATGAGTGATGGTAAGCCGGTGTCCACTCCTATGGCTTCATCAGCTTCACTCGACCCAGATGAGGACGGCGAACCAGTTGATCAGAAGGAGTATCGTAGCATGATTGGCTCCCTCTTGTACCTCACTGCCTCGAGACCGGACATACATTTCTCAGTGTGTCTGTGTGCTAGATTTCTGGCTTCTTCTCGCGTATCTCATCGCCAGGCGGTGAAGCGCATCCTTCGGTACCTTCAAGCTACCATTGACTATGGTATGTGGTACTCTTCCTCATCCTGTCTTTCCCTCAGAGCCTACTCGGACGTAGACTTTGCTGGCTGTAGGATAGATAGGAAGAGCACTTCTGGCACTTGTCAATTCATTGGCACTTCTCTTGTTTCTTGGTCTTCTAGGAAGCAGTCCGGTGTTGCGCAGTCCACTGTAGAGGCCGAGTACGTTGCTGCCGCCAGTTGCTGCAGCCAGGTGCTTTGGATGGTTTCGACCTTGCGGGACTTTGGGTTAGCCATAGACAGTGTTCCACTCTTTTGTAATAACACTTCTGCCATCAACATTGCCAAGAATCCAGTGCAACATTCTCGGACCAAGCACATTGATATCAGATATCACTTCCTTCGAGACCATGTGGAGAAAGGTGACATAGTGCTCCAGTTTGTGGAGAATGACCACCAGTTGGCTGATATCTTTACCAAGCCTTTGGATAGCTCTAGGTTTTCAGCCTTGCAGGGAGTGCTTGGGGTGGTTTGTCCTTATGGACTGTTGTGAGGGGGAGTTTTGTGCTTCATGCTCTATCTTGTTTATTACGCTCTTACTCTTTTCTGAACCGCCCGACCACCACGAAGACAACCCCTCCTCGCCGAGCTCCATCTCCTTCCCCGGTGGGCCGGCACCGTCGCCCTCCTCACCGTCAAGGCCTTCCTCGCCGCCAGCCCTCTCGGCTCCATTCCGGCCACCGCTCGGGCCCCAACTGAGCTTGTGACCACCCGTAGAAGCTCTCGTGCCAAGCAATTGAACTGTGATGGCCTAAGTCACCGGATTCCAATTTCCCCTATTCCGGTTGTCGCCATGCTCGCCGCCAGTCGTCACCGAGGTGCGCACAAGGCTATGGAGTCCATTTTGGCTGATGCTATTGTGCCACCATGACCCCTTCACCGCCGGTCGACTCCGCTGCCCTCACGGCCGGGCCGGACCGAGGCCGAGGCCGAGCGATTAATTGGCATAGTGATTAAGCTAATTAAATGATTTTCCTAACCTGGCCGTTAACGGTTAATAACATTGTTAATTGCGGGCCCACCTGTCAGCCACGGTAAGGCGGTAATGAATCAGAGCGTTATTTAATTCCTCCTCGGGCCCCACCTGTCAGCGAGTCATAGTCTCTCTCCCTTTTCATTTTTCTGGATTTTCCTGGAAATAAAACTTCGAAAGGCTCTTTCTCCCTCGTCGTAACTCCAAATTTAATGAAACTTGTTTCTAAATTTGTCTAAAATCAAGATCTATCTATTGGTACTGGTTTGGTTCAATTTTGAGTTCATTTGATTTTTGTTTTATTTTATTTGGTATTTATTTGGTTTCGCTCGTTTGTTTTGTTTTTCCGGTGCATTCTTCCAAGTAGAGCTCGAAGAAGTGAACAAGCCCCCGATTGAAGAAGCACAAGACCCCCAAGCTTTTGATCCAGGCGAGTTAATACTTTGATCATTTTGCGCCTATATTTCATATGAAACTATGTCCATTTAACCTATCAAAATTGCATGCTTTACTTTATATGCAACGTATGTCACTCTTAAGGTAGTTAAACATCCACTTGTCTACCTAGTAATATGATATCCCATCCATGATTCTTGAATATCCATGAACCCTGTCGCCCTAGATTATACTATTAATGTTGATAGCTATAAGTTAAACTTAAATGCCATGCTAGTCCTGTCTAGAGTCCAGGACATTACCCCGCCTCCGGCGGGCATCTCCAGTCAAGCATCGGCTAGCCCCGCAACGTGTTCACAGCCCCAGAGTCGCAGGAGCGCGCACGTCAGACACGACACCACGTAGGCACAGTGTTGCCAAAGGTCGTCGCGGTGCCGCGTGCAATGCCGACCGCATCTCCGATCCACCGAAGCGACCGCGACAGGTCCTCGGGCCCGAAGGAGCGTACCGGCACTTCGGCGACAAGCCCCTTGAGGGTGTCTTCCAGGGCCAACATAGCGTCCCAGGCAGCTACCGAAGGCATCGCCCAAGGCCCGATCCCGCTCCGCGAGAGAGGCAGCAAGATCGCTGTTCTCCCTCTCCAGCGTAGCGACTTGCTGCAACAGGCCGTCTCGCTCCGTACCAGCTTCCTGCTGCACCGCTTCGGCGGCCGACTCCCGCGCTACGGCGACAAGCTCCTCAGTGCGCATAGCGTCCTGGGCAGAGCGTGCCCCGGCAGCTCCCAGCAGCTCCCCTTCGGCGGCCTGCAGCCTGCCCCGTAGCGCTCCTTCCTCGCGAGCGTGAGCCGCTTGCAGGGCCTGAGCCAGCACCAGTGTCTGCACGGCGGAGGGGTTAGGAAGCGCTAAACGGCTGTGAGCGGGCCAAAAGAGACGCTTACCCTCACTCCTGACACTTCCAACACGCCTGCTGGCCAATACTGGCAGCCGCATCGTCCACGATCCCGCGCCATGCCCTCAGAGCATCCGATGGAGGGACGAAGTCTGCCGGGTTCGGGCACGCAGCACCTGTGTCGCTAGCGCCAGGACCCCCGCGCCCAATGGATGGCTCTTCCTCCGGGATAAGTGCCGCTGCGCGAGGAAGTATAAGATTGTCATACAAGACACCAAAAAAACAAAACAAAAAAACAAAAAAATAATAAATAAATAAATAAAATAGAGATTGTGTTAAAGGTATGTCGTCCTCGCCTACCCTCGGTGGCCGGTGGGGGACCTTGCGGGGATGCCTCCCCAGCCCTGGGCGGGGCCGGGACCTCCGAGTTGGGACCCAGCGCCAACTGATCCTGCGCCACGGTCACTGTGGCCCGAGGGGCCGGGAGGGCGCGGGGTGAAGGAACCTCGGTGCTCGAAGCGGAGTCCCACAAGCTCCCAACACCGGTCGCCACGGCGAACCCTCGCGAAGTCCGCTGAAGGGGGGACTGCAGGCGTGGCCGCTTCGCTTGAGGGGAAGGTCCCACCTCGGTAACCGCTACAAAAGGAGCCCCTACGGCAACAATACCCGCCGAAGGGGTCTCCACAGCTACAGCGACAGCGGTCGGGGGCTTCGCCCTTACGACCTTCACGGGGGACACCTCCGCTTCTGCGGCGGGCACTTCCGCCTCGGCCGCCGCTATTGGCGAAGGCTGCGCTCCACACGCCCCCGTGGAGGGCAGCCCCGCCACGGCCATGGCCATAGACGAGGACTCCGCACCGGTGCCGCCAGCCAGCACCACCACCTCGGCGACTGTCGCGGGCACCGAGACCTCCGTGACGCGCCCTCCGCCACCAGTGCCTTCGCCCTCAGTACCCGCGCCCTCCAAGTCTGAGTCGGCATACTTCAGACCCTTCAACTGCAAATCTGCGTAACATAGGCAACCAAAGATCGGCAAGAAGCGCAACTGCTAGCAGCCGGTGACGCGCGCTGGAAGGTGAGCAGCCAGTGCGCGGCGCGCCTACAGTGCCGCGCCACGTGCCCCGCCCCTCTAGAGAAGGGGCTTGACCGCTGACGGCCCGTCGCACGCCAATCATGGCCCGCCGCGTGGGCATCTCGAATGGACAAGCATGTACGGGTACAGCACCCTGCTCGTACCAGCCTAGGGGTCAGCGCGATTCCCGGAGCCATTAAGGCGCATTACCGTGGGGTCTCGTTCACCCCAGGGAATGCCTTGCTTCAAGCAATGCACCACTCGGTTATAGCGCCCCCGCGAGCGTGGCACCAGGGAGTGCATCGCCGCCACTTCGAAGCGTAGGGGACGGAGCGTGCGCGCGTCTACTTCGACTAGGCGCCAGCTCCGCTGCCACCACTTCGAAGGGTAGGGGACGGAGCGCTCGCGCATCTACCTTGACCAGGCGCCAGCTCCGCTGCCACCACTTCGAAGGGTAGGGGACGGAGCGCTCGCGCGTCTACTTCAACTAGGCGCCAGCTCCGCTGCCACCACTTCGAAGGGTATGGGACGGAGCGCTCGCGCGTCTACTTCGACTAGGCGCCAGCTCCGCTGCCACCACTTCAAAGGGTAGGGGACGGAGCACTCGCGCGCCTACGTCGACCAGGCGCCAGCTCCGCTGCCACCACTTCGAAGGGTAGGGGACGGAGCGCTCGCGCGTCTACCTTGACCAGGGGCCAGCACCGCTGTCACCACTTCGAAGGGTAGGGGACGGAGCGCTCGCGCGTCTACGTCGACTACGTGCCAGCTCCGCTGCCACCACTTCGAAGGGTAGGGGACGGAGCGCTCGCACGTCTACCTTGACCTGGCGCCAGCTCCACTGCCGCCACTTCGAAGGGTAGGGGACGGAGCGCTCGCGCGTCTACTTCGACAAGGCGCAAGCTCCGCTGAACACCCGCGCGTTTACCTCGCGCGCGTAGCACCCTCAGCCCACCCTGCAAGCGCCTGCTCTCTGCGGCCACTATCCTTCAAGGTAGGGGACCAACGGCTTCGGAGCGCTGCCTCGCTGCCCGTCTTGAAGGCACCGCCTCAGTGGGATGGCGCGTCCTCGGCACTCAACTTCACCTCTCAGGCACTGCCTCGGCGGGAGGCACTATCTCGGTGGGACGGCATGGCTCCGGCACAGGACTTCGCTGTTCGCCACCAACGTGGCCACAGTCTCGACCTCGGCTTCGATTCGAGGAGCGGTCTCACGCACAGGGACTCGTCTGTCGGCATTCCCCACATATCGTACGGGCGGAGGTTACGTCACGCCAAGTTTTGGCTTGTTCTCATAAACAAACCACCTTCAGTGCATCAACATTCTTTCGAAAGTAATGCGAACGGGCTTGATCAGAAACCCCGACTGAAGGTGGGCCTGTCTAAGAGAACAGGGCAAACCTTGCCGTTAGATGCAGAAACACAGCACGACCGTAGCACCAGTTACCGTTAACAGACGCTAACCAAGCTACCGAGGAAAACAGGCCTCCATCAGTACATCAACATTCCCCAAGCCGCGTAGCGCCGCCATGGAATGTGGATGCACTGAAGAGGCCCATTTTAGGGGCGCAGCATCTATCCGAGCACGCAATGCAGGTACAATGTTGCACCAGCACGCTACATATACCCCATCAGCGGGGAAGCCAACCGGCAGGAGTCCAACCGGCGGGGGAGCGTCGCAGCACCGTACCACCGCGATGCTTCAAGACCCGCGCTGCGCCAAGCATGTGTCGCCACGTGGACAGCCAGGAGAAGGAACGTCGCAACGTGGTGTCGCCACGACCCCTCAAGTCTCGCGCCGCGTCAACCAAGCCTCGCTGGGCAGGCTGGCAGTCGCCTATCGTCAAGGGCGCTCGACATCTGAGGCGCGCGCGACGTCTTACGATCCGCTCCGCCTACATATGCCAATGCATTTGACTCCGCCAACACCCCAAGTCTGGCCCGGGCAATCACCGACCCCGCCAAATCGGAGGCAACTTCGACCTCCAATCCGCCCCCTCTGTTGCGATGCCAACCTTGACTTCGACCTTCGCTCCAGACGACAACCCCGACCCCGCCACGGCAGGACTCTGTGGGTGACGAAGCCTTCGCCAAGCCGCCCGGTGCCATACCTCCGCAATAAGGCGAACACTACACTCCGACGAACGTTGAAAAAGCTCACAGGCCGCAGGGACGGAGGGGGCCAAAGGGCTCGACAACATGGCTTCGGCCCGTGAAGCCCTTCACCATGAGAGGCTCCTGTTGTGGGGGTGGCCCCACCTAAGCCCAGCAGGACTGTTAGGAAAATGTAAGGCCCAAAATGGGATATGTATAGTGACATGGGTACCCCTAAGGGGAGTACTCATATGTAATGGTATAATTGTAAAAGCACTCCCCATGTGGATGTATATATGCAACACAGGCCATGGGGGGAAACCCTAAGCCATTTACTCACCTAACTCCCCACTACCATACTCTCTCTCTGTTTGGTCTGTAGCCACAACAGTTGCCTTTTTGTTTCTGTTACTTGAAAATTTTCCCGCACCACTTGTTTTAGATTGTAGTTTAATGAAGGATGCGTAAGTCTAGCTTGCATTAGCCTGAAGTTTTTTGTAGTGTAAGCATTTTTCTGAATTTATAGCCATGAAGCTTATCTTTGTAAAATTGTAAGTGTCCTCTTGTGTATGCAGTGCTATGGGTAACCTACTCGATATCTTATGATGTTGTAATGGTGGATTCTAATCTTAATGGAAATAGAATACGTTGCTGTGTTTGTTGTTGTATTTGCTTGTTTTCAAATGATATAGTTTATAGTTCCTGAGGCTAGCCAAAAATAGAAAAAATTTAGGTATAGAATGAATTATCACAGACGGTTTTGTGGTACAAACCGTCTGTGAAGAATTATCACAGACGGTTCAAACCAGAAATTGTCTATGATGGAGAAGTATCATAGACGATTCTATATACCAACCATTTGTGATACTCACACATCACAGATGGTTGGTAGCTAAAACCGTCTATGATGTGTGAGTATCACAAATGATTTGTAGCTAGAACCATCTATGATAGTATTTTTCACAGGCAGTTCTAGTTATAAACTGTATGTGATGTATTATCACAGACGGCTCACAAATCGTCTGTGATAACCTCTGATTATCACTGACGCATAAATTCAAATGGTTCAAAAAACCATCTGTGACGACAGTTTTGAACCGTCTGTGATGACCTTTTTTGTAGTAGTGAATTTATAATCCTCTATTGTATTATTTTTTGCTTCAAATGGATTTTACAAGAAAAAAACCTTGGATAAACCAGCTTTCATTAGTTGTGTTTGCAATTTATCATTCAAATATACCTTAATTGTAGCTTGGTCACTGCATGAGACTCAACAAAGGTGATGTTTCTAGCATGTTGCGTTTTACTAAGAGTTTGTATACAGAATGAACTCTAGATATACACTACTACAAAAACAAGTTATACTGAACATCTCATCATAAACGTTCATTGGGATCCATCTGTGCTATAATTATCACAGACGGTCTTACAAGTGTGACTATGTACCATCTCTGATACCCAACTATCATAGATAGTTTTAGTTAAAAATCGTCTGTGATAATTCACAAATGGTACTTAATACGAACCGTCTATGATAATTGTAGATATCACAGACAGTTTTTAACTAGAACTGTATATGATAGTTCATAGACGGTTGTTAATACAAACCACTGGTGATAGTTGCATATCACAGATGGCTTGTGGTTCGAAATGTCTATCATATGTATTTGTACGCATGAATGGTGCTTCGTCTCCCTAATGCGCGCCTCTTTCATTTTTTTTAGCTGCCCAATGCATCTCTTCATCTCACATGCCGGATGTATTCCTTGTTGTATAAAAATAATCGTCCACCACTGGAGATTAATCCCCACATCACTGATCTTGTACGAGCACCTCACCAGCCGCCCACCTATCTTCCTTGTCTCTCAAGAACAAATAAATGGCTCCCTACTCTTCCTTGTCGCCGGCATTGATCGCCAACCTAGCCATACTATATAAGCATCTCACCGACTGTACGCTGGCGGATGCTCCGGAAGGACACTGTGCCAACAGTTTCCTCCCTTCTATGTTCGAGGATATGCCAAAGCAATTGAAGGCCACCTTCCGTCGTCTTGGCATCCTCCTCCATCGCATCTTTTAGTTGGTGTCCTACTTCCGGTGAGCTAACCTCGCTATCAACGTGGTCCTCCACGATAGTGTTACTATTGTGGCTACAGACCAAACAGAGAGAGAGTATGGTAGTGGAGAGTTAGGTGAGCAATGGCTTCGGGTTTCCCCCATGGCCTGTATCGTATATATATATATCCACATGGGGAGTGTTTTTACAGTAATACCCTTACATCTGAACATCCCCCTCAGGGGCACTTTCGTCATTATACATGTCCCATTTCGGGCCTTACAATCTCCTAACAGGCCTGCTGGGCTTAGGTGGGGGCCACCCCTACAACAGGAGCCTCTCATGGTGAAGGGCTTCATGGGCCGAAGCCATGTTGCCGAGCCCTTTGGCCCCCTCCGTCCCTGCGGCCTGTGAGCTTCCCCAACGTTTGGTGAAGCCTTATTTCTTGGTGCCGTGTTCGCCCCGCCGCGAGGGTATAGCGCTGGGCGGGTTGGCAGAGCCATCCTCGACCGCAGGGCCCTATAGTGGCGGGGTCGAGGTTACCGTCGGAGTCGAGGTCGAAGTCCGAGTCGACGTCGAAGTTAAGGTCGAAGTCGTGCCCGTGTCGGAGCGGAGGCAAACCTCACGCCATGGGTTTCCTTGGGCGCGAGGTGGGTAAGGCTCCCGCGCGTAACCTCAGGCGGTCTCGTGGGGTGGGGGTCTGCGCCTGGTCTGACGCTGACACGGTCGGATGGCTCCGCGACCCGGTAGTGCGTCTTAATGGCACCTGGAATCGCACCGACCCCTGAGTTGTCAGGAACAGGCTGCTGCAGCCGTACGTGCTGCCCCATCAGGGGGATACGCGGCAGACCGCGAATGGCGCGTCGTGGGCTGTCAACAGTCGCACGACTGCAGCCGCGTGCCCCTTCCCTACAGGGGCGGGACGCGTGGCCAGATGCTACTGGCGCGTCGTGCGCTGTCCACCCACCTACCGCTGTGCGCCCCCAGCTGTCATCGGTTGCGCTTCTTGATCGTGGGTAGCTGAACCGCTAGGCTCCCGCCGATTGCACTTCCGCTCTGGGGGGCGAGCCAGCTTTATAAGGCGTCACCATCGGCATGGGGACGCTTCTCTCTTCTACTGCCAGCACAGTCCACCCCTGCTCGTGCTGTTGTAGCGCCCTATCTCGGAGAGGAATGGCTTGTCACAACGATCCTACTCGTCGGCTCAGCGGCAGCACCTCGTCCAACCGGTACGACCTGTCACCTCCCCCGGGGAGTACCCTCTGGTGGTGCGAGAATCAGTGCACGTCAACAAGCGGTGGGACGCCATGGAACACTCGAGAGGCCGCTACTCCCATGTGTTGGGGCGGAGTCGCGCTAGTGAAGAGATGATCCAGAGGCTCGTCCGGGAGAGGAAGATCAAAGATTGTGGCGGGGCTCGCCTGCCTGGCCCCAACGAGACGGAGCCGTAGCCGGCGGAGACGGAAGCTATTGTCTTTGTCGCATTCTTTGATGCCGGGTTGCAGATGCCCTCGACAGTCTTCGTCAGTGAGGTCCTACGGGCTTATGGGTTGGAGCTAGCGCAGCTGACCCCCAACGCGATAGTCCGCCTGGCTGTCTTCACTTGGACGTTGCGAATAGAAGGTCATCATCCCAGCACGAGCCTATTCACCATTCTGCACGATGCACGCTGCCAGCGGAAGAAAATCGAGGGAGGGGCGAAATCAAACTTTGGTAGCATCAATTTCGTGTTGAGGAAGCAATGTGCGGGGCTCTTCCCTGTGTTGGCCGCACGGGGGATGATGGGGACGGGGTCCCGATCTTCCAACAGGTTTCTGGGTAAATTCGATTTGGTGGAGGCGCGACACAAATCGATCCGGCTTCCGAACGACACGTTCCGAACCCCGCAATCGCAGCACCACGTCTCCTCAGGTTATCAACCGTGCGCAGCCCGGTTGACCTCGCCAAGAAGGCTAATCCTCACCTGCGAATCGAAGAACACAAGCAAGAACAAGGAAGAATACAACTGAATTGCAGATGGATAGATTTAGCACTCGAAAGTTGGGGTCTCACAAACCGATGAACGGCGAATTGTTCAAAGACAAATCAATCTAAGCAAAACCCAAACCCTAATGGTGGGGGTGGCGGCTGGATATAGAGGAGTTAGGGGCGTGCAAAACCCCTGGACGCGCCCCTAATGGCTCCAACACGATACAAAGCCGATCGGCCCAAAAGACGGTGGCGCAGCACCCTGATAGATTCTGAATGCCCACTTGTTTCGACGATTCCCGTTGACTCAGAAGGAATTTTGACATGGGACCAAAGCCATTGGAAAGGTGGTCTTCTCAGATTTCCATACATATGTGGAACGTCCAAAACGGAGTCCGGATGCGATCTGGGCGTCCGTTTTAGTGCGGTCTGGTCCTGGACTCCGAATTGGATTCGAAGTCGGTTTGAGTTGGGCCTCCAACATGATTCGACCACCCTTGCTGGACTTGTGCGCCTTGTAGCCCTTCTCCAAGTATTTCTAGGTCCTCTCCATGGTTCCTAATCATAATTAAATCATTAGGTAGCAATCTATTCTCAAATGAACGAAAGAAAGTACTTAGGAACGAGCTCACCTGTAAATTCAATTGTCGGGCGCGAGCTCTAGTGATTGGTCCTTGAATGTCAAGTGGAGGAGTGTTGTATGTATCCGAAGAAGTGATGTCCTCATCAGGGGAAGTGGGAGTCCGGTTGGACGCGTCGGTGGTTTTACTACCACGTGACGAGCACGAGCGGTTTGTTGTGCCGGGGACAGCCGATATCATTCAAAGCTCGCCCGATGTGAAGTCGAAGGCCGACGACGTGTAGAACGCATGAAGGCTTGCCGGGGTCGCCCGCCGGTTCAACATGCGTGGCCTCGCTGAAGAGTTCACCATGTACGGAGTGGCGCCACTTTCTAGTCGGTGGCAGTACGAGCGACGGGGAAGCACCCGGAAGGATGGCGTCCACCCATCAGTATCGCGCCTCCTAAAACCCTCCGCTCCTTGTAAGTCCTTTGACACTGGGCTGCGCGCCCGTTTGCATAGTTGAATGACCATTTTATGAAGGACGGCCCCATTTTTGCGTGCAGTGCTCCGGCTAAATTAAAATACAACTCAAATATATATATATACATATACACATACATAAACTATGCAAATAAATTCAATACTAGTATTAAGATTGGAGCTGCAATTTAACAAAAAGGGGTTTGGATAGCAGGCTCAAGTTATTAAAAAATTGAAATGCTAGCATTTTTCCTTCCTTTCCCTCTATGCCAAGTGGGCCCGCCCTTTTCTCTCTCTCCCCCTCCCCTTTTTCTTTTCTCCCCCATTCTCTCTCTCTCCACTGCCCAGTGGGCCGGGCGCCTCTCCCTCCCCCGTCCTCTCTCTTTCTTTTCCTTCTTCCCTGCTTTTCTCCTGTCCTCCGCTTACGTCAGCTGAGCTCGTCCACGCCCACCGGTTGCGCACTGCCTGCTCCCGTCCCCTCCCGACTCCTGTGCGCACGTCACCGCACCGCCCCCGTCAACACCGTGCACGTCGCGCCCATCCCATGCTCTGCCGCACCCATGTCGTGCCAGTCTTCGTCCGCCATCGCGAGAATCCCGGCTAACCGCCGCCCGTCCTGTTTCCCCAGCTATAAAGCCCGCCCGAGGCTCTCAGCGTGCCCCACCATGCTCTACTCCACCCTCCACCCCTATCAATTGGCACCCCGAGCTCCTAGCGTCGTCAGCCGCAGGTTCTTCCCCAAAGCCGGCCGGGCCAATCCCACCGATTGAGGCCATCTCCGGCCGATTCCGCCGCCCAGGAGCTCCCTCGTGGCCCCGCCAGCTCACCCCCCCCGCCGCCCGGGCCCCCCCCCCCCCCCCGGTTGCCAACGCCATGGTCCTCCTCGCGCCGCCGCTCCCGCATGCCGCCCGCCCACCTTGGCTCCCCTCTGGCCATGCCAGCCACCAAGGTAGGTTCTACTGGCCTCCCTCCCCCTTACGCCCCCGCCAATTGCCCATCCTCCGCTTCGGCACCGCCACCCCTTTCCCACCCCGCCGCCGGCCGCTCTCGGTGCCGCTGCCCCTTCCTAGTGCTGCCCCGAGCCGTGCCACCCCCTCCATCGGCTCCCACAACCCACAAGCCTTCCATTTTTGTGCGCGACGGCGCCTCCCCGGCCGCCCCTTGCCGGCACCGCCGCTTGCCGCGCGCCGCCCCAACCTCTGTCTCTGGCTGCTAGCTCCTCTATTTTAATCCCAAGTAACCGCTCGCTTCATCAGTATTAAACCCCTCCATTAAGTCACGAAACACCGAGAGCCCACTTGGCTAGCTCAGTGTGCATTAACACCCGTAAGCCCTCAAGTCCTAAGATCGATCCCGTCGGCCGCACCTCTTTCCACCCATTTTTAATTTAGTTTTTGAACCCCATTTTAATTGGTACAAATTATGGAAAAATCATGGAATAATCAAGGGAATGTAATGAATTTGATTAAGATATAAAACAAGATTATTTGAGATTTAAATAATGGATTAAATATTATAAGTCACTAATGTAGTTGGGAACATTTAACTAAAATCTAAGTTTTAATTAAAGGAATTAAAAGAAAAAGATGACTTTGACTAATTATCCAAAATGTCATAAAGATTTTAGATGTCAGGTTTAGCTATAAAAGTAAAGCTTCAAATTAAAAGATTACCCTTGGTTGTGAATAAGATATATGACCTAACATTAATATGCCGCCTAAAATAAATCCCAATGGTAGATTTTGCTACACAACAAATGTTGAAACATGACCCGGTGAAACAAGCCTTGCCCAAATAAATAAATTTAAATAGCAATCACAAAAATGTTAACACTGTAATAATAATAAAAATATACGCAGAATATCTACGATACCTAATCCGAAGAGCCTCTATAATCAAAAGACAAAACCAAGCAGTGTTATAGAATTAACGGAGCTATATGCCAAAACCATTTAAAAAGAAATACATATTCAAGATAGAAGGTCATGATTTATAATATAATCCCCATTTTTAGTACATCACCGCTAAATAAATCTCAACGCTAGATTTAATTAATAATGGCAATGAACTAAGAATTGGTATTTGGATTAACATTCCACATAGGGCATGTTCTTTTTGGCTGCGACTTATGGCTTTTGGCTGAAATTTTTGAATTTTGGCTGTTTACGGTACATATTACGGAGAGATCGATACTCACTTGCAATTTTGGTTGGTACATATATTGGGCTTTTAACGTGTACTACGTTTAACTTATAGACCCCATCTTGAGAAAATACTCCGTTTAAAAGTTAGGTACTGTAGCGGCTGCGAAAAGCCGGCCGGCTGGAGGCCAACCAAACAGGCCCATAAAATGACTGTCGTTCCTATATCTTTAAAAGGCCATGAAAATACTTTCACAAATAACCATTAAATAAATTGAGGTGTAGGGTTGTTACTAACTAAACTATAGGTACGTGACTTGTATAGAAGACCGTAATAAATATAACTATCAAGTGAATAAGGCTGAAAATTGTTAACAAATCAACTAACCCTTAGTTCAGAATGTAAGTTATACTAAAGACGATATATGAACCCCTAGGTCAGGGTTAATGCTCTTGCGATGTACAAATTAATGCCATTCAAAAAATAATAAGCTTAAGGTTATCTATCAGCGCATAGGTCTAACCTGACTCATGGGACTTCCTTGATAAATACAAAAATAATAAAAGAATCTATTAATAACAAGATTGGGTCATCGTATCCCGCCATCAGTTATGCCTAGCTAACTCTGAGTACTAAACAAGAAATGCTCTCATAAATATACCTATATCATGACACATCCCTTTATCTCTATTTTGGCATTTTCCCGCCATTTCCCACTTCACTCCACCCACTTTGACTCCGTCAATGCTCCGCGCTCCATCAATCTTGTCTCAAATCACCCAATAACCCATAATAAAACTAAATTAAGTTTGTTTGGATTTATTTGGGCCTTTGAGTTATTTGCATTTATTTGGATTCAGTTGTTTAGCGCGTAATTAGAAATTGGAGTCCTAAAGAATCAAGGGAACAAGCGTGATCAGAGCGAAGTGAAGAAAAAGAACAGAAGCTCAAGAGAAAGCATTGTGTGAGCTCAAGACCGCGGTAAACCACGCAACGCGAGTCAATACTTTGATCATGTTGAACCTACATTTTCTGCAAATTACTTTTGTTTAAATTATCAAATTGCATGCTGTTATTTTATATGCAAATACATGTTTAAATTAAGATTCTAGTTATATCCCATTGTGTACCTTGATTAATATTACACCTCCTTTGGAATATTTGAATTTGTGAACCTTGTCGCCCTAGCAAAAATTATAACAGTAACCTTTCGAAAATAAGTCCGTAATTATATGCCATGCTTAGTATTGCTTATATACTCATGGGCGTGAGCGCGCCCAAGCATCACTTTTAATCCTGAGGAAAATTGGTTGGGCAGTCATGGTGGTAATGACTGAAGTATGTTGGATATGGTTATTTCATACTCCCAAAAACCTCAAATTGCTTATTTATTTGGGCGGATGGTTCGGGGGTATGGTGCAAGGGTGCACGAGAGTGTGGTTTATGGTAGAACCGCTCAGATAACCATAAGGACTGAATCTTGTCATGACCTCCTGTGTAAAACAAGTACAACCACAAGTTTGTAAAGTACAACTTGGCTTAGTAGATTTACCGGACCCTGAAAGTCATCATCATAGGTGGAGAAGGTGAGGTAGTGCAAGCGGCTGTCTGGGTGACGGCTTGAACGGGGCATCCGCAGAGGGTGAAGTTCTGCTGTGGCGTGCTAGCAGTGTGGGTAGCCAGCTGCTAGGCGTTCAGAAGGAGAACATCCCGCACAACCTATGAGACCTGCCGCAAGCGGGCCAAGCTCATAGGGGTGAGATGATGGAAGGGGCGAGATACTTTGAACGGTTATTGTGATGGTTGGCTCAACTGCACGACTAAGGAATCGTGTGGGGCAACGAGTAACATGTCCCTTGTGGGTAAAGTGTGCAAACTCTGCAAAGTCAAAACTATTCGAATAGTCGTACCCACGGTCAAGGGCGGACATGGGAACTTAACCAGATATAGTTCTGTTTCAAAAATTTTGTGGGTGGGAATGGAAAAGTGGAGGGCAGTGGAAAGCCCGGATTTGTGTTGCCCTGGGTATCGTCCCAGTGATAGTGTAAGCGGTTATAACGCTGAAGGTCTAACATATGGTGCAGAGACCATGAAATGGTGGATGGAATCTGGATCGATATTATTATTGCATTCTTTTATACATTATGTTTTTGTTCAAAACTGCTAGATCTCAGGAAATTTTTATGTATTATATTTTAAAATAATGATAATACTTCCCACAAAGTAAAATGTTAGTAAGAGTAAATAGAGTTGTAAGAAAAGAAGATGGTGGTTGAGGTAAACATATAAAGATGTTGGTGGATCCACGTCGATCATAAAAAGGATACGATAGTGTGGATTCCAGAGAAATAAATTGGTGGAGCCTAAATAAATATATAGGCTAGATAGACGATTTGAATGATTTTTGGAGAATTAGGAGGTACAAAGGTAATTGCTAGATTACAACACTTATAACTAATACAAATTCTCGGGAGATGGTGATAATGGGATTAATAGAATCTGATCGATTACTGGGTGGTTCAATTGAATCTTTGGGAATTTGGAGGAATGATAACAATTATTGGAGTATAATCGTAGTCAATGATAATCTTGGTGGATGTATACTAAGGAATCGTAGATTTGATCACTGATATTCGTGGTGGAGGTATACTAGTGAACTAGTTAGAGTTAAATAAGAGGGATTATTGGAAGATCAAATTATGGTTTTGGATCAATAACAAAAGGATTGAATTATTAGAAAGTCCTTATGCAAATGAAGTCGGTGGATTTAAAAGTAATTATGTTAGAGGATCAATAAAATTCAGAAGTGAAGAGTGATGAATAGTTATTACAAGACTGGATTATTAGAAATTCATAACACAAAAGATATTGGTGGATTAGATAAATGATGTCGCTGGCTGTTCAGAGTTTTAGACAGCATTTGATCGATGGATTATATAAACTATAAACTCTCTGTTTGGAGATTGAGGCAACAATTGATCGATGGATTGCATAATTGATGATATTCTCTATTTGGAGTTTTAGACAGCAATCAATTTAGAAAGTATGTGCTCGATGGATTAAATAAATAATGTCGCTCGCTGTTTGGAGTCTTAGACAACGATCGATAAAGAAAGTGTATTTTGGTGGATTATGTCAATTATGGTAATCACTAGGTGGAGTTTAGGCAGCAACAATGACACTATGATTAAATAATAATAATGCTGCTAAAAGCGATTTTTGGCAAATAAAATAACTCGAGCCTCTCCTTTGATAAGCCATGCATACTATTTATTTGCATCCTGTGTATTGGCTCGTGGAGCACGGTGGTTTGTGCTCACACTCGCTCTCACCACAAATTCAGAATCAGGAATCAGATCACTACGCTTCAGCAATACTTTTGGGTCATGATGGCGAAGAAGATGAAGATGTCAAGAGCTAGGTCGTGAACCTCCAGTTGGCTGCCTGTGGGCATGTCCTGTAGGTCCCACCAGTGTGCTTCGTTTCCGCTGCTGCATTTTATTGATTTCGGCATAATCGGCCCATGAGTAAGTGTGCTATTATATTTACGCTTCCGCATGATATGTATTTTGATGACCAGAACTGTAATCTGTGAGCACTATCTACTGTGAGCACTATCTGCATTTTATTGAGGGTTGTATAATCTGGGCCCTTACAGTCCAAATCCACCGAGTCGGGGGGGACGCTGCTTTTGACGAGGAGGCCTTAGCCGGCAGCGGGGCGACAAGCCCCGGTGCCGTTAGTCATGAAGACGGGGTCTTGCCGCCTACTGCGGCCGTCGAGGACTTGGCGCCTGTGTCGGCTATCACGGCCCCCGGAGTGACTGATGAAGTATTGGTTGCATCACCGAGGGCGAAGCGCCCCCGGGTACAGTCCCCCCCGCCTTCGAGGGGACAATTCCGCGTGGCGGGCGCGATCACCAGGATCCTGGTGCCCGCCAAAGAAGTCATCGAGGCTGAGGAAGGAGTCATCGCTCCTCGGGCCGACGAAGGCCCCGCACCCAGGTGGAAGCTGAGCGGACACCTCCCCATGCCTTGGTAGGGGGTGTCGAAGGTAGGCGCAATTCTTTTTCCTCCCGCGAATTGGCAAAACTCTCTCCGATTTGCTTGCTCATTCCGTCGTCTACATCAGGCGAAACGAGGTCTCCCAGACGCGGTGAAGGATCGAGCAACGGGGGTGGGTGTGAAGTCCCCGACCCTGTTGTGCAGGGCGCGATGCGGGCGTCCAGTGCTGTCGAAGCCGCTAGCGCAAAGGGATCGAGGCCCATCGTCTCCGATTTCATCCCTCAATCGGAGATGCTTCGCGTTTTCAATGAGGCTGCGGAGCGCGTTGGCGGTAGCTTGGGTCGACAAGTGTTGTCAACGTGTAGAGGAGACCTTCTGGCGCTCGCACTGGGTGCCTCCGAGATGAGGGTAAGTTGCTGGGTCTACAGTCCACACCGCCATCCATCCCATTTCTAACTCCCGCAGCTTCTTCCAGACTCTTGTTCTTAGCCAAGCTCTGGAGGAGGCTCGCGTTCGCGAGCGGAGGGCGCTGGAGGGTGAGCTTCATGCTGCGGACGAGGCTCACGCCGCCAAGGATGAGCATATTCGCTCGGTGGAGGCAGAGAACGCGAGGGTGGTGTCCGACGTAGAGGACGCCGTGGCGGCGGCGCAGCGCGCGATGGAGGAGGTCCGGCATGCCGCGGCGGAGGAGCGCACCGCCTTTCTTCAGCAAATCTCTGCGTTGGAGGAGGAGAAGGTCCAACTCGCCGCATCTCTTGTGGAGAGGAACCGGGCCTTGGACGATGCGTCTATGTCGGCATGGAGGGCAATGGAGTCTTTGGAGAAGGCCCTCCAGGGCCTTTCCGTTGACATGCCAGAAGTGACGCATGGCCCTGAGAATCTGACAAAGACGCTTGGGTGGATCGAAGAGGGCTCGAGCCTCGCCCTCCGCGGTGCCAAAGCCTTCGGCGATCACTGCGGCTTCATGGGTGCCTCCCTCGCCCTCGCCTTGCTTCACATCCGGGGATGTGGACACGTCGGCGAGCTGGCTGACTCTCAGTTGGATCTGCCAGCCAAGCCCGGGGTGATGTCTGACGCCATTCGCTTCACCCAACCGGCCATACAGACTTTCTATAATCGAATCTAGGGCTATGTCGACGAGGACACGGCCAAGGTTGCGTTGCGGCAACGCTGCATGAAGAGGGGGACCTCCTCCGATAGCTCGAGGAAGTTCCTCGGCGTAATGCAGACGGCGCGGATCCACAGGTGTGCCGGGGTTGGGTGTGTGTTGCATCATGTACACCTATTTGTATTGTTGCTTTGCAACCTGCTATTTTATATGGATGGAGCGATGCTTGCCTGATATTTTCTTGTCGTTGCATACCACTCTGTTCTAGGCGGTTGTCACGTAGGGTTTAGATTTTCACGCTCGGCTTCTCCCGGCTTACTAATAGTGGTGGCCAAAGTAGACCCGCGAACGCCTCGTCCCCTTTATTTTGGAAGTGCGGCAGCGGAGCTGGTGTCTAGTCGAAGTAGACGCGCGAGCGCTCTGTCCCCTACCTTTCGAAG
The DNA here is from genome assembly GCA_017311315.1 of Dendrocalamus latiflorus. NCBI lineage: Eukaryota > Viridiplantae > Streptophyta > Magnoliopsida > Poales > Poaceae > Dendrocalamus > Dendrocalamus latiflorus. Next base: position 3,848,374 of record CM029669.1, on the reverse strand, counting down.
GGGTGGCAGCGGAGATGGCGCCTAGTCGAAGTAGACGCGCGAGCGCTCCGTCCCCTACCTTTCGAAGGGGTGGCAGCGGAGCTGGCGCCTAGTCAAAGTAGACACGTGAGCGCTTCATCCCCTACCTTTCGAAGGGGAGGCAACGTTGCTGGCACCTAGTCGATGTAGACGTGCGAGCGCTCCGTCCCCTACCTTTTGAAGGGGTGGTAACGAAGTTGGCGCCTAGTTGAAGTAGACGTGCGAGCGCTACGTCCCCTACCTTTCGAAGGGGTGGCCGCGGAGCTGGCGCCCAATCGAAGTAGACGTGCGAGCACGGCGACACCCGCGTCTTGTTTATACTCAAAGTGCGCAGGGACAACATCCGCATCTTGTTTATACTCCGCAGAGTGCGTGGGAACTTCCACCACGTCTTATTTATACTCCGAAGAGTACACGCGAGGCAATGCTTGCGCGTGCGCGGGGACATCCGCGTCTTGTTTATACTCAGTAGAGTGCGCAGGGACAACATCCGCGTCTTGTTTATACTCCGCAGAGTGCGCACAGAGGTATGCCTCGACGCTGCGTCTTATTTATACTCCGTAGAGTGCACGCGGAGGTGTCCTCCGCTGCATCTTATTTATACTCTGTAGAGTGCGTGCGGAGGCGGACCTCAGTGCTATGTCTTATTTATACTCCGTAGAGTGCGTGCGGAGGCGAGCCTCGACGCTACGTCTTATTTACAGTCCGTAGACTGCGCGCGGGGGCAAGCCTCCGCGCGTTGCAGGCGGTGAGGGTGCGTGCGGAGGCAGACCTCGACGCTACGTCTTATTTATACTCCGTAGAGTGCGTGCAGAGGCGGACCTCGACGCTACGTCTTATTTAGAATCCGTAGACTGCGCGCGGGGGCAAGCCTCTGCGCGTTGCGGGTGGTGAGGGTGCGTGCGGAGGCGGACCTCGACACTACATCTTATTTATACTCCGTAGAGTGCGTGCGAAGGCGGACCTTGACACTACGTCTTATTTATACTCTGTAGAGTGCGTGCGGAGGCGGACCTCGATGCTACGTCTTATTTAGAGTCTGTAGACTGCGCGCAGGGGCAAGCCTCCATGTGTTGCGGGCGGTGAGGGTGCGTGCGTGGGTGGACCTCGACGCTACATCTTATTTATACTCCGTAGAGCGCGTGCAGAGGCGGGCCTTGATGCTACGTCTTATTTAGAGTCTGTCGACTGTGCACGGGGGCAAGCCTCCACGCGTTGCGGGCGGTGAGGGTGCATGCGGAGGCGGACCTCGACGCTATTTCTTATTTATACTCCGTAGAGTGCATGCGGAGGCGGACCTCGACGCTACGTCTTATTTAGAGTCCGTAGACTGCGTGCGGGGGCAAGCCCCGCGCGTTGCGGGCGGTAGACCGAGATGAAGGCCTGGCAAAGGATCTGCTTTATTAATTTCCCGTTTGCGCGGGCGAGCGTCTTACAATGGGTAAGGTGCCGATGTTGCTACGTGCTTCCTTTTTGTTCTAGGCATAGTACCGCCACAACCTGTCCGCGTTCCACGTGTGGCAAAGCGCCTGCCCTTCTAGCGTAGCAAGGCAGTATGCTCCCTTCTGCAGAGCTTCTGGGATGATGTATGGGCCTTTCCACTTGGATTCCAGCTTGCCGACCGTCTCCGCATGGAGTGTCATTTTGAGGACAAGGTCCCCCAGCTGAAATTCTCGTGGATATATGGAGCGACCCCGAGTGCGCACCATCTGCCTTGTGTACTTTATGACGTGCTGGGTTGCGCTTACTCGCTCTCCATCCAGGAGGTCTATGGACAATCGGCGCTCTTCTTCCGGCACCTGGACGAGGACTCTTCTCGAGCCAGCCTTGATTTCCTCGGGCGTCACTGCCTCGTCACCGAAGAGGAGCATGAATGGCGTGAATCCCGTCGGGCGCGTCACCGTTGTGCGGAGGGACCAGAGGACACTGTGAAGCTCGCTCAGCCACTTGCCCTTTGGTAGCCTGACAAGACGCTTTTTAATCGCGGCGGAAATGGCGTTGTTCGCCCGCTCAACTGCTCCGTTGGACTGTGGGTGTCCGACCGAAGCGAACCGAAGTGTGATGCACATGCTGTCGCAGAACTCTTTGAACGGGGCCGCGTCAAACTGCAGGCCGTTGTCGACGGTGAGCTCCTTGGGCACGCCAAAGCGACATATGATATTTTGCCAAAGAAAACGCTGCATGGCCGCCGATGTTATCTTGACTAGAGCTATAGCCTCTGGCCACCTGGAAAAATACTCGAAAGCAACCACTGCGAATCGCAGGTCGCCTGGGGCTGGGGAAGTGGTCCCAGAACATCGACACCCCATCGTGCCAGCGGCCATACCGGGGGAATGGGGTTGAGGCTCGTCGCAGGCCTGCGAATGATGCGTCCCATCCATTGGCAACCTTGACACCAGCGCACGAGATCTTGGGCGTCGGTGATGGCTGTTGGCCAGTAAAAGCCTTGCATGAACGCCTTGCCGACTAGCGACCTCGGCGCGAGGTGCAAACCGCAGAGTCCCGCGTGAATTTCCGCAATGAGTTGCCTTCGTTTCTCGTGTGAGAGGCACCGCAGGAGCGGCGCGCAGACTCCTCTCTTGTAAAGTATTCCATCGAGCACCTGGAAGGACCTGGCGCGATGCTGCAGGCGTCGGAGCTCAGCGGGGTCGTCTGGCTCTGCGATGCCTTGCAGGAAACTGAAGATGGGCTCCCGCCAGTCACCTTGCTGGGTAATCTGGTGGACGAGGGCCATGTCCCGGTTGTCCTGCACGATGGCCGCCACTGATAGAACTTCGTAAATGCTCCCTCGGGGGGTGGCAGCTGTTGGCTGGCAGCCTTCGCGAGGGCGTCGTCTTGCTCGTTGTCCGCCTGTAGGATGGCCTTGACCGTGACACCCAAGAAGTGCCTTTCTTTTGCTCTTACGGCTGCCAGGTACTTAGCCAACTCAGGGTCCTTGGCCTAGTATGACTTGTCCATGTGGCTCGCCACCTGGCGCGAGTCAGTGCGGACGAGCACTCGGTGCGCGCCAAGCGCCTTGAGCTTTGCGAGGCCGAAAAGCAACGCCTCGTACTCGATCGTGTTGTTAGTGGCTGGAAATGCGAGGCGCGCCGAGTACGACAGGCAGTGCCCCTCCGGTGTGGTAATCACTGCACCTACGCCAGCGCCTACAACGCCGTAGGCTCCGTCAGTGCTGAGCATCCACATTGGTTCCTCTAGCTGCTAGATAGGCTGAGCCGGCGGGGTCCATTTCGCGAGGAAGTCCGCGAGAACTTGGGACTTGATCGCTGTCCGCGAGGCATACGTTAAGAAGAACGGGGCGAGCTCGGCTGCCTACTTGCCGATGCATCCTGTGGAGTCCTTGTTGTGCAACATCTCCGCCAGGGGGAACGAGGAGGGCACCGTAATCGGATGGGCTAGGAAATAGTGTCGGAGCTTTCTCGAGGCCATGACCAACGCGTAAGCGAGCTTCTCGAGCTCTGTATATCGCGTCTTGGCACCCTGGAGGGCTTCAGAGATGAAGTATACGGGGCGTTGGAGAGCGCCTTCTTCAAGGACAAGGATGGCGCTGACCGCTATCGCTGAAGCGGCAAGGTAAAGCAGGAGGGGAGCCTCTGGCGTTGGAGCGACCAGAGTGGGAAGGCTCGCTAGGTGTCTCTTGAGGTCGCTGAAGGCCTTTGCACAATCATCGTCCCAATGAAACCCATCGCAACCGCGGAGAGTCTTGAAAAATGGCAAGCCCCGCTCCGCTACCCTGGACAGGAAACGGCTCAACGCAGCCATGCGACCGGCCAGCCTCTGGACCTCCCTTGTCGTCTTGGGCGGCTCCATATCCAGGATGGCGTCGACTTTATCGGGGTTCACCTGGATGCCTCGTCCGGACACGAGGAAGCCCAGGAGCTTGCTTGCTTGCACGCCGAAGACACACTTGTCCGGGTTAAGCTTGATGCCCGCCTTCCTGAGGTTGTCAAAGGTCTCTTGAAGATCCTGACCGTGCAAGGCGAGTTGTCTGGTTTTTACTACTATGTCATCGACGTAGGCCTCCACGTTCCTCCCGAGCTGAGTGGCCAAAGCCAACGCGACGAGGCAGGTGAATGTTGCGCCCGCGTTCTTCAAATCGAAGGGCATCCTGACGAAGCAGAAAGTCCCAACCGGCGTAATGAAGCTGGTCTTGTCCTCGTCGTCCTTGGCCATGTAGATCTGATGGTAACCAGAGTAAGCATCTAAGAAACTCATGAGCTCGCATCCCACGGTGGCATCGACCAGTTGGTCTATGCGCGGCAAAGGGTAATCATCCTTTGGGCACACCTTGTTGAGGGCAATGAAGTCGATGCACATACGCTAGGCACCGCTAGCCTTTTTGACCAACACTGGGTTGGCAAGCCAATCCGGGTGCTGGGCTTCGTGGATAACCCCGGCCTGGAGAAGCTTCTCTACCCCCACCTTGGCCGCTTGCTGCCGGTCCATGGACATACGGCGAAGCTTTTGCTTGACCGGCTTGGCGTTGGGGCGGATTGTCAGGTTGTGCTCGATGAGGGCGCGGTCTATGCCCTTGATATCCTCCGGTGACCATGCGAAGACACCGGCGTTGCTTCGGAGAACCTGGATCAGGTCCTGCTCCACCTCCGGGGGAGGCCTTCGCCAATGGACACAAATTGCCCCTCCGCTTGGAGAGACACCTTTTTGACTCCGCCCTGTGGCCGAGGCTTAGGCGTCCACCCCGGAGCGGACGGCGTGTCCGCCTTGAGTTTATCGGCGAGGACGTGCACTTTGTGAGGCAGACTCGGCACCGGCCTCTACGCGCCTGGCGAGGTCTTGGTCACCGAAGACGGTGATAACACCCCGCGGGCCCAGGAGCTTCCTACACAAGAAGGCATGGTGTGGAACCACCTCGAAGGAGTTGATGACGAGTCGGCCCAGTATGGCATTATATGGGTGCAGGGATGTCTACTACGTCGAAGACGATGTCCTCACTCCTGGCATTATCTACCTGGTGCAAAGTAACTCAGAGACATACCTGACCCAGGGCCTTCAGTGGCTGACCCCCGAAACCCTGGAGCGGGGTTCCCGACGGTCCCAGGTGACTCCGAGGAATCCCCATGCGGTCGAGGGCCTCCACGAACAGAATGTTTGCGGAGCTTCCCCCGTCGATGAGGATGCGCCTGACATCGCAGGTTGCGATGTCGGCCTGGACGACCAAGGGGTCTTGGTGGGGGAACTCCACACCTTGGGCATCGGCTGACGTGAAGGTGATCTCAAAGTGCGGCATCTTCGGGGGTGGTTGCGCCAAGGAAGTCCCCGGCAAGGAGCCTCCGGAGATAACGCTAATGATACGGCACTAGAACCCCTCTGTGACTGCGGCTCGCGGGGGGCTTACCTGCGGCTGCTGTACATGGGCTACGGCGGGGGGTCGCGCTGTCGAGGCCCGGGTTCTGGTGATTGCCTATTGCAGCTCCATGACCGTGATGCATGCTCGCGTGATGTGGTCACCGTAGCCATGCACCTCGCACCATCTACCGTAGTCCAAAATTTCCTACTCCGCGCGCGGTCTCTCGTCGCCCCCCCCCCCCCCCCCCCGGTCCCCATCCCCGGCCCCTCCCACGCGAGGTGGGGGTAGGTTCCCGAAGGGCATCCTCAATGCCAAGGACATGGCGGGCCTTTTGGGACTGCGCTGGTTGCGCCGGGGCTTATGCCTGCCTCTGGATGAGCTCTTCTGCCCCTCGGCATCGCTGCTTTCAGGAGGGCCTTCCGCGTTGCATCCTCGTTTCGGGGAATCGCTCCCCGCGTTTCCGTTTTGCGACGACCCCTCCGCTTGAATTGGGTCGGAGTCGTCGCCTTCGCGTCTTCGCGCATCCTCCTCCGCTCGCGCATACTCTTCCATCTTGTCGAAGAGCTTCGCAACTGTCTTGATTGGTTTGCGAGCGTTGTACTCGGCCAACGGCCCCAGGCGAAGACCCTGCACCACTGCATTGATGATAGTTGTCTCGTTGACATCCTTGACTTGGCAGCGTACCTTCGCGAAGCGCTTGAAATATTCTCGGAGTTTCTCCGAGGGTTTTTGCTTGACCGCGAAGAGCTGATCCGCGTCGACACGCTCGATGTAGTTCCCTTGGAAGTTATTGTAGAGCCGGTCGCGGATCTGCTCCCATGCGTAGATGGAGTTCGGCTCGATGGTGAAAAACCAAGAGAGCGTCACTTCCTGCAGCGCGAGGGGGAGCCCCTTCACCTTTGTGGTGTCATCTCCGCCAGCGGCTTCGATGGCGCTCTCGTACACGCGCCCGAACTCCTGAGGGTCCGTATTGCCTTTGTACAGCTCGATGGCGCTGGGAACTTGAAGTCCTCTGGCCATGCCGCCTGCTATAGGCCTGCAGAGAGTGGGGACTCTGGGTCCATGCGTCGCAGCGGGACGCGACTGGACGTGAGGGCGTCGTGGATGTCCGCCCGCTCCAACGTGGGCTCCGACGCGACCGTCGACGGGGTCTGCTGGCTCCGAGCCTCCTGCATATCCGGCACGGCCCCGCGGAGATCTGCCAACTCCCGCTGGAATGTGCTGAGGGCCGCCAGCAGGACGTTCTCCACCGTAGACGTGGCTGGGGCCATCGGCGCACCTGGCCGCACGGCTAGAACAGCGGCAACCACGGCCTGTGCTCCTGGGCTGCCTGTTGCGCTGGCGTGATGGACTCCAGGTGGGGGAACAGCCGCTGTGCCAGCGTGGGCACCGGCACCGCCGCCCCCGACCACCTGATCGGCGCTGCCGGCGGTTGTCGCAGTGCCCACCGTGGGGTTACCTGCCATGCGCGGGGCGGTCTTGACCGTCGTGGCGGCGGTGGCGGGGTCGGTCGCGGTGGCGGGATGGAGCGTCGCGTCGTGAACGCCGGTGGTGGTGGGATCAAGTGTCACGTCGTGAACGCCGGTGTTCGCGACTGTCGCGCCCGCATTGCCGCCCACGCCTGCGACTGCCGACGCCGAAGCCCTGGTGTTGACTTTTTTCGGTGCCATCCCTCTTCGGATCTTGAGGCTTGCTCTTGTCCTCCCCACGGACGGCGCCAACTGTTGTGGCTACAGACCAAACAGAGAGAGAGTATGGTAGTGGAGAGTTAGGTGAGCAATGGCTTCGGGTTTCCCATGGCCTGTATCGTGTATATATATCCACATGGGGAGTGTTTTTACAGTAATACCCTTACATCTGAACATCCCCCTCAGGGGCACTTTCGTCATTATACATGTCCCATTTCGGGCCTTACAATCTCCTAACAGGCCTACTGGGCTTAGGTGGGGGCCACGCCTACAACAGTTACATATCTCCAGGAGGCTTGTCGTCACAAGGAGTGCTTAGTCAAGGCAGCGGGTGACCGAGTCAACCTTGCCAAGACCCCTCAAGAAAGGAAAGAGAGCATATGCGCTTAATTCGACTTGATTGTTCAGTCGGAGGGTGTTCGGGAGACACTTGAATGAGCGTGTCAGTGGGTGGATGCATTTTGGGTTACATTCACTGATGACATTGTGATGATCTCAAATATAAAATGGAACTGGATCTTACATCAAATTCATTTCCATGCAGAAGTTTGGCCATATAAACTAAAGAATTCAATCTAATATCAAGAAAGAAATGACTAAAAGGTTTTTCCCCTACAACAAAATATGCTAATAGTTTGAAAGTAAAATAGTATATTTCTTGATGTCATTTTCTATTGAATCACTAAGCCACTAAGGAGTTTTTAGAAAAACCAATGAAGGGCCATATGAGAAGGTCCAGGTTTTTATTGTGATGAACCATTGTTGAATTAGAGTAGCTAGAATTTGGATTTTGCAAAATTTGTAGTTTTTTAGAACTTTTTGTTGACCTAGCAGTCTGACCGGTTAGAAGAGTTGGTCAGTCTGGCCACCGATAAGACTGGTCGACATCAGCGGTCTGACTGGCCAGCCAGTTTTGCTTCGAGTGAAATGTGGACATTTGGGAATTATAAACATGGTGTGTTTTGGTTTGACCTAGGTCAGTGCATATGTATTGTATGATACGTGTTTCAGCTAACGAGGGTCAAGTTGTCAAGAACATGTGCTCGGAAACGATTTCTCTATCTTTGGATTGCAGGGAGGTATGCAGTCAACCATGGTCAACAATAAGGACCACGGCTGCACTCATGAAGGAGCCAAGGCCCATAATCATCAAAGATGCCGAGTGAGATGGCTAAGCTAAAGCATAGCACAAGAAAGATGGCAAATATTGAAAAGAAGGTTCAAGTGATGTGTTGCAGCATATGGCTTGATCGGTCTAAGTGAGGCATGGACCAGTGGAACTAGAATGGGACATACTTGCTGATGCATGGCAAGCCAGTGGTGCTTCTACACGTGATAAGTATGGCGATTGCTTGCAAGGGAAGATGAAGACCGGGTCCAGGAACTACCATAAATCAAAACCACGATGCATGAGCGGTGCTTGGGAAAATGGTTCAAATCAAAGAGAAGGTAAGAAGATCAAGTTAGATCAAATGCTAAGGACTTAGCATATTCAGGCTTATATGCTTTGAAAAGTATGCATAAGTGTAGTGTGTGAGTAAAACTCGTGTTATGTGGGGTTAACAGATATTTCCATATGTGCCAGTGGATAGCATCTATTAGGATTAGTAGGTGTTGGTTGGCCTGTCTATCTATCGGGTTGGGATGGAGACTTGTTAGTTAGCCATCCAACCATTCAACCTTTCCTCATGGAAGCCAAGTGTTCTAGGGTTAGGGTTAGAGAAGTGTGTTGTGGTATGCTCTCTTGTCCTCCAGGTAGAGGGAAATGCATCAACTTTGTTTATCTTTCATGGATTTCTCTTATTTTGATTGATTTGCTCTTAATCCTGTTGGTTTTGATTTTCTCTATCTCTTTCTTGTTCTTGTTGCATGCAAGGAGGAGTAAGTGATAAAGATGTTTCACAGAAATCAATCCCCATCCATCTAGACATCGGGTTTGACAAGGTCTTGAAATTGCACAATTTTGCTTCGATTTGACCTCAACTTGAGATTTCTTGTTCCAAGGGTTTTTGCCTCAAATCTTTGCGAGTTCTTGCTTGCTGTGACAAGTGAGAATACATCAAGAGCCATCTTAGCCATCGTCCACCCATGAGCAAGTCGTATTCCTCTTTTTGGTTTTTGCCTAGTTTTGGTGCAACCTTGCTTGTTCTTGGGAAATTTCTGAATTTTGACATAGATTCTTGCAATTCTTGGATGGAATAGGTTCATGAAACCTTAAGCAAGTTGTGTGCAAAATTTCATATTATTTGGATTTGGATTTTTTGAGTTGCACCAAAAGTTGCATTTGCTTAGGCTAATTTTTAGTTCTAGAACAGGATAGCAGTCCAAACCGACGTCTAGCCAGTGATCAGACCGCTTGGCACCAGTCAAACCACCCTTGGTAGCCGATCTGACCACTAGTGCCTTGAGGTTTTGTGGCATTCGGTTTCTTGCGTTGCTTGCTTTAGTTTTGGCTTTCAATCCTGACCTTTATAATTTAGTTGCTACTATAGTGAAGGATTGAAGAATATTTAGGGAAAATTTTCAAATGCACCATTCACCCCCTTTATTACCATATCAGTCCTACAAAGTGGTATTAGAGCTCGGTTAGCTCCTCTCATAGATCTTAATCAGTATTAGAAGGTATGACATCAGACAAGTATTCCACCTAGCCACCCGTTTTTGATGAAATCGATTTCTCTTATTGTAAGGATCATATACAATCCTACATCAAGGCTCAATGGTATGTAATTTGGATTAAAGTCAAGAATCCATATGTTATGCCAGTCGATGATCAGGTGAATACACCAGATGCAGAGGCAAATAGTAAGGCTTGCAGTTTTCTTATTTAAGGGCTTAGTCAATCTAAGTTTGAGTGAGTTGCTCACTTGTCGTTTACTCATGAGATCTGGAAGACCCTCATTGACTACCATGAGGGCTCTACTGCGATCAAGGAAGTGAGACATAACCAACTGAAGAAAGAGTACTCAAAGATCGAGCAAAAGATTGGTGAATTCTTGGATGAGTTGTGGGAAATGTTTAGCACGATCATTCATTATCTACGTGTGATGGTGCCATGCTACTCTACCCTTTCCAAGCATGCTCAAGGATCACCTGGGAGAGAATATAAGGGTGAGATAAAATCTCAGTAAGCAAACTGTTTAACAAATTAATTAAACTGCGGATGATTAAGCATCAAGTTGATGAATTGTGGTACAATGATAAAGCATTAAAAATTAATTATCATCATCCTCACTATAGCCTCATTCATATCCAAAACCACATTCAGCAGGAAAAATCATCTTCTTTACCTAATCTTTCAATCCCCGCCGACAGCCGGAACTCGAAAGATCAAGCTGCACAACAACATGAAAACGTTCATAACTCCTAAACCATTCATCAGAATGAAGTGAGCGACCACTCTACAGAAAGATAATGAAGTCCAAAAATCCAACCGCGATGGAAGAGGAATATTGAAAAGGCCTGAGAGCCAATTTACTATCACAGATGTCGATGCGTCTGGGACCCCTCTCAATCATCACTGAGCAGTATTCACATTTCGGAGAATGGCCAGAATAGTTGCATGGGAACAGATTGAGATCACATACGATTCATAGAAGGAGGTGACCAAAGCTTAGAAAGATGCACTAGTGACAGAAATTTTCCAATCGTTTGAGATCCCTGAAGAACATTAGGCCTCCTTGCGACAACACACATTGCTAGTAGTGTGTAAAGCGTGGAAAAACTTCAAGAGTATGCTTATCAAACAATACGTGGAGAAGGATCTGACGCCCTTCCAAAAACTGTTTATAGAACCACACTAGCAAGACTTATGGTGAAGAAGATGATAGATGATTTTAGAAGTAAAAGTGTGGCACATAGGGCCCTCCATGCAAAAAAACACACACCCCTACAGACTCAGCACCACTAGGTATGTGGGTAAAATCCCGCAACGGAGGAAGGAGGATGAGCAGGCCATCCTATGGGAGGCGTCCCTACCATTTGTCGGGATCCCTGGTAAGTGCACATGAAACTGGATTAGAGCAATGTCATCACCTATGCCTTCAAGGGCCATTTCCTTCCATCCCACAGATGAGGAAGTGTCCCAACACTTGGTAAAATATCAAACTACCTAGTTTGTAATTACTTCATAACTTCATAGGAAGTGAAATAACATGTCAGGCTCTTGCAAGAAATGCTAAATATAGAATCTTCCCAATGCTCATTCTAGGTAGTCAGGAGAGAGATATACTCTTCGTGGCCCAGGAAAACAAGGAGCACCCGGGTCGCACGAGAGGCATTCGTCTTTATATTCCATGAAAACAGGGATTCTCAGAGGACTCCAAAACATACCAGAGTAGGAAGAGAGCCAAAACCGAGCACAATGCATGGCTACGAGAGGAGATTCATGATCCCTCAAAGAGATTACTGATGCCATTAGAGATGAGATGCAGTGGCACATAGAGAGTATTGAGAAAAGACTTAGGGAAAATCAGTTGCAAGCCCCCACCGCTACTATGCTAGCCAGCACCCAACCATCGGAGTAATAGCGCGTCCAACCCTATCTAAGAAAGCGACAACATATTTTCTATTGATGATATCTTGGTAATAATTATTATCTCTAGAATGCTCAATCCATTAATAGGCCTATTGGAGTAGCTAATTTTGTATCGTTATGTAGGTGGCTAGGAAGTGCAATTTCCAAGTGAGATATGCCTTCGTTGCTCTGGACGCTGCTTGAGGCCAGGCATATCCATCCGGTGTTGGGGCCTTGGTGCACGGTATAAATCTAGCGTTGGGTTTCGTATAAGTGAACATAGACGGTGTTCATACCAATTTTGGAGTCGTCCTTACTTTTGTGTATATATATACATGATTTCTGATGCCAGATCAAGGAAATCACTTATAGGTTTTCTCAACCCATACTTGGTCTCCATGCAAACCATCCAGGATGATGCATCCTTCATCAAGAGTTACATGACGACGTCATTGCAAGCTCACCGCTACAAGAAATTCATACTTTTGCCCTACAACTAGGAGCAAGTGCTGCACTAGTGGGCTACACTTGTTGATTTGTACTTTATAAGTAACACAAATTTAGGTTTAATAACCATGGTGATATACTTGTGTAGGTTCCACTGGATTCTAATTGTAATTATACCAAAATGGAACACGGTAATATACCTTAATTCCCTAAAGAGGGCCAAACATAACATCACAGTTGTCCAACAATTAATCGACAGGTAAACATATTTTCTCCATAAATAACTCTATTGTAGTCTTTCCTCCATTTGCAATGGCTAAGGCTAACTTTTTGGAATCACATAGGTCATTCATCACGTACATTGCTACTAGAGGGCAATCCAAGGGAGGGATCAGTGCCCTATGAAACGATCTAGATTTCTCTGTGCTCGCTAATACACTTCATAGTAATGCCTCTCAAACTAACCAATTCTATTTTTGCATTGCCACCAGCAGCCACCGAGCAACACCAGTGGATACTATGTTTGCCACAACATGCAACTACTCCTCAGTTCCGCAATAACCAATGATCCTCAGGTTTGGCAATCTTGAAATAATTATTTTATATTTATCAATTTATATATATGCATGACTTTAATCTTCCTAGCGACATGTTGCAACCATCGCTACAACTGTGTTAGAATTAACTGAGCTCAAAAACATTCAAGGACAGTTTGCGTACTACTTGTTGTCTGGGGTTATAAACCTTGATGGGGAGTTCTACAATGTAGATTGAACTTAATTAGGATAAGATTGAACTTAGTGGTACATATGTGTATTTTCCATGAATGGTTAATTTTAGTTCATTTGAGTTAATTGATTTGTGAAATTAATATAAATTGAGTATATACATGTACTTGTTGTATTTTTGCTTCTTTTAGAGGGCATGGCTAGTATGTCCTAAGGCTTGCCAATAAACAGAAACAGATTTAACAATACAAAAGAATATCACAGGCAGTTCCTTAGGACAAACCATCTATGACACATCAGCTATCACAAACGGTTTTATCTACAAACCATATGTGATACATCATCTATCACAGATAGTTTAATTTGCAAACCATCTATGATAGTCAACTATCACAAACTATTCTAAGTTAATAACCATCTGTGATAGTCTGCATCATAATCGGTTCAAAAACTGTCTATCATGACCTTATGTCATTACTGACCCAGAAACTTAGACGGCTCACGAAACCATGTGATGACGTTTTTGAACCGTCTGTGATAACCTTTTCTGTAGTAGTGGGCCCATCTACTAAAATCATTTCAGAATTATTTTGTTTTGGGACAATGGAAGATGATCATAACGTTGTTCATAACAAACTATTATTCAAAATGAGAATTTTCTATCTGAAATCAATTATGCAAGAAACTACATGTCGAGAATCTCGACAAGTTTAAATTTGACATAAGATGGCATGTACTTCTAGTCAAAAGGCACAACAGGCACAATGACTCCTAATGTTTATGAATGTCAACCATTTGTCATTCGTAGCTCATCTCAACCATAATTATCACTCCATTTTCTTCTTTGATAATCCTTTGTTAATACACTACTTATAAAGTGATCATTGTTTCATAGCAGGCTATGGAAGTAATGATCATCATTCGGTGACAGTGTAACATCCCAAATTTGGGAATTTGCTGAAAACATGAAAATTTTAAAACTCTTATTTGCATTTTGGTGTCGTTCAAATTTTTCAAGTTCATTTGAGAGTCTCGACTTGGTTTTTGCTAGATAGTTCAACTAATAAAATAAAATCTTTGAGAAAGAGCCAAAATGTTTGAGTAAAAGTTGAAAATTGAAATTCAATTCAGAAAACAAAATTTGAAATCAAATTAGAACAAAACGCAATGTTAAAATTTGCATCCAAATATCTGAGGCAAGATTTTGAATTTGAATACAAATAAATTTAAATCTCAATGGAAACTCAATGCAAAAAATCAACGTTCCAATGTTGATAGGCCATTCCTTTTTTTCCTTCCTTTCTTTCTCTCTTTCTTTCTCTGATAGCCAGACCCCATTCTTCTTTCTACTTCCCTCTCCTTTCCCTTATTCTATTTCTGGTCATGCCCGACCCAGCTCCGGTGGAGTCGCCATGCCCGATTGCACCCTGGCCTCATCGCCTGCATGCACGATGCACCGTCCGCGCCCTTCACACCATGCCACGCCCGCCGCTCACTAGCCTCGCTGCCCGCACACGCATGTGCACTCCACTTGTGCTATGTGAACTCCTCACCACGCCACACGCTGTTAGCACCATGCATGCCTGCCTATTGCATCCCACGCTGTGCCGCGCGCCACCTACACCCACGTGCAATCCCGCCCACCATGCATGCCACTCATCGTGCCATGCTGCCTAGCCGTGCCCACGTGACCCAGTCACGCTACCCTCCACTTTGGATGCATAGCAAGCCCATCGACTATTTCAGCACCCCGGGCTCACTCCCATGCTCCCCTTCCCTTTTCTTCTTCCCTCCATTTCACCATTGCTACTCCCAAATCTGGGGCACACACCCGTGTAACATCCCAAAATTTCGTTCTCTGAAAAATTTAAATTCAAATTAATTATTTTAAAGTATTTGAGTTTTATTTGGATTTGCCCTGAATTTCTGTTTTTGAAAAAGATGGATTTGAAAAGTATTTTAAGTAAAACCTAAAAATATTGTTAAATAAAAAGATATTTTGAATTTCTATAAAAATCCTAATTCAAATTAATTATTTGGAGTTATTTGGCTTTTATTTGGTTTCCTGGATTTTCTGGAGTTTAAAACCTATTTTTGAAAATAAAAAGTATTTCAAGTATTAAAATTAAATACCAACATTAGTTGGAAGTATTTTATTTAAGTCCAAAATATCTCCAGAAACGTCTGTGAATTTTTCTGGAATTTTTGGAATTTATTTCATATTTTTCTGAGCTTATTTGAATTGCCTAGCCTTTTCTGAAAATCAGGAAAATAAAATTAAAAATCTAAAATCCCTCCCCTCCCTCCGGCCGCCACGTGAACGGCCAGATGCTACCCACGTCGCCGCCCAGATCCGCCTCCCCCTCCTCCCGGGCCGACAGGTGGCCGGCCCAGATCAGCCGCACCCGCGCGCGCCCGGCCCATCTGCCGTCCGCCCCTCGGCGTGGCGCCATCGGAGCCGTCGGCTCCGTTCCCCCTCTCGGCCCCGCTGACAGGCCGGGCCCGCCTGTCAGCTTCATCCCCGTCCGTGCGCCGTCTCCCTCTTCCCGCTCGGCCGCGCCATCCCCGCCACCCCTCGCCCCGCCGGGTCTCCTTTCCTTTTCCGCCGCCCGTGCGACTTGCACCCTTTCCTTCTTCTTCCTCCCCGATTCCCTTCCTTCTACGGCGCCGCTTTCCCCCTATTTCCCCGTAACCGCCACCACCTCTCCGCCATCTCCGGCGAGGGATCCCGCCCTCCTCCCTCTCCCATGACCCTATAAAAGGAGCTCCCGGGCATCTCCTCACTCCGCACAATCTCCCTCCACCCACCACCTCCCTTCCCGAGCGCCCGAGGGTCGCCGCACCGTGTGCCTCCGCCTCCGCCATTGCCTTCAACTCTGGCGAGGAATTGCCGGAGCCTCGGGCCGCGTCGCGCCTCGCTGACCCCACCACCGCCTTCGCCGCACCCTCGCGCACCTCGGGGACCCTTTGGCCGCGCCTCCTTGTCGACGGAGCACTGCCGCGCCGTTTAGCCCGAGCCGCCGCCGCCTCTCCTCGCCGCCGACACCACCCCGGCCGCCTCCGGTGAGCCCGCACCCCTCCCCCGCATTCCCCTCCGTGCCCTCTCGCTCCTCCACCCCTCGCCGTCGGCCGCCGGTCGCCGGAGCTCCGTCGCCGCCGTGTCCGAGCGTCGCCCCGGCCGGCGTTGCCCCGGGCGCCCACGTGGCTGCCACCTGGTGCCGCGTCAACGCCACGTCGGCGCCGCGTCGGCCCCTCCCTGCCCCGTCAGCGCCAACCGGCCTTTCCTGCCACCTCAACCGACACCTCCACCGGTGGGCTTGGTCCATGGACCAAGGCCCCACCTGTCAGTGGGCTAACCCCAACGCTGACGTCATAATCCGGAGTTTCCAATTGAAAAATAATTCGGCCGAAAAAGGAAATTCAGTGCTGACGCAATAATCCCAATTTCCTTTAGAAAAATAATTCTCAAAAATCCAGTTTTTCTTTTTCTCTGGATTTAAACTCCCCGGAGCCCGTTCTCCTTCATTTTAACTCCGTTTGAGCCCATTCAAATTTCTAAATTCATCAAAAATTACAAAATATCCATTTCTTCCATACTTTCAAATATTTGAAATTTATTTGAAATTTCAAATATTTAAATTTCAAATTCCAATGCCTAGTTTAAATTCAAAGCCTCAGTTCCATTCCAAATTTTCTGTGCACTTTCAAAATTCAAATTCAAATCTTGCAAAGTCTCCATAAAATCCATTCTATTTTCCTTGGTCCAAATATTATCTCAGTAATTTCTTTTCCCAACCGATCTTCTAAATATTCGATCTCCCTCATACGAACTCCGAATCCGTTGATTCTTTCTTCCAAATTCATCTAAAATCATAATCTATCCGTCAATATATATTTTATAAATTTTGGAGTTTAGTTGGGTTTTATTTGAATTTATTTTGTTTGGTTCTTCGCGTGTAGACTACGACTAATCCGGAGAGTTCAATTTTGACGATTCGCAACATCAAGTCTCCGAGCAAGGCAAGTCTCCTTTGATCATCTCGACCCTATGATTTTGAAATGTTTTACTTATTTTAAATTATGTGCATTGCTATTTATATACAAGATTAGTTCAAATCTTTAGGTATTAGTTAATCCAACTTGTTATGCCCTCACTTGAAGTTGATTGCCATGTACCTTTGCAACCCTAGAAATTCCTTTGACTCAGTAATGAGAGTAATATATTTAATTGTTGAAATTAGAATGATAGAACAATGCTTAGCCATGCTATTGAATACCTCGTAAATCTTGCAAATGGGAAATTATGAATTATTGTAATACCCTTGTGTTTACAAATTTAGTGGTAATTGGAGTTACCACTATTCTTTTAAAATAAAATGAAATGTGAAAATGGGTTTAGATTAGGGTGGACGGTTGGTTTGGATTGGTGCAGGAAGCACGAGATCTTGTTAAGTGTATGTTCCACCCTAGTCAATTAAGGACCGACGCTTGTGTTTGTCCAGACTGAGCATTAACCGTGCAACCACAAGTCTATATGGGTACGACCTAGCTGACTAACTTATGATAGTCTAGTTTACGTGCCATCAGTGGAAAGTGGGTGCCAGGGATGGACTGGTTATTCACAGTGAGGGACAGGGATTTACTGTACTCATATGGCGCAAGAGGGGGCTTCGGTTCGGGCAGTTAGCCTACCTGCAGTGAAACCTTAGCGGGTGGTATCTAGCTAGATTAGAGTAAGGTAAAGGCTTTGTGATATTTTATCTGGGTCTCATGCCAAAGGAAGCGTGTTGACTTTTAGGATAATATATCTCTTGTGGGTAAAGTTGTACAACCTCTGCAGAGTGTAAAACTATTCGAATAGTCGTGCCCACGGTCAAGGGCGGGCAAGGAATGCATTCACATGGTAGATTTCTGGTTTTGGTTTTAAAATCAAAATTTTTGTATTCCGAGAGTGGAGGGAACTCTCGGAAGGGTATCCTGGCAGTTGAAGCCAGAGAGGGTGGATGGAACCCGCAGTTTAAATCTTGACCAATTGTAATTGGTTAGCTAGTGTTGGTAGTTGGAACCTTCACTAGAAAGTTAATGTTAGTTCTGTAAAACAATTACTTTATTAAAATGATGCTTTCGAAAATAATTGAAGTATTTAAATGAAAATGTTGCTTTGTGCAAAAGAACCATATAGCCTTCCTTTATCAAGCCTTGCATCTATTGCATTTTTCCCAAGACTTGCGGAGTACTTTATGTACTCACATGCTACACTCAAAAATAATAACCAGAGGAGTACGAAGCTCAAGAAGGCGACTACGACTTCTTCGCGGGTGGATTCGACGAAGGATTCCAGGAGTTCTAGGTCGCGCTTCCCCAGTTAATTGCCTGTGGCGTATTGATGGGTCTTCACCGAGTTTATCTTTTGCTTCCACTGTGTTTCGTGTGTGCGAGGTCTTGAAACCTCAATTGTAATAATGAGACCTTTCGGTCTGTACTCTTTAATATTGTAATAAAGCGTTGCTGGTTATGTATTCATTTCTGTTTAACTGTGTGCACTAGCTTTGATCTGGGACTAGTGCAGTAATACACAGAGGGTCCGGGTTCGGAAATCCGGGGTCCCGACAACCCGCGCACCACGCCCATGCGCCATCCTCCACCTCCCCTTGCCATTCCGATTACTCTGGTGAGGTTTTTCGCAAAACACTCATGTCATATCGTGTTCCGCACTCCCTATTGCTCTTCCCCCGATCAATTTTTGCCTTTGCCTTTGACAATCGAAACTCGCCGTGCCACCATCCTCATCTATTCTGGCCAGGCACCGCCTCCACCAACGTCGTTTCCTCTCCAGGGCCCCCTTCCTCGATTCCTCACTCCTGAGGCATCTCGGCGACCCCTGGAGCTACCCCAAGCCTTGACTCCTTCCTTGTACCTCTCTAGCGAGTCTTCACCACGAGCCTCCTTGCACCACAGTCGACTCCCATCGTTGGCCCAATCCAACCCCTCCCCGGCCACACCATCACTACAGGTGAGTTACCCACACCTCCCTTGTACCCATGCTCTCCTCCTTCTCTCCCTTCTCACTCTGGCACTGCTGCTCCCCATGTTCCTCCCCACGTCTAGCCGCCCATGCCACCATCAACCGCTCTTGGTGTCGCCCCAAACCACCACGACTCCTCCCCTAGGTCCCCTTCCCCTCCGCGTGGCCCATTTTGGAGTTCACCTCCACATACCCAGCATTCCTCTGCCACCAGTGAGCCTTCCCTGTTGCTGCCTACATTGCATGCCTTGCCCCTCTGCTCTATTTCAAAATAGAGGAGCCTCTGAGTATTGTGTTTGCTATGTATGTATGCGGGCCCAACTCCAGTAAATGGTAGCCAACACCTTTGTGTGTCTCTAGCATCTCAAGTATCCCTTTTGCACATGACCCCATTTTGAATTCAATGTTCAAGAAATATTCAAATGGAAATTTGATAGCATATAATTTATTAAAAAAATATGAATAAAGTTGAATTATAAAATTAGAATAAAGTTTTACACAAAATAAAAAATACTAGAGGCTTAATCTTGACCAATTGCACGGTTTAGCAAATTAATTATCATATACAAATAATTAGTGTAAAATTAAGCCATGTAAAGATAATAAATATTATTTACAGATCTCAAAAGTCATGAGGCTCCTTTTTCAAATAATGCTTACATAATTAAGGTAAATCATGTGAATTTTAAATCTCTAATATTTATCAAGAAAAACTGATATTTAGATTAAAGAACTACCTTGCATATGATTAAGGAATTCTCAAAGATAAGTAGGAAGTCATTAATATTTATTTATATTCCAATTGCAAATGAGAGACATTGTTGATATATACAACCTTGTGTAAATAACAACTAAGTTAAAGAAAAGGTAATTTACCGATATCCCTTGGCATCTAAATTGATATATAAATTTAAATTAGAAGTCTTAGTAAAATACAATCTTGCCTAGATAACAATCATTCAATCTTTATCCCTGGATTTAAATCACCAATGGTAATTAAAAATAATTAATATATCAACACTTCAAGGCTCTAACCTGATGAGGACATTCCTTCCATGGATACAACTCATCCACAGCAAGTCTTGCAAGGACCACTTACTCGAGCTCGTGCTCGTCAACTTAATTACCAGGTGAACTCATTCCTATGTTCATATGTTACTGAGAATAGACCGCTACCTAATGCAAGTGATTTAATTGTGCTTAGGAACTTGGGAAAAGATGAAGGAAAGGGACATGGAGTCATGGACATGCATGGAAGGAATAATGGAGGCCACCACTTCACTTGGGGTCAAGTCAAGCACGAATTCGAGTTGGACACGTTCTGGAATCAGATTCGGACTGCTGCAATGGTACCAAGTTCAAACGGGCATAACTTCTTCATACAGACTCCGTTTGGGATGTTCTTGTACTTCCTGGAAAGTTTATGAAGTCTACTTTCCAACGGATCCAGCCTCATCTTCAAATTCCATCTGAGCCAGCCGTAATCATCAAAAGAGTCCATGTTGGTTTCTGAGTCCGAGTCAAAAAGGGTGCTGCACCACCACCACTTGGGCCCATGGGCCTTGTAACCCTAGGGCGTGCACTTGGACGCCACCCCTGGTCGTTCTCCCTATATAGGAGCCGCCGCCTCCTTTGCTAAGACTAGGATTTCGTTGAGTTTAGGTTTAGCCATTGTGCAAACTTTTGTTCTTCAGTTGTGTCAGACGACCACCTGTCAAGACATCTCCGGAATCCCAACTTTGTTATTCGCAATACAATTTATGCTTCATTCATATCCGCAATATCAGATTGCCTACGTCTTATTCTTGCTAGTTCTTCGATTGCTCGCAGGGATTGAACTTCGGGTTCAGGTTGATCGCGCTTCCAGCGAGGTCAATAACATCTCGGAGTTGGTTCAGCGATTGCTAAGGCGCAAGCGTCGTCGCACAGTTGTAGTCGGATCGTGAGGGTCATCTCCACCGAAATCGATAGTTATCAATCTCATCAAAAGATCGGGCACCTCGTCTCCATCAAGTGGTATCAGAGCCCAAGGTTGCTCGGTGAGAATTTCCAGTTTACCATAGATTAGATTGTTTTTCCTTACCTAGAGTACACAAAAACAAAAAAAAATAGCAGTAGATCAATCTGTCCAAACCAGTCTTAGCCTCGCAATTTTTCTTTTCAGTACATTGCATTGTTGAACTTTCGGTTGCATCGTCGTGTCCTTTGCTGGTCTTAGTGTCTAGTTCCTCTAGAGTTTCGAGTTCTGTTCACGTTTTGGTCGCAACGCTGCAGTCGGATTCGAACTGCCAAGGCGAGGGAAGAAAAGGAGGACTCGGTTTCTAGGGAGGCTTTGCCCTAGTTGGAATTGGAGTAGGACACAATTTCGACCAAGGAGGTTTCGGTTTCCACCAGGAGAGCATCGTGTGTGTGAAAAAAAAGAAAAAAAAAAGAGAAAAAGAAAAAAGTGTAACTTTTGCATTCGACCTCCGATTGAGGCGATTCTTGATCCGTTGGAAAGGAAATGAGAAGATAGAGCGAAAAAAAAGAAGGCTGGAAAATCTGGAGATTCTAGATCCGCGTAAGCCTCCAGGCACATACGCGGCAACTTCGACCCCAAAAAACGTCGTTTAGGCCCTCAAAACGGGCCCGCAAACCAAGGAAAAATCAAGTTTCTCAGAATTTGCTCAAAATTGACAGGAACCTTTTACAAGTGATTCTATGGTTCCCCGTGCAGACGGCATCCTTTTTCGAGCTCCGGAACTCCGCGTGCAACGTCATCTAGTTTCCTTCTGCGCGGTGTACTCGTTTGTGTTTTAGGCTCGCGTCTCTAGTACGGTCTAGCCTAGGACCAGCACCAACCGGCGTTGAACGATTTTTCAGCTTGCATTTTCTAAATTGATAATTGCTACTCCTAGCTACCAAACTTGAGCCTCCCAGCTACACCTTTTCTACACCGTACAGGCTGAGTTTCACCTAGCAATCGCTCCATCCAATCTTCGCAGACATATTGTCATCGCTGGTTGCCAATCGCCCCTGTGTGCTTGGTAAGAATTTGATAGAAGGTTTGAGTGTGAGCGACTTTTGAGCCACCATACCCTAGTACTTGTTAGGGACATATTCTTGTGTTTTTGTTAACAATGGCAGATTCTGGAGAGTTTACAGATCAGGATGCATCTCATACTCCTCGTACGAAGGGAATCATACAACATTTCACGCGCGAAATGAATATTCGTACGGAGGGCCTTGAGAAGGATGTCAGAGTCATAAATGAACGACTTGCTCAACTCGAGAGTGCCCAGATTGAGACAAACGCAACGCTCGCTGCGATGGAGAGAGCACAAGGTATCACTAACACTTCTTTGGCAGATATTATGGCGCGCCTTGAGGAGATTGCCCAAGCTTCGGCTGCTATTCCCCTGCTGTGACGGAAGAGGGACAAGATGAATTCGACGATGTGGGTGATTCCGAGGTAGATGGCAGGGCTAACCACAACAACGATCGAGCTCATCGACAATTGCGTTTTAACCGACAAGGTATGCGAAGAGAACCCCCACGATGTGAGGTACGTGACCACGATGATGCTTTTTCTAAGGTTAAATTCACTATGCCTTCTTTTAATGGTAAATATGATTCTGATGGTTATCTTGATTGGGAACTAGCTGTTGATCAAAAATTTGCTTGCCATGATTTTCCTAAGAATAGACGAGTTAGGGCTGCTACTAGTGAATTTACCGACTTTGCTTCTATTTGGTGGAAAGAACATTGCCGTCAACACCCCAATAACATACCTAACACTTGGGAGGCTTTAAAATTGCTTATGCGCCATCGATTTGTTCCCTCATATTATGCTCGTGATTTGTTAAATAAACTGCAACACTTACAACAAGGTGCAAAGTCTGTGGAAAAATACTATCAGGAATTACAAATTGGTATGTTGCGCTGTGGGTTAGTTGAGAATGAGGAGGCATCAATGGCTAGGTTTTTGGGAGGGTTGAATCGTGAAATTTAGGACATTCTTGATTACAAAGATTACAACTCCATGACTAGATTGTTTCATCTTGCTTGCAAAGCTGAACAAGAATTGCAGGGACGCCAGACGAGAACGCGATCTAACTTTTCTGCAGGTCGCACAAATTCATGGACGCCGCGTACACCTTCTTCCTCATCCACTGTGGCGCCCCCACCATTACTCTCCAACAACAAGCAGCGCCCTACTACATCAAATTCAGCGCCACGAGTTTCCGAAGCACCCAAATCAGCACCACAACTTTCTGCAAAAACTTCCTCTTCGGTTGCTTCGACAGGACGAACGAGGAACGTTCAATGCCATCGTTGTAAAGGCTTCGGACACATGATGCAGGACTGTCCAAGCAAGTGTGTATTGATTATACGCGATGATGGTGGGTATTCTTCTGCTAGTGATTTTGATGATGAAACATATGCTATGCTTGCAAATGACCCTGCAGGACATGATGATGAATCTGACCATGGGGAGGAACATATTGGCGCCGAAGATGCCGACAAGTATTTGAGCATTATAGTGCAACGCGTACTAAGTGCTCAAGTGTCTCGTGATTCGCATAATTATTGATGGTGAGAGTTGCAACAATTTGGCGAGTATGGATATGGTGGAGAAGCTTGCTTTGCCGACCAAACCCCATCCCCACCCATACCATATTCAATGGTTCAACAACAGTGGTAAGTTGAAGGTAACACGGATGGTGAGAGTACATTTTTCTATGGGTTCATACCATGATTATGTTGATTGTGACATTGTTCCTATGCAAGCTTGTTCATTGTTATTAGGAAGACCTTGGCAATACGATACTGATTGTGTACATCATGGTAAGAATAATCAATACTCTCTCATGTTCAAGGGAAAGAAAATTGTGCTGCATCCTATGACTCCTGAACAAATTGTTAAAGATGACCTTGCTAGAGTTAGAAGAGAGAAAAGTCAGGAGAATACTGAGAGCAAAAATCAGATTGTAGCAAAAGAACTTGAGCAACATAAAAAGAAAGAACCTATTTCTGTTCATGACAAGAATAAAGAAATTAAATTGAAAGATGCTTGTTTTCTTGCTACCAAATCTGATATGACTGAACTGGATGCTAGTAATCTGTTTGCTATGCATTAATTTGTAAAGAAGCTTTGTTTTCATTTGAGGATATACCTTCTTCTTTGCTACCTGCTGTCACTAACATTTTGCAGGAGTACAAAGATGAAAGATGTCTTTCCAAAGGACATACCGCCGGGGCTGCCACCGCTTCGTGGGATTGAGCATCAAATTGATTTAATCCCCGGTGCATCATTGCCCAACCGAGCACCATACAGGACCAATCCAGAAGAAACTAAAGAAATTCAGCGCCAAGTTCAAGAGTTGCTTGATAAAGGGTAAGTGCGCGAATCTCTTAGCCCTTGTGCTGTTCCGGTCATTTTAGTACCAAAGAAAGATGGATCATGGCGCATGTGTGTGGATTGTAAAGCAATCAATAATATCACCATTAGGTATCGTCATCCTATTCCTAGGTTAGAAGATATGCTTAATGAATTGAGTGGCTCTGTTGTCTTTTCCAAGGCTGATTTGCGTAGTGGCTATCATCAAATCCGCATGAAATTAGGCGATGAATGGAAAACGGCATTTAAAACTAAGTTCGGGTTATATGAGTGGTTAGTAATGCCTTTTGGTTTAACTAATACACCTAGTACCTTCATGAGACTAATGAACGAGGTTTTGCGTGCTTTCATTGGTAGATTTGTGGTGGTTTATTTTGATGATATACTGATATATAGTAAATCATTAGAGGAACATCTTGACCATTTACGTGCTATTTTTAATGCTTTACGTGGTGCACGCCTATTTGGTAACCTTGAGAAGTGCACCTTTTGCACCGATCGAGTGTCGTTTCTTGGCTATGTTGTAACTCCACAAGGAATTGAAGTTGATCAAGCCAATGTTGAAGCAATACAAAGTTGGCCGACTCCTAACACGGTCACACGGGTGCGGAGCTTTTTAGGACTTGCTGGGTTCTACCGTCGCTTTGTGAAGGATTTCAGCACCATTGCCGCACCATTGAATGAGCTTACCAAGAAGGGTGTGCCATTTGTTTGGGGCGCCGCACAGGAGAACGCCTTCACCACATTGAAAGATAAGTTAACACATGCACCTTTACTCCAACTCCCTGATTTCAATAAGACTTTTGAACTGGAATGTGATGCAAGCAGAATTGGTTTAGATGGTGTGTTGTTACAACAAGGCAAACCTATAGCATACTTCAGTGAGTAATTGAGTGGGCCTAGTTTGAACTATTCTACTTATGATAAGGAGTTATATGCCCTCTTTCGAACCTTAGAAACTTGGCAACATTATTTATGGCCCAAAGAATTTGTTATACATTCTGATTATGAATCTTTAAAGCATATTCGAAGTCAAGGTAATCTGAACCGTAGACATGCAAAGTGGGTTGAATTTATTGAGTCTTTTCCCTATGTCATAAAACACAAGAAGGGAAAGGAGAATGTTATTGCTGATGCTTTGTCTAGGAGATATACCATGCTATCACAACTTAACTTCAAAATTTTTGGATTAGAGACTATTAAAGAGCAATATGTGCACGATGCTGATTTTGCGGAAATATTGTTGAATTGTAAAGAAGGGAAAATGTGGAATAAATTTGTCATTAATGATGGGTTTGTGTTTAGAGCCAACAAGTTGTGCATTCCTGCTAGTTCCGTTCGTCTGTTGTTGTTACAAGAAGCACATGGAGGCGGGTTGATGGGACATTTTGGTGTGAAGAAAATGGAGGACATACTTGCTGATCATTTCTTTTGGCCAAAGATGAGACGGGACATCGAGCGCTACGTTGCTCGCTGCACTACATGTCAAAGAGCTAAGTCACAACTTAATCCTCATGGTTTATATATGCCTTTACCCGTTCCTAGCATTCCGTGGGAAGACATTTCAATGGACTTTGTTTTAGGATTGCCTAGGACAAAGAAGGGGAGGGATAGTATATTTGTGGTTGTTGATAGATTTTCTAAGATGGCCCATTTTATACCATGTCATAAGAGCGATGATGCTACCAATATTGCTGATTTATTCTTTCGTGAAGTTATTCACTTGCATGGTGTGCCTAATACTATAGTTTCAGATCGTCATGCTAAATTCCTTAGCCATTTTTGGAGAACTTTATGGGCTAAATTGGAGACTAAGCTGTTATTTTCTACTACTTGTCATCCCAAACTGATGGACAAACTGAGGTTGTGAATAGAACTTTGTCTACAATGCTTAGGGCTGTGTTGAAAAAGAATTTAAAAATGTGGGAAGAATGCTTGCCTCATGTTGAGTTTGCTTACAATCGTTCATTGCATTCTACTACAAATATGTGCCCTTTTGAAGTTGTTTATGGTTTTGTGCCTCGTGCTCCTATTGATTTAATGCTCATTCCATCTTCGGAGAAATTGAACCCTGATGCTAAACAACGTGCTGAATTGATTTTAAAAATGCATGAGACAACTAAAGAGAACATAAAGCGCATGAATGCTAAATATAAACTTGCTGGTAGTCAGGGGAGGAAACATTTAACTTTTGAACCTGGGGATCTTGTTTGGTTGCACTTTAGAAAAGATAGGTTCCCCGAATTGAGAAAATCAAAATTGATGCCAAGAGCTGATCGTCCTTTCAAGGTGTTAGAAAAGATTAATGATAATGCATACAAGCTTGACCTGCCTGCAGATTTTGGGGTTAGTCCTACTTTTAACATTGCAGATTTGAAGCCCAACTTGGGAGAAGAGGACGAGTTTGAGTCGCGGACGACTCAAATGCAAGAAGGGGAGGATGATGAGGACATCCCTTCCATGGATACAACTCATCCACAGCAAGTGTTGCAAGGACCACTTACTCGAGCTCGTGCTCGTCAACTTAATTACCAGGTGAACTCATTCCTAGATTCATATGTTACTGAGAATAGACCGCTACCTAATGCAAGTGATTTAATTATACTTAGGAACTTGGGAAAAGATGAAGGAAAGGGACATGGAATCATGAACATGCATGGAAGGAATAATGGAGGTCACCACGTCACTTTGGGGCCAAGTCAAGCACGAATTCGAGTTGGACACGTTCTGGAATCAGATTCGGACTGCTGCAATGGTACCAAGTTCAAACGGGCATAACTTCCTCATACGGACTTCGTTTGGGATGTTCTTGTACTTCATGGAAAGCTTATGAAGTCTACTTTCCAACAGATCCAGTCTCATCTTCAAATTCCATCTGAGCCGACCGTAATCATCAAAAGAGTCCACGTTGATTTCTGAGTCCGAGTCAAAAAGGGTGCTGCGCCACCACCACTTGGGCCCATGGGCCTTGTAACCCTAGGGCGTGCACTTGGACGCCACCCTGGTCGTTCTCCCTATATAGGAGCCGCCGCCTCCTTTGCTAGGACTATGATTTCGTTGAGTTTAGGTTTAGCCATTGTGCAAACTTTTGTTCTTCAGTTGTGTCGGACGACCACCTGTCAAGACATCTTCGGAATCCCAACTTTGTTATTCGCAATACAATTTATACTTCATTCATATCCGCAATATCAGATTGTCTACATCTTATTCTTGCTAGTTCTTTGATTGCTCGCAGGGATTGAACTTCGTGTTCAGGTTGATCGCGCTTCCAGCGAGGTCAATAACATCTTGGAGTTGGTTCAGCGATTGCTAAGGCGCAAGCGTCGTCGCACAGTTGCAGTCGGATCGTGAGGGTCATCTCCACCGAAATCGATAGTTATCAATCTCATCGAAAGATCGCGCACCTCGTCTCCATCATAACCCTCCAGTTATCTCTCTCAACAAATAAGACCATGTACCCTGGTGGACTCTCATATATATCATATCATAACCCAACTCATGGAATTTCCTTAATAAATATAAAATAACTAAATAAGTTATTAAATTAAAGATCGAGCCATAGTATTCCACGATCGGCTAACTCTAGCCAATTTCAAATCCAAAGTGGAATATTCCATTAATGTTCCTTTATCACTGATTCTCCCTTGTTTTCCTTCTCAACAAAGTTTCTCCGCCATTTTCCCTTCACTCAAACTTTGTTTGACTTTGTCAAACATCCCACACTTGCAAAACCTTATCTCATATCGCCAACTCGGTCATAAGAAAACTCAATTAAGTTTATTTCAGACTTATTTGGACCTTTTAAAGTTCCTCCTTCGATATATTTGGATTTCGATTGTTTATCGCGTAATTAGACATTGGAGTCCCAAAGAGGCAACAAATCGAGTGAGATCGAGGTTCAGATAAAGACGACGACTAAGAGTTTTAAGATCATTGACTAAGAAGACTTTGATTAAGATCAAGACCATGGTAAATTGTGCAAGGCAAGTTATTACTTTGATCATATTGTACCTACCTTTTGAATGCAAATTATTTTTATTTGAAAACATAAAATTGCGTGCTCTACCTTGTTACACAAATTATGTTCACACTTGTTCATAGTTAATTTCCTATCAATAATTGCTTAAATATACACCACTCCTTGGCTTTGAACCTGAACCCTTGTCGCCCTAGAATTAATTGTAAATATGGTAGTTATAAATTGTATCTAAGCACTATGCTTAGTCTTGCTTAGATGCCCGAGGGCATTAAATTGACATGTCATCAATTTCAAACATGAAACTGGTTTTGGACAACCATTAGAGGAAAATGGCTGGTATATTGAGATAACTTAGTTTTATGCTTATGAAAATCCTAAAACTTGCATTACATATCTGGGCGGATGGTAAGAGGTATTGGTGTAGATGTAGCACGACAAATTGTAGTTGTGGTCGCACTGCCTAGATAACATTAAGCATTGAATCATGTGATGACCACCTAATATGAAATGGTGCAACCATAAGTTTATAATGAGTACAACCTAACTAACTAATTTGCATCTACTAGTACGGGTTGCACCATTGGAGTGGCCCACAAGTCATGTCGCTGGTTATAAGTCGTCATGGACACAAGTCATGTCGCTAAATTTAAGTCGTTGTGTGGCGCAAGAAGGGGTCTTGGTGTGATGAACTATCCTCATTAAGATGAAACCTTAGCAGATATCTATACTAGGTGATGCACTATAAAGACCCTGTGATGATCTTCTTGATTCACATGTCCAACAAAATGTGTGACACATAACAAGTTGATTATTTCTTGTGGGAAAATTGTACGACCTTAGTAGAATGAAAACTATTCGAATAGTCGTACCCACAGTCATAGACGGGCATAGGAATTTCGTCAGATGGATATAACCCTGATTTTTGGTTTTCCCTATGTGGTTGTAACCCAATGATGATGTGGGTGGATGTAACCCTTGTAACAAAACTAACATACGGTGGATGGAACCATGCTTCATAATAGATGGATGGAACCTGCACTGCTATTATTATTACATATTCTTACAATCTTTAAAAACATGGTTTAGTAAAAATGCTAGGTCTCAAAATTTTCAATATCTGTATCTTAACATGATGGTGTTTTTACAAATAAAAGAACTTCAAGCCTCCCTTGAGAGCTTTCTATCTATTATTATTGCATTCTGTGTGGTGGTTTGTTGAGTACCTTTATACTCATCGTTGCTCAATTACCATTATTCATTCAGTAAGAAGGATAAAGTCAAATCATGCGGTCATCTAAAGGAGTCGACATAGCTAGAAGACGATGAGGCCAAGAACTAGATCGTGAACCTTAGTTGGCTGCCTATGGGTGTGTCCTAAGAGTCCCACCTGTGAAGTTCTCATTTCTGCTGCTGTTTTATAATGATTTCAGCCTGATCGACCCCTGAGTGAGTCCACCAATGTATTTACACTTTCGCATGATATATATTTGATATACAATAATGTATCTGTGAACACTATCTATTGATCCAGTGAATAGTGTGATAGAATTACAGAGAATTCTGGATGACAAAATCCGGTTCTCACAAGCAGGTTATGGAAGTATGAGATGCTTCTTCCATATCGTTACAACACAAGAGCAACATAAACTTGCAACTAAAAAGCCATTTCTTTTCGCACACCTCTTCAAATCTAAATCAAGATCATGAGAAGCAAGGTTGTCATGGCGCGCTGATAAGTTGCAGCAAGCATGGAGCGTCTGGACACCTAGGCGTCCAGCCATGGTGAGAGTTAGACAGTGGTAATAAAAATAATAAATAATATCTTATATAGCTGAGAATTAAATAAATATACCACATATAATACCTCATCTGGCAGAGAATTAAAGAAGCATATTACAAATTCTCCAAATAATTACTAAGTTAACTAACATTAGTACACAACACACTCTCAAGGTTTTAATAATTCAATAATATCCTAAGTCAGTGATGCACAGTAACATTCTATCTTCACAAATTAATGCAAGTAAGATTGAATACCACTAAAGCGCAACCATGATAGATCAATGTCACTAGGCATGCTATTTTACTGACCATCCATGAATTCAGCAGAAGAATCAACATATTTTTTGAAATTTTTCACAACTCGAATTTTTAATAGCATGAACAAATAATATTAGTAAAAGTTGCTATTTTGATTCTATATGCAACACAGCCCAAATAAACTACCTTCTGCCATGGGACCCCCCCCCCCCCCCCGCCCCAGGCCAACAGAAACAGCTGGACGACGCCCAGGCGACCATGGTGTCACCCAGCGATCCCAGGCGCTTGCCTAAGTCTCCGAGCTTGGGCGAATGGCATCGGCATCACCCTCTAGCCGCCAGGATGCCTAGGCGACGCCACGGCCTCGACGTTACCCTCCAGCCGCCAAGACGCCTAGGCGATGCCATGACAACACGGATGAGAATTCAGCTATCCAATAAAAGCAAAAACCACATTGACAATTGACACACTAAACTTGCTCTATGAAACAAATTGGACTTAGAAGTCATGTCAGCACTCAACAGATCACCTGAATTTTTAGACGGTTTACAACCCTGAAAGGCTAGTTACCTAGCCGATACATCCTCTTTGCCTCTAGGAAAACAGAAAGGCTAGCAAGTTTCTCATAAATTTCATAGCACCATCGAACTTGTAACACTATGCCACCAATACAAATTCTTGAACCTGTTCATCCAATCAATACAATTCCTTATGCAGCTCAAATTCAGAAGTGACTAAATCAATCATTGTCATTCCCAGGTAAGGAAACGATGGAGCACTGAAGATAAGCCCAGATGCCCTTTAGAAGTGGAATATATAAATAGTAATCAACAGAAGATGAGATAATGTGAGCTGGATTCTTTTGCTGAATTTATTAAATGTAAAAAAAGAAGCATATCTTTTTCAAGAAATTAGAACTTGTGAAGTTTATAGTAAGTAGAATGTAATATCAAAAGAAGCATTACAGCATCCCCCTAAAGTCGAATTTTCAAAACTAACTGTACAACCAAGGATATAGAAAAACATACAGAAATTCACATAAAGAATAACTGACTTGATATTTAGTGACTAAATTGACCTCCCTATCCAACACTAGATAATCGCCGCCGCTAAATTTACCTTCACACCAATACAGCCAAACATACTGATCCAGCATGGCCAAAATTACCTCCTAATAATTTTGTCCGTCTTTCCACACCAAGCTTCCAACCCAAGAACACAATAGTCATTACTATGAAAAATCAGACTCCCAAATAACAATATACTGTAACTATCACCGGAAGAAAGAACAAAATGCAGAGCTCAAGCTGTGGCAACTGATTAGAAGCCAAAGCATCTAAGCAGTCATCCAAACCAAATGTGATCAAACATGTAGCAATTAACAGCGCAGCTAAATTTATCTCCAAGCCCTTCGTTCCATCCTTTCAAACCAACATTCCAACTATACATACATATAGCAATTAACAACAACCCATCACTCACTTTAGAATTAAGCCCCCAATAGCTGTATACATACAGGAAGAAGAACAAGAACCATGGTACGCCAAGCCGCGGCGGCGGTGCCTTCCTCTTCCTTCTTCTTGGCCTCCTCCTCCTCCTTCTCCTCCTCGTCCTCCAGCTCCGAGGCCAGCGCCTCAAGCACGACCGACTTGGGGTTCACCATGGGCTCCCTCCCCTCGAGCTCGTCAAGATCAAAGGTGATGAGCCTGTCCCAGTTTCCCACCTCGAACAGCACCCCGACCTTGCCGCCGGTGACGCGCTGCACGATCCCGCTGTACATGTGGTACGCGTTGTTGGGGTTCTTGACGAGCACCACCATGCCCGGGAGGAACAGCGGCGAGCCCGGTTGCCCCGGTTTTCCTCTAGGCCTTGGGAGGGGGCGGGTTCTTGGCGACGAAGTCCATGAGGCCGACCTCGCCGCCGGGAAAGCCGCCCGTGAGGCCCATCATCTCCTTCTCGAAGGCGTCCGGGTCCACCGGCGGGGCCTCCGTGGGAGTGCTGGGTGATGTGGTGTTCGCGGGGATTGATGGAGAAGGTGAGGGCGTGGTGGAGGCGGAGAGTTCTTTGAGGATGCCGACCTCGCCATTGCAGAGGCCGCGGCCGCCGAGCAGGTCGGCGAGGCGGAAGGAGGCGGAGGGAGGGGGGAGGCGGATGCGGGGGTGGGGGTGGTGAGGAAATGGTGGGGTCCGGAGGAAGGAGGGGGTGGTGGTGGGCGCCATGGGAGCAGAGCAGGGCAAGGAGGAATGTGTGGAACTGGAGACGGGAAGGGAGTGGGGAGGTGATGAGGCGCCCCGACCGCTCGCTGACACGTGGAGTTGCGCCTCCGCTCCGTTCTGTGCAGCAGGTGAGAGGGGTTATTTGAGCAGATGCGCCTGAGAAACGGGATGATGATTGATGACACAATGAGAAGAAACTATGGTTTTGAAAACCAATGGTAAAATAACGAGAGCATGCGGTATTCTGGAAAATCCACCTCTCAAAGTGTAGTTTGTTACAAAACCTAATCGGTTACATTGGTAGAAAAATACTAAAACTATCTTTAAGTGGTTTTTGACTATAAATAGACAAGTCTAAATATAAAGATGGATTGATCTTGAGATAATAAAGACATCATTTTTCCTGTGTTTCTCCTATTATTCTCTGTTGATTGGTCATAATAGAGACTATTTTTCAACACGTTATCGGTACGAATTGCTCTACAAGTCTCAAGGAATGCAAGTCTCAACTAAACTTCTACACACTACAATCCCATAGATCAATCTAGATTGAAATTCGATTTTTTTTACAATACCACGATTAGATCAACTGTTTCAATCCTTATGTTTGGTCGATTGATTTGAGTTTTAGTTTATTCTAATCACAGATTCGAACTATGATTTGTTCTTATGATTATTCACCTCTTTAATCCGGTAGATTAAATAACTAGACTCTAGATTGGACTGCAGAGTTAGATTAAGGTGATCGGTTCGGCTGAAAAGCTCATGGCTTATGGCTGAAAACACTGTAGCTGGCTGAAAAAAACATTGTAGCTGACAGAGACTTATTTAGCATAATTAAATTTAAAAAAAATTAAAAATAAAAAATATGTTAGCCCATTACGTATAATACAAACAAATACGGGAAAAAAAGAACCAGCAAAAAAGCTCAACAAAAAACCAAAAGTTCAAAAAAAGACGAAACTTATGAATAGTGAAAAATAAGCCAGAAGCCAAAAGCTGAAGCCGAGTTGATCAGGGCCTCACTGCGTTGTGAGAGTCGCCATCGGGGCGGCCCGAAGCCACCACCACCACTTGGCTCACTCCACTAGCATCATCGCATCTACGCCGAACTATGGCTGGTCAAAGACGGCCTGCCGACCGCTCAACTCCCCACCGGGAGCGGCCGCCGCCTCTGCGCCTCGCGCTCGAAGCCACCCACCAACCGCTCAGCTCTACCCGCTGGGAGCTGCCGTCACCTCAGCGCCTTGCTCCCGAAGCCGCCTGCTGACCGCTTGGCTTCACTCGCGAGATTGAAGCTCATAGGAGATGCGCCCGAACCCGCCGCCGTCGTCGCTGGATGCGTGCCGACCGCCAGAGAGGACTCCACCGCCGCCTATAGCGGCCATCACCGCCTGGCCTTGCACGCTCATCGGCCCGCCGAGCGCCTTCTGCCCAGATCGGTCGCAGCCATATAGAGGCTGGAGGACCCGGTAACGACCGACCTAATGGGCCGACGAGGCTACTGGGCCGAGCAAGCCTTAACTAGCCCAATAGCGCATAAGAAAAAGGGCGAAAAATATTTCTGACTTGCTATTTTCCAATTTAGCCCCTGAAGTTTTAAGATATTCTGAAAATTGCTTTTAGATTATATGAGCTTCATCATGGTCTTATTAGCACTTTGGTATTATCTTATTTTCTAGATTTATTTTCTTTAGTACTTTGTTTCAGCTCATCAGTAATTCCAAAAATTACTTATTAATCAGCAAAAATTTATTAACATTACTAGAAAATTCCAAAAAAATCCTAAATAATGTCTACTAAATAGATAGAAATCTATACTTTACTGATTTAGCAATATTCATGCTACTTTACCTGTCATAAATTTAGAAATTTGCATAAATAATATAGAAAATGTCTGACAACATTAAGAAAGAGTTTGCTGAGCTTGCCTGGATAGTAGCAACTACCTAACATGGGAAATGGATGTTAAGATCAACTTGACAGCTCGGTCACTAGGCGCTGCCATTACCCACCCAGAAGTTGGGGCTCCTGCCATCCCCGAGCCCACCAAATGTGCGGCACTGCACTTCCTAAGGCACCACATCCATCAAGACTTAAAGTCTGAATACCTGCTAGAAGAAGACATGTTGGCATTGTGGAATTCCTTGAAGGAAAGATATGACCAACAAAGATCCATCATGCTACCTGAAGCACAGCATGAATGGACCAACATAAAGATTCAAAACTCTAAGAAAGTGTTAGGATATAATTCTGCCATTCATAAGCTTGTCTCCAAGCTCAGGTTCTGTAACTAGAATGTTATAGATAATGAGATGATAGACAAGACTTTGAGCGCTTTCCACCCCACCCATAGGACGCTCTAGCAGTAGTACCGTTAGGCTAAGTACAAGAAGTACTCAGAACTAATTATCACCCTTCCCGAGGCAGAGAAGAACTATGAGTTACTAATGAAGAACTATCAGACTCACGCCACTAGGTCACAGCCACTACTAGAAGCTCATGCTAATTTCCAAAAGACTAGTGGTGGCTAGGGCCATGAAAAGGGATCCAAACAAAAGGGTGAAAAGTGGAAAAAGCTACATGTGTAAAAGGAAAGTGGTAAACCCCATTGGATGGGACAAGGGAGAGGAAAGCAACAAAAGCCAGACTTGAGCAATAAGGCGGTCTAACCCCTTATGCCTTGCTATAAGTGTGGCTATATGGATTATTGGTCCTGTACTTGTTGCACTCCGAAGCATCTAGTAGACCTCAACCAGGAGTCTATTGGCAAGAGCAAGAAGGCACAAGAGAAGAAGGTAGAGACATACTTTATTGCTCAGCCCGATGTTGATAAGAGTAATGCACCTAATGCAGAAATGGAGCTTGATACTACAGCAAGGGGTGATCACATGGAGTTGGACACCATCGACCTATATAACAACCTGCAGTAGTTCATAGGTAGCTCCCCAGGCAACCCCAGATGTCATGTTTTTCTCTTAAATTTGCTTTATCACTTTAGGTTACTCTAGGCGAATAATAGATTCTTTATGCTCTTGTGGAGCATTAATTGTTTAGGATTTAAATATTATTTTAGATGAATAA
Organism: Dendrocalamus latiflorus; assembly: GCA_017311315.1. Classification (NCBI taxonomy): domain Eukaryota; kingdom Viridiplantae; phylum Streptophyta; class Magnoliopsida; order Poales; family Poaceae; genus Dendrocalamus; species Dendrocalamus latiflorus. Next base: position 3,812,945 of record CM029669.1, on the reverse strand, counting down.
TTTGGGTTTCCTAAAATCCAATAGCAGGAGAGGATATTTGTCTAGTAGATAGTGGAACTAGGGCTGGAAAATTAGCTCGCGGCTCGTGGCTCGTCTCGAGCTCGTTGCGAGCTGAGCCGGCTCGGCTCGAGCTCGTAAAATTTCGAGGTGAGCCGAGCCTCCTTCGTGGCTCGCAAAAAAATCGAGCCGAGTTCGAGCCGCTCGCGAGCCTATTTTAGCTCGTATCTACAGTTCACCGCTGAGCAATGTCCGCGGTCGGCGTTGCATTTCTCTCGTGAATCCCCATCCTCTCCGGGCTGCACAACTGAAGCCAGATCTTCTCCCCTATCCGGCCATCCTCATGCCTTTCACTCCCAATCCACTGCTGCCAGATCTCCCCTCTCCCCGCGCGTCGCCGCCGCTATCCCCCTCCACCGCGCTCTGGCCTCCTGCTGCCCACTGCCCTTCCTCCCACTCGACGCCGACCAGCCTCCCTGCGCCTCCAGCTGTGCAGCCCCCTATGGTGCTTCCGGCCCCTTGGCGCCGGCCGACGGCCCCCAGCCCGCCTCCAGTTTCCCCTTCTGGCTTCTCCTGCTCGGCCCCGGCCGGATCCATGGCCGCCTCCTTCCCCAAATCGTCACTGATCCGGTCTGGGTTTCACCCATGGTCGATTCTCCCCTTTTGCTCCGGTCACCTGCGCCTTGCGTTGCCCCTTTTCCTTGGCCCAGTCTCGGCGCCGCCTCACTCGGCCTCCGACCGTTGCGCTGCCCCACAGCGCCTGCTACTCTGGCACCTCCTCCTCCATGGCCCGCCGCTAGGTAGGAGAGGGAGAGGGAGGGAGGAAGAGGGGACGGGGAGGGGCCACCGCTCGCGCCACCTTGCCATCGACGTCGCGGCGGTTGTCGGCGGCCGGGATGGGCGACTCCGGTGGCTCCATCGTGCCCATGGACGTCGATGGCAACTGCTCTAGGAACTTATCGTATTGTGTGCCGCAACTGCTCTGTGAACTGCTTTTGCTTCTATTGTGAACTGCTCTCGTAGCTCGTTTCGGAAACGAACCGAGCCGAGCCTACTGTTCACACAAGCCGAAACGAGCTTGGCTCGAGCCTGCTCGGCTCGGCTCGTTTCCACCCCTAAGTGGAACTACCAACTCAATTCTAAGGGATACCAAGTATTTCTAAACGTTAATCAAGAAAATGGGAAATGTCATCACCATCGCTGGAAGTGATGCTCTAATCTTTGGCACTAGAAAGGCCACACTCATTCTTCCTATGGGTACCTAAATAATGATAGAGGATGCTCTCCTGTATTCCAAATTAAAGCGTACCTTATTAAGTTTCAAGGATATTCGCATGAACAATGTCCATGTAGAAACTGATAATGAAGGGGTACAGAATATCTCCTTTTGACTAAGTCTAACGGCGATCAGAAACGAGTGGTTGAAAAACTTCCCTCCTTCTGATCTGGATTATACTATATCTACATCAAATCTAAATAATATGTTGTGATGAAAATAGAATATAAAACCTTGATGCCCTTTAAGACCTGGCATGATCTATTAGGGCATCCTGGGGTAGGAATGATCCAAAAAATTATAAACAAATCTATTAACCATAGCTTAAAAACTCTATCTTTTTCTAAACCTGAAGATTTGTGCCAACCCTATGCCAAAGGAAAACTCATAACTAGACCCTCTTATCTAAAAATTAAGGAGGAATCACCTATTTTCCTAGACAGAAACAAGGTGATATCTATAGACCTATTCAACCCCTGTTGGGCCCTTTTAGATATTTTATGGTGATACTAGATGCTTCTACTATATGGTCCCATGTGTGCCTGTTGTCTACTAGAAACCACACATTTGCTAAATTAATAGCACAAATTATCAAATTACGAGCAAACTTTCCAGACAAAAGGAATAAGTCCATTAGAATGGACAGCACCGATGAGTTTACCTCCAAGGCATTTAATAACTACTGTTTAGCTTTAGGAATTAAAGTAGAATACTCAATACCACACGTCCACACTCAAAATGGCCTTGCAACATCATTCATTAAAAGAATAAAGCTTATTGCAAGTTCACTATTGCAGAATTGTAGGCTTCCCACCAGCTACGGGGACCATGCAGTGTTGCACACTGCCGCACTAATAAATTTAAGACCGACTACATACCACAGGTATCCCCCTTACAATTAGTGCGTGGAAAAGAACCAAGTATTTTCTATCTACGAAAATTTGGTTGTACCGTATAAATGCCAATTTCACCACCACAATGTATGACCATGGGACCACACTGGAGGTTGGGAGTCTATGTAGGATTTGAATCCCTATGGATTATCAAATACCTTGAGCCTACTACTAAACACATGTTTATGGCTCATCACGCTGACTGTATTTTTGATGAAGATAATTTCCTGGCATTAGTGGGAGGAAAGTATCACACTAAAAAAAGTCAAGAAATAGATTGGAATGTGTCGGACATTTAAGCCCTAGTTCCATGCACTAAAGAAACTAAACTAGAAATTCAGTAAATTATAAACCTGTAGCAAATAGTCTACTAGATGCCTTCACTGATCAAAACAGAGTAACAAAATCTTATATACCAATGCCCCGAAGAGAGTGAACGTACCCCAGACAGATACTCGAACCACTCCAACCCTTATATGAAGAAGAGGGGGAGAGCATTGAAGAAAGAGGCCTCAATTCTGCGAAGACATCTGCAGAAAAAGAAACTTGAAGAAAATAAATCACCTCCCAAATAAGTAGAAGAAATTTAACTTGACGTTGAGAAAATCCCTGAAGCGAATAATCCTTAAGATAGTAACCTCGGTAAAATTGCACGCACACAATCTAATACTGGGAAATCGGAACAACCAAACTCCATCGTTGTGGGAAATCACAAGGATCTGGATGAATTAAATGAAGAAATATCCACCAATTTTGTTGAGTTAGGGGAATTATATAAAAGGAAGACTACAGTTATCGACATTTATTTCACCTCAAAAATTGCTAAGGACCTTGAACTGGATCCAGAACCAAAGTCCGTAGCTGAATGTCAGAAGTGCTCAAACTGGGGTAAATAGAAGGAAGCAATTGAAGCAGAATTACTCTCACTAAATGTAGCCCGAACACTGCCTAAAGTATTCCTGGTAGGATCCAAATGGGTTTTCATCCGGAAGAGAAATGAAAATAACCAGGTGGTGAGATATAAAGTGAGACTTGTAGCACAAGGGTTCACGTACAGACCCGTCATCGATTATGATGAGACTTATTCTCCTGTTATGAGTGGAATAACATTCCAATATTTAATATCAATGGCATCATGTATGAATTTAAGTATGCAATTAATGGATGTAGTAACCATATATTTATATGGGTCACTGGACTAGGAGATTTATATGAAAGTTCCAAAAGGAGTAAAAATTCCAGATCTAAATAAATTAAATCACAACATGTATAGTGTCAAATTGGAAAGACCATTGTACGAATTAAAACAATCTGGAAGAATGTGGTACAACCAACTTAGTGAATTCCTCCTGAAGAGAGGGTACACTAATAATGAGGATTGTTCGTGTGTGTTCATAAAGAAATCCCAGAGTAGGTTTTGTATTATCTCAATGTACGTCGATGATCTGAATATCATCGGAACAACAGAGAATATAAAGGAAGCAAGTTCTTGTCTTGTTAAGGAGTTTGAAATGAAGGATTTGGGTCGAACCAAATTTTGTTTAGGCCTGCAACTGGAGCACCTCCCTGGAGGGAATTTAGTACACCAATCTTCTTAAATCAAGAAGGTGTTAGAGAAATTTAATATGGATAAGTCACATCCATTATGAACCCCGATGGTAGTTCGATCCCTAGAAACAGACAAAGATCATTTTAGACCAAGGATGAAAAATGAGGAAGTTCTTGGAGCAAAGGTTCCATATCTAAGTGCCATTAGGGCACTAATGTATCTTGCTAATTGTATGAGGCTGGATATTGCTTTCGTAGTAAACTTGTTGGCCAGAATACAACGTAGCTCCAACACAAAGACATTGGGCCGGTGTTAAAACTCTCCTTAGGTATCTTCAAGGTACACAAGATCTTGGATTGTTTTTCCCAAAGAATCAAAATTTGACTATGGTTGGATATACAGATGCAGGGTATTTGTCAGATCAAGTATCAACAATTTTCTGTGAAGGGAGTACACGGCAAGCATGAGGGGCGAGTGGCATTCTCCTCCCGGTACCGGATCCACACCGCGCAAGCCACCTTCCCGCCACCCGTCGCCGCCGCACCCAAGGCCTCACACGCTGCCTGCCATGGGAGGTAGTTGTTGTTTTGTTGTACCATTTTGATTTTATGTGTGTAATAATCAGTAACAACCAGTGCAACATCGATATTTTTATTAAACACTTTATTGCATATGGTGATTAAAATTGTTGCACACATATCTAAAAATAGTGTATCAGAGCGTACGATGGAAATACTCATATCGGATATACGGCCGCTAGCAACGCCCTACAAATAATGGTAACTGGGCCGGCTGGCCTGTCCCAATTACCTAGGAGTAATGTCGTTTCTTTCCCTTTCTCTGGATTGTGATTTTGTGCATTGCAAGGAAGGGTGATCAAATGTTTTTTTTATCATGTGGCCTCACGAAGAGGCTTCTTTCGTAGTCGATGATATAGGGGAGAAAGGTAAGAAATCTTGATTGAAAATGCACAAACTACAAAAACGAAATGAAAACTTGCGCGCAGAGTAGGAAAAAATTTAGCCCAACTTCATCTTGGTTTTGGGCTGGTCATGCTAAAAAACAAAATCGAAAAGCACAAGGCTTCGTAACTAACTAGGCTTGGACAGGCCCACAATTAGATTAGGCGGACCAGGATAATGGCCTATTGCGGCTGGCATAGCCCGAGCCTGACAATGTTGCTCAGCCCGAGCCTGACAAAATGTTGGGTCCTAATCCACAGTAGCAATGGCGATTTTCACGTCCCGGGAACCACGGCTGACGGACAAAAAAATGCAGAACAGCAGAAAGCAAACAAAAGAAGAAGAAGAAAAATCATCGAACGCTCTTTGGCAGGACATGCACAAGCTGAGTGTAATACTTGTGATCTTTGGCAGGAGCTGTTTCTCTTTTTTCAGCTTCTAAAAGCTATTATTCAGTTTTCAGCTTCGTAACTAACTCTTAAACAGATTGTCTTTTTCAAATAGGATTTATAAGGTAATTGCAATATATACTGTAGCAACTTCATTTGTATCGATTAAAACTATATACAAGTTATTCATATCTCCGTACTCTCTCTCATGAGTCACGACAATAAAAGCCATAAACCAGAGCTATAAGCTGAAACCAATAGGCCAAAACTAAAAAGAACAGACCCGTTGTCTATTGCCACAGAGTAAAGGCACCAACGAGACGTCTTTCTAGGCCATTTGATTGAAATCCAACGAATCAGACTACGTCAGACGACAAATTGCGACCTTTCCAATCTCTGAAATTCACAAATTATCACTAACCTTGATCTAGGACGTCCCGATCTTCATCCAACGGTTTCAAACACACGAAAATGACCCTGATCTAAGTACGGTACCTCTTTCCCTTTCACGTGGAGAGGCAGAGCGTACGCTGGTTGAAAATGGGCAGAGAAATTCCATGGCCCTGTTTTTTTTTCTGTGGTTTTGGTAAAACAATCAGAATGGCTTCATCAAATGATTTTTTAAGTCTAAAACTATATATGACATCCATATTAGCGTCTTTGCCATCTACCGCTATCTTGAAAAGTGTAGGAAAAAGTCACCATAGCAAAAGGAACAGGGCTATACTTTCTGGTACAGATCCAGTGGCAGAGCAAAAACACGAACCTTTCGAGTTCCTTCTCAGCGAATTATCTTTAGTTAAAGCCACGCCAAAGAAAAACTTTCCTGAGAGTTCGCGTGGAAACTGCACATCTAAGTTCATCAATGCTTGATACAATGAATGGCCAGTAAACTGGCCAGATTCAATTGATTCCCGTATGAGCTTATCTGCATCATCAGTTATTAGGACAATATAAGTAGGGCTTCTTCGGAAGTCGGAACCAGGGGTAGAAAAACAATGGACTGGTTCAAAATTGCTTTGGTTATGTCTGTTAATCGGTTCAGAATCGAAATAAGCTGGTTTTGAATGAAACTCGGTTACGGTAGGGCTCGACTCGAGTTAGCTCGGTTCTAAAACTGCTTCTAAATTACAAATAGACAATGAATCGATTTCGAACAAAGCTTGATTATTATCAGTCGGCCTTCGCTCAATCTCCACCCGGAAACACAGGAATTTCACATGACACACGTCGGTTCAATTCCCGCAGGAGTACGACAAAAAAATTCTCATGTTCTAAACGTTTGAAGCCCAAAAACCAAACCCATCATACTGAAATGGGCCGAGTACTTCTTTAAACAAGAGAGAGAGAACGAAAACAAGAAATGGGCTAACATGTTATGAAAGAACGGCCACGTTAGGTAACAATCAGGCAAACGTCCCAGAACAGGAAAAATAAATATTGTGGTCAAAACTCCAATCATATCCGAGTGCTCACCGTCCACGTTCTCCATGGAAATCGAGATGATCACGCAACAGTACAAATACCCGTTGCCTGACTACAATAGGAAACTGATTGATCCAGGCATACCGATAAGCTTAACTTAGAAAAATGCAAGCATTCTCATTCTCTCTCTTCATTTGAATGGACAAATCTTCTTTTTTTCCCCCCTTTTTACTTTTGCTGGTTCAAATGGCCAGATTTCATGGCTTTGAAGATATGGACTGTGACAAGAAAAAGATGAAGATAAATTTGGCACCAGGGATTCCCATGATATGGTTGCTTGAATTGCTGTTTTCACTGTAGCATATTCCCATGCTAGGCACTGGACTTGGATTTATTGTGTCACCTCTATGCATCCATTGGTTAAAAGTAATAAAAGAGAGAAGTTGAAATCATAGTTGTTCCTCTCCAAGAGAAAAGAACAGTGTGGTTCGAGCATATGGTCGGACCTATCGGTGGGTCAAGAGGGATGGCGCCCACCCTACCTTCAATTGGAGAGTAGGTACCCCCTAGCTCCGGCTGGGGCACCACTGGCCACTGCCATGCGCCATGCCTCGTCAATGAGTCGGTGATGGTGAGGGACTGAGAGTTGAGGCCTACAAGTTAATTGTAGTACATACTGTAGCGACTTCATTTATATTGGCCAAAACCGTACGTGAGTTTCTATTACTTTGTACTCTCTTTCATGAACTGTCTAAAAGCCATAAACCACAAACAAAAGCCATAAGCTGAAGCTAAAAAGAACAGGCCAGGTGATACTGGTGGCATCCATGACTCCAGGAATGCTGATGAGGAAAACTTTCTGACATGGAATTCCTTAATGCAAAAAGAATTAAGAGACAAAGAGTCAATACAAGCTGGCAGCCATATCGATCTGATTGTTAGTTCAGACAATGAAAATGGTTTCAAGAAGACATGTGAGGGCAAAACAGATAGCTCATCGAAAGAAGTAGATCATAGTTCATCAGGTGGTATGAACAAAAAAATTGGCACATAGGAAATGATGGCTTTCAAAACTTTGCTCAAGGGGGGAATTTGAAAGGTGAATGTCCACCAACAGCAAACAGACAGACTCATCTCCTTCAGTCAGAAAGTATCAATACAGTAAACAATAAATATGACTCTAGTGAAGAAGGATCATCATTGGAAGTTGCTGAGGGTTCATTTGGTGGCAGCAACAAGACCCAACACTTGAAGATTGATGGTGATGAAAATCCTTTTCCTAGGAACAACTTGATCTAGGTGGAAGGACTCAGAGATGGTAAATATGTGACGCCCTGTGTTATTATCATAACATGACACTCGGTAATGGATTATTGTTCAATAAGAACACCATTCAATAACGAACATCATCTTATCGAATATTAAGCCATACCAGAGTGTTGCAGTGGAACAATAGCTAGAGATAGTACCTTCTTAATGCAATATCATTGCCACGCAGGGCTAATGTCTTTAATACATTGCTATCTGTATAAATAGAGCTGCGATGGAACTTCAGTAAAAGATTTGTAGGATTATTGTTAATCACGCGTTTCTTATGTTTCCATAAATTAAGTCATAGCCTTCATACTAAATGCAAATGATAATCCAAGTCAAGGGAAGGACTTCACCCGAACGTACCTGAAATCAAAACTGGTATCAAATCCCAAACAAGCTTACCTTTGATCACTCTAATTAGTTATGTTAATTAAGAATTACTTTTATAATACATATTATCACATGTTGCATTAAAATTCTTTTTAAAAGAAATGCAGATAAATGAAGAAGGAAAAGAGATGAGAAAAGAAAAGAGATTCTAAGAGATAAAAAAAGATCAAAGATAGGTATAATAGGAGGGTAGAGGGTGCCCTGGTCTGAAAAGGGAAAATGTTGAGGGTCTCTACATATGATTATAATATAAGGATTAAACAACTTTCACTCGGGTACAGAGTCGTATTTTCTAGTGTCAACAATATTCTCATTTTAGCGTGCAGAAAATGCTAACCTACAATGTTAGTGTCATCTCCACATGGGTAAGTAGCATAACTAGATGGAGGAAACAGGAATTGGTATAGAGCCTAGAAATGGTGGATCTAAAGCAGGCAGAGCCAGAACCAGTATAGAGCCCGAAAGTGGTGAGTCTATGCGCATACATTAGCGCAGTGGAGTGTTGGGTGAGGGTTAGACCGCCCCAACCAACAACTACCTCAAGGTCGATGGATGTCGGGTGAGGGTACGAGACCACCCAGGCTACCGACTAAGAATAGTTGGATGGACATGTAATAACAGAACTAGGAAAAATGTTCTTCACTCCAAACTCAGCACCGCATCTAAGGAAATGCAGATGATCAAGTTGTAAAGAGCTTAGAGTAGCTACAGGTAAAGTGATACAAGCTTGCGGAGTACTGATCAAATTATGAATTCGTGCCTGTCTTCTGGATTGGAGGTTACGGAGACCGACTAGGGGATCTTTCTCTTCACGGGTTACTAGTAGTATTTGAAATACTAAAAAAATTACAAATCTTTGCTTTACTTTGATAACCTATTTTATGAAGAGAGAAGAGATTGTGAATAAATTTGATGATAAAGAGATAAGTCATCCAGTTGTATTTTGTTGCTATTATGCTTGCTGAGTATATTTTTATTCACCCTTATTATTATATTCCTTTGTTAGATTCCAGTCTAGTCGAGGATTACCATAGGTTGGACGTAGGGTATTTAGGCGTAAAGGATGCCACGTGGGACAAGGGTGAGCTTATCAAGGATAGTGGCGAGATGGATACCTTACTCGGAGGGTAGGATGAGTGGGCTACCTTTAGTTCTTCGTTTTCTAGGATATTTATTAATTGTATCAGATACTTGTATGATTAGAGCCTATGATAGAACTTCTGTAAAAGTTCTGTAGAATTGTAGTAAATTAGGAAGCACAGAAGTTCTATAGAATTGTAGTAAATTAGGAAGCAGTATATTAAAGATTTTAGCCCTATGTGACAAAGGTATTATAATAAGAAAGTACCATCTTTAGCTATTGTTCCGCTGCAACACTCTAGTATGGCTTATTATTCAATAAGACGGTGTTATTATCAATAATAATCCATTGCCTAGTGATATGTTCTGATGATAATGACACGGCCCATCACAAAATCACCAAAGACACATGCGAAGATTAGTCTAGTTGGTTCTCCAAACTTATATAGTTTTGAGTAAAGGAGATACCATTGAAGAAAAGTCATTACCACAAGCTGCTCGTAGTCGTTTCAATGATGCAGCCAAGAGCCTGGACTTATGGCATGCTGATGAAGCGAAATCTGTTGAAGAATTGCAAAAACAAGGTGATCAAATTATTGCTCCAGAAAATATCAAAGGTTTGAACGAATGTCGTAGCAAAGTCAACTCATTTGAAGGTGATGGTACTTCATTGGGTCATATGAATATCATCGAGGACTTGAAGAGCAAACATGTGGGTGCGTATTCCTCGAAAGTGAGTGACAGAACCTCACTGTGTGCCAGATAGAGATTCTGAGGAAATCAAAGGAATGTAGTAGAAAGGGCGGAGCCAGGATTTGGATATAGAGAGGTCAAACAGATGGCAAATTCTTTTTACCAAAAAAGTGAAAATCACAGAAACATATAACATAACAATACAAAAGAAAGTTACATTTCTATTAATCTAAATTTGGCTCTATGCCTACCAAGAAAATTATAGATATCAATAATTTAATTAAAAGTGAACTTCACTCACTCATAAGAGGGCCAAATGGATACTTTACAAGATAATTACTAAAATACTTAATGGTTAGTCAAGTGAAACACAAACATTGGGAGGGGGGCCTGGCCCCTGCTCGCCCCGTCTCTGCCCCTATGTAGCAGGTAGTGTCAGAAGTACCAACAAATTCAAAAAAATATGGCCAGTCACATTTCTCATAGTGAGTTAGATAAGAAAAAAAATGCGAATGTCAAAAGTGCTTTTAAGAGAAGCAAGTACATCCATGGAAGCAGAACTGAGTTAGCGTGAAAAGTCTACTTTGGCTGCAAAAGAAGGTGTGCCTAGCTGGCAAGAGTTCCTCCTTGATGGGCTTCCAGATCCAAACAATCGCCTACCCACTATTCACATGAGAAACCTCACTGACATGCGGGCGCACCAAATCCTCCTACCCCACATGCATAGTGATGAGCTGGACCCTAATCCTGTCACCTCACAGGGAAAAGCGAGCCGAGCCGGGCAACACTGACAGGAGGGCCCGCATGTCAGTTGAGACTCCCCGACCGATCGAGCGTCCGGGTGCACGTAGCCGCTCACGTCCATGGAGGTGGCCTAGACACGGCCCTCCTGCGTGGGGCCCGCACGTCAGTAACGTGACATGTCGCTGCTCATGCGCGCGGCGTGGCGGTGTGAGGCGTCGGCGCCTGCGTCAGGTGGCGGAGGCCGAGGCGCAAGCGAGGTCGAACTCGAACCGTGCGTCTTTACACAAACACCCCTCTAGCTCTGTTCTTCTTTAGATGCAGTTATCCGTGATGAGCTAGCATATTTTTTCATTTTTAATTTTTTTTAAATTTAATTACACCAAATAAGCTACTTTCAGCTACAGTGAAATTTTAGCCGTTACAGTGCAATTTCAGCCATAAGTCACAGCTTTTCAGCCCAACCGAGCAGAGTCTAGGTTTGGTATCCGTACCTGGAACGTGGGAACTCCTGACCATGATCTCCTGAAAGTTAGAAACATAAGGGGCAGTGCATGGCCACCATTTGACATCATAGTTGGATTGCGTGCATGGACGACATAAGCAGAAAAAGGCTATGGCATGGAACAAGTCATCATCAAGGATGGGATCATGGGGGAGGAGAATGATGGGCGGAGGTAGAGCAGACGGCGATGTGTAGGTAATACTATTGGATAACACAAATGGTAGACTCGTGTTGATGCCGTTTTATCGTTATTTCGGTTTAGATCAGATTGCGGAGGTGTGCTATGTACATTTGGCATCGGTAGATGTGCGGCAAAATGGCATAAATGTGAAGATAAGTTGTTCTAAATATCACTTTCAGTGCGTTACGTGGGAAATCTATTGTTGATGCATGTACACGAGCACTCCGATTGCTAATTGTCCTGTGTGTTATACTTCCTTAGGGTCTATTTATAGTGACTTCTGTTAATAGTTTTTAATTTTTATCTTATAAATAGTAACAGTTTATAAAGAGTCGTACGAAGATAGAGAAATTCATGTGTGATTTTGACCGATATAAATGAAGTCACTATAATATGTACTACAATCGACTAGTAAATCCTATCTTAAAAAGACACCCTGTTTAAAAGCTATGTATTATAAAAAACTATTTACCATAGAAAAGTAGTTTTTAGAAGCCAATTTGAACAGAATCTTAATTACCCGTTTTATCGCTTTTGAAGCATTTAAAGGTGAGAATATAGAGATCACGTGATATTATATTCGTAAGATTCACTACTACAGAAAAGGTCATCACAGACGGTTCGAAAACGTCATCACAGACGGTTTTGTGAACCGTCTGTATTTATGGGTCAGTGATAATCGAAGGTCATCACAGACGGTTTTCGGACCGTCTGTGATTATCAGCTATCACAGACGATTTTTGAGTAAAACCCGTCTGTGATAGATGATAATCACAGACGGTTTTGAGTTAAAAACCATCTGTGATACTTATTATCACAGACGGTTTTGAGTAAAAACCGTCTGTGATAGCTGATCATCACAGACATTTTTTAGTTAAAAACCGTCTGTGATAATAAGTATCACAGACGGTTCTTAACTCAAAACCGTCTGTGATTATCATATATCACAGACGGGTTTTACTCAAAAACCGTCTGTGATAATAAGTATCACAGACGGTTTTTAACTCAAAACCGTCTGTGATATTCCCTTCAACCCCTAAATATATTTTTGTTTATTGGCTAGCCTCAGGAAATGCTAGCCATGCCCTCTGAAACAAGCAGATAATCACAGACATAAAACATATACAATTCACACATCTCATTTCATTTCAGATACATTTCACATCTCAATTCATTTCACAGACATAAAACATCCAATTAACAACGCACTTCATTTCACAAACATAAAGCATCCATTTCGCAAATCAAGTCATTGAATTGAAATAAAATATCCATTAACAAATACACAATTGTAAAATATCTACACTGCATTTGCACTTAGAATTACAATAAAAATCATTCTGGGCTGTGGAACTCTCCATCTGATCTTACGACTTTACTCCACAAAAACCAAATGAACTCTCCTCGAATTTTTGCAAAATCCGGCTGTTTCAATGCAGATGTAGAGATGGACGCAACCTGTCGATAGGAATATCAACGCGCGCACATATAAAACTTGACATGTATGAAATAAATGTGGAAAGATTGACAAACCTTAGGAGTGGAGATCTTGCTGGAATCGAGGAGTAGTCTCATATGGTGGCACACGTAGTATCCACACGTGTTGCCCGGCTGCTGCTGGTGGCACTGCAAAAAATAGAATGTGTTAAATCAAGTGGCATTACTACTAAGTGTTGTATATGATTAATTAATGTGTAGCTAGCCAATACCCGAAAATTGCGATCATGTTTCAAGGGCTTGGCAGCTGTCGTTGAGCCACTTGTTTGTTGAACGTATGTGACGAACGACCTTCGTTATTCGAAAAAGTTAGATTAGTCATTCGGAAGGAAAGAAAGAGTACAATGTACAATGTACTTACCTATCGAGTATTTCGGCGATAGCTGTGTACTTGGATTTGTTCTTACTTAGAGAATCAAGGTATATAGCCTTGTTCCATTTTGGTATAATTACAATTAAAATCCAATGGAAGTTCTCATTGTATGGCATAAGAACAAATTCCTTATCGCGGTGAGCCAGCAGTGCTTTTGTAATATTGTCCTCGACGAAGGATGCATTCTCGTTGATGGTATCAATGGCGACCAAGCGTGGGTCCAGGAAACCAATTGGTGATTTCGATCATCTAGCTTCGGTCAGCATGAATCTATATATATACACAAAAAAGCAACAAATTGTGACATATATCGGTATTACGTGAACAGAGACTGTGATTGTACAGACTTACAGCGTCCAGCATCGAACGAGTGAGGCGTCGAGAGCGTTGAGCGTGAAAACAGCAAATATATTGTCAAAGGTAACCGGGAAGACACAATCCTGAACTTCGTGCAAGAAATGTTACGGCTTGAATTTGACCATGATACCTGAGCGCCGTTTTGCCTCTGGTCTATTGGACTGTTTCATATACCAAGTGTGGAATCTTTGGCAACCAAGTCCTAGCTTTGTGAGGTGCTCTTGCGGGAATATCATCGGCTCGCCTAGCACGAATTTGCGGGCCAATGGCAGGTACGAGATATCGTCATCATTCTTCGTCTTTGATTTGCCATGGCCACTGCCTCGACTGCAGGTCGACTTCATGGTAGTCGACTGTAATGGTACAGACGGTGCAAGTTGCTTTGGCGAGAATAGCACCCGTGGAGATAGCACCGGTGCAGGTACCTCTGCTTCGCACTGCCCGTGTGGAGATGGCACCAGTGCATGTTGTTGTGGTTCGCACTGCACTTCTGGTCCTACCACCGGTGAAGAAGCCTCCAGGGAGATGTCGCTTTTGGGCCACTGGATGAATGTTCCAATGGCCTGTCCTAGAGTCACGATCTCGTCGTTGGGGGGCTTCGGTAGCGGGAACACCTCAAAATTGACATACACACCATCCACATTAACTTTTGTGAAGCCTGGCGCTAAATCTTGACCGTGAACAATGACCCCGATACCAGACGAATATGCCTGGCCCCAAGCAGCGTACAAGGGAATGGAGCCATATCTCACTTGGAGCCTGCACTTCGTAGGCTCCTACATAACAATACAAAATTAGCTACTCGAATAGGCCTATCAATGGAGCAAGCATTCGAGAGATAATAATTATTACCAGGATGTCGTCCACAGGAAATTTGACCTGGGTTTGCGTCGGATTGGACACGCAGCTACTCGGATGGTTGTGCGGGCTAGCTAGCACAGGAGCGGCAGTAGCGGACTGCTGACTTTCTATCTGTTTCCGCACCTCATCTCTGATTACATCAGCCATCTGAGCTAATAGCTCCTCTCTAAGAGATTTCTTGATCTCTTCTCGTAGCTGTGCGTCACGCTCGGCTTTGTTTCTCTTCCTACGCCGATACATCCCGGAGTCATCTTGGAAACCATGTTTCCAAGGAACGTAAAGCCCAAGGCCTTTCATACGACCCAGGTGCTCCTTATTTCCCAGGGCCACGGAGAGCATATCATTCTCCCTTGTTCCCTGGAATGATCCCAAGGTAGATTCAAAACTCAGCTCTTCCTGCAAGAGCACGAAATGTCATTTCAATTCGTACGAAGTTGTGGAGTAATTACAAGCTACGTAGTTCTATCGATATCTTACCAGGCGCTGGGACACTTGCTGGTCTGCAGGGTTTCAAAAGGAGACGTCCTCCGATGTCGTTGTAGATGACCTTGCTCTAATCCAATTTCGAGCGCGGTCATCCGGGATATTGGAAAACGGCGGGGCGATGTCCTGTGGAGCTGCCAGGTCATCCTCCTTCCTCCACTGCGGGATTTTACCCGCATACCTAGCTGTGCCAAGTCTGTGGGGGTGTGTGTTTTTTTGCCTGGAGGGCCTTGTGCGCCGTACTTGTACTTTTGAAATCTTCAGACGTCTTCATCGCCTTGAACTCTTCCCATTGTGGTTCCAGGAATGGGTATTTATGAAAAGGCGTTTCGTCCGTCTCCACGTATTTCCTGACAAGCGTGCTCTTGAAGTTCTTCCATACTTTGCACGCCGCTATGTAGGTTTGTCGTTGCACAGCGTATAGGTGTTCTTCTGGGAACTCGAACGATGCCAAAATTTCGGTCCACAGCTCACGTTTCCGAGTATCAGGCACGTTCTTCCACGAATTGTATGTGATCTCAATTCGTTCTCGTGCAACTATTCCAGCCAGGCTTCGGAATGCGTTTACCACTTTTTGAGAAAGGATAGGGACCCAGATGCGTTTACCGCTGTGATGGTCTGTCGGCCCTCAGGTTTCTTCGATAACCCTCTTCCTTGGCGTCTTGATGTTGGAGCGGACGCCTCCGGCGATGATGTTGAAGAATGCGCGAGTGACATGTTGCTCATTTTGTGGGTCTATTAAGATAAGATGAGAAAGTGATCATATTGAATTAGAAGAGAGGAGAGGAGTAGAGGGGGTGATATGGACATAGAGATGGGATGATGTGCCTATCTTAGCACCTACTTTAGTTGCTAATACTATAAACCAAATAGCAAAGTTCCTAAACTAGTGTATCCGGTTCATTGAACGGGAACACTAGAGTATGTCACTTGCTTCATTTGCTGTTTTTTGGCTAGATACATGGAGCATTTGGGTGGAAAGATGAACTGTTTCGTCAAGCGCATGACTGCCAATTCGAAGCATAGCATAGCATCCGAGGCACATCCGAGGTCTGCTGCTGTGTCTTGAGGAATGCCAAGAGCTGGTCTTCAGATGTGGCATTCCTCAAGACACAGCAGCAGGCCTCAGATGTGTCTCGGATGCTATGCTCCATCCGAAGACCAGCTCTTGGCATTCCTCAAGACACAGCAGCAGACCTCGGATGTGCCTCGGATGCTATGCTTCGAATTGGCAGTCATGCGCCTGACGAAACAGTTCATCTTTCCACCCAAATGGTCCATGTATCTTTTACAACAATCGCAAGATTTCTTTATCTGGGAACCTCATCAACAACATTCTCCACTTCGACAATCCTTCTTTTTTCCGCAAAATTCAAGGCAATTTTATTACAAAAGTGCAAAAAAAGACATTCCCAGATTATTCGGTGAGCAGCCGACATCTTCGATGAGCGACTATCCATCTGCTTCTTCTCACTTCTTTTCTTCATCTCTGGTCTCTGGATCACGTACGCCAGTAGCGATGATTCAGAATCATCGCTACTGGCGTACGTGATCCAGAGACCAGAGATGAAGAAAAGAAGTGGGAAGAAGCAGATGGATAGTCGCTCATCGAAGAAGTCGGCTATGTCGGCTGCTCACGAAGAATCTGGGAATGTCTTTTTTTGCACTTTTGTAATAAAATTGCCTTGCATTTAAGAAGGAAAAAGAAGGATTGTGGGAGTGGACATCACATCTCGGCAGTAGTCGGCATATACTATTACTACAAGGTCTCTAAACAAAGTTCTATGAAGCAAATGACACAAACTAGTGTATCCAATTCATTGAACGGGAACACTCGAGTGTGTCACTTACTTCATGCCCCTTGAAGGTCTATGTGGCATATACACTAGAGTGGTCCTTCATTGGTTAATTTGTGCTCTCAAATTGTAGGGTTGCACAAGATTAATCTTGGCCGTCCCGCTACTAAATGAGGAAGCACGAAAAGTGAAACATGACACAAACTAGTGTATCCGGTTCATTGAACGGGAACACTCGAGTGTGTCACTTACTTCATGCCCCTTGAAGGTCTATGTGGCATATACACTAGAGTGGTCCTTCATTGGTTAATTTGTGCTCTCAAATTGTAGGGTTGCACAAGATTAATCTTGGCCGTCCCGCTACTAAATGAGGAAGCAAGAAAAGTGAAGCATGATAAGATGAGGAAGCAAAAAAAGTGAAACATGATGCTCAATGTTAGGAAGAGAGGAGAGGAGTAGAGGGAAGGGGGAGAAGGGAGGGGGTGATGTGGACAGAGAGAGGGGTTATGTGCCTATACTATATACTAACACAATAAGCAATGTAATATGTACCAATGTAAACTAAGCAACTGCAGTAAACAATGTACCAATGTAATATGTACCAAATAGCAAACTAACTAAGCTACTGCAGTAAACAATGTACCAATGTAGTATGTACCAAATAGCAAATTAAACTAAGCTACTGCAGTAAACAATGTACCAATGTAAACAATGTACCAAATAGCAAACTAATTAAGCTACTGCAGTAAACAATGTACCAATGTAATATGTACCAAATAGCAAACTAATTAAGCTACTGCAGTAAACAATGTACCAAATAGCAAACTAATTAAGTTACTGCAGTAAACAATGTACCAATGTAATATGTACGAAATAGCAAACTAATTAAGCTACTGCAGTAAACAATGCTCACAATGCTCAAAACCATAGTCCATCACAGAAACTGCTCACAATACTCAAAACCCTAGTTCATCACAGAAAGTGCTCACAATGCAGACGGTAATCGAGGGGAGGTGGCTGGCGAGGGGCTCGGGGGAGGCGGCCGGTGACGGGCTCGACGGAGGCGGCCGGCGACGGGCTCGGGGAGGCGGCCGACGAGGGTTCGGGGAGGCGGAGGCGACGACGGGCTCGGGATTTAATTAGATCTAGATCGAATAACTGCGCATCGCACAGGGAAAACCCTAGCCAGAGGGTATATATAGGGAGGTTATCACAGACGGTTCAAAACTTAGAACCGTCTGTGATATTGATATCACAGACAGTTCTAAGTTCAGAACCGTCTGTGATAAGCCTTTGCGACTGTAGTTATTAAGACAACACCAACAACCACAGCTGCATTCATATCCACCACCAAACAGCTGCATTCATATACAACACCAACCAGCTGCATTCATATCAACCATCACATGTACATCACACATATACATCACATATACATAAATGCCAATACACATATACATTTTCACATATACATTTTGTCACACATTTTCACATATACATCTCAAAATTGACTACATCACATATTTTCACATATACATCTCAAAATTGTCACACATTTTCACATATACATCTCAAAATTGTCACACATTTTCATATATACATTCTTATTGTACTTGCTTATTTCCTTTAAAAATTAGCCATTCATCATGATCAATGCGTACGTAACTAGTTTCGTCACGTTGTTCATCGTCGACCCTTATGCCATTTCCAAAAGGAGGTAACTCGTCAAATTGATTGTATTTCTCCTCGTCCACTACATTCTCCACTCCGACAATTCTCCTTTTTCCATGAAAAACTACATGGCGTTTCTTATTTGCCGGGTCGGTTATATAGAAAACTTGAACAACTTGATTGGCGAGTACGAATGATTCGTCTTTGTACCCGACACATTGGAGGTCCACGGTCGTGACACCGTACTTGTCAACCTTCACCTGTGGGAGATGCACCCAACGGCAGTGAAATAAGGGGATCTTGAAAACCACATAGTCGAGCTCCCAAATCTCTTCTATGAAGCCATAGTACGAGTTTCTCGACCCATCGGTACTGAATGCATCTATGCGGACACCACTGTTCTGGTTAGTGCTCTTGACACCCTGAGACTGTGTATAGAATGTGTACCCATTTATGTCATATCCTTGCCATGTCACAACTGTAAATGTCGGCCCTTTTGCCAACCATGTCAGCGTCTCACTCGGCGAGCTCCTAGCGATTTGCTCCTTCAACCATTGGTTGAATCAACGGTTGTGTTGTCTCATAATCCAAACATCCGGCCGCTCTGGATTCTGTTGCCGAAGCACATCCTTGTGCTGGTCCACATAAGGCGCCACTTCAGTCATGTGTTGCAACACCGTGAAATGGGCTTGAGTATACGTGTCCATATCTGGATTGATTGCTTTCCTTCCGTTAGTTCCGAGACCCTTCAGCCTCCCCTCATGACGAGATTGAGGGACACCTATCGGTTGAATCTGAGCCATATAATCGACACAAAACTCAATGACCTCTTCGCTTGCATAACCTTCGACGATGCTGCCCTCCGGTCGAGAACGATTCCGTACATAGGACTTGAGAATTCCCATGAACCTCTCAAATGGGTACATGCTACGTAGGATACGGGCCCGCATATTTTTATCTCCCACACAACGTGAACAATGAGATGGACCATGATATCGAAAAACAAAGGAGGGAAATACATTTCAAGGTGACATAGAGTCATCACCACCTCGTCCTGCAGAGCATCTAGTCCTTCAGGATCGATGACCTTCTGAGCAATTGTGTTAAAGAAATAACATAGCCTCATGATTGTCTCTCGGACTTTGATCGGCAAAATATTTCTAATTGCAATAGGGAGCATCTGTGTCATCAGCACATGACAATCATGAGACTTCATGCCATTTAACTTCAAATCTTGCATCGAAACAAGTTTCTTCACGTTGCCGGAGTAACCAGACGGAACTTTGACACCATGCAAGCACTGGCACAGTTCTGTTTTCTCAGTCTTGGACAGAGTGTAACACGCAGGGGGAAGGTACGTTCGTCCATTATCAGTGCTTGTCGGTGCTAACTCAGGCCTGATGTCCATGTCAGCCAAGTCAAGCTGTGCGTTGACACCGTCCTTTGTTTTATCACAGATGTTCAGTAAGAGACCAATCAAGCTGTCGCACACATTCTTTTCTACGTGCATGACGTCGATGCAGTGCCGAACATCTAGGTACTCCCAATAAGGTAAGTCCCAAAATATTGATCTCTTCTTCCAGGTGTTCTTCTCATGAGCCCTCAATTTACGTCGCTTTCTAAGGACAACATCTAAATCCTTAACCATATCATAAACCTCGTGTCCCCTTAAATGCCTTGGAGCTGAACCGTCTTCCTTCTCTCCGTCAAATTGTTTCTTCATGTTGCGGTATGGGTGAGCCCTCCGAAGGAACCGGCGGTGACGCATGTAGACGGTTTTGCGTGAGTGTCTCAGCCACACACTCTCGGTACCATCTAAACAGTGAGTACAAGCTTTGGCACCTTTTGTACTATGGCCCGATAGGTTACCAAGGGCAGGATAATCATTTATGGTGCAGAACAATAAGGAGCGCAGAGTGAAGTTCTCTCGTTTGTATGCATCCCATACCTGTACCCCTTCGTTCCATAGTACTTTTAGATCTTCCACCAACGGTGCTAGGAACACATCGATATCATTCACATGTTGTTTTGGCCCTTGGATAAGTATCGACAGCAAAATGTACTTTCGCTTCATACACAACCAAGGAGGAAGGTTATAGATGCAGAGAGTCACGGGCCATGTGCTATGTCGACTGCTCATGCTACTGAAAGGATTCATTCCATCTGTACTCAGTCCAAACCTTATATTCCTTAGTTCTGCACCGAAGTCTGCAAAACTCCTATCGATGTTTCTCCACTGCGCGGAATCAGCAAGGTGTCTTAGCATTCCATCCTTCTTGCGCTCCTCCGAGTGCCAACGCAGCAGTTTTGCCTCCTTTGGATTTGCAAAAAATCTTTTCAAACAGGGAATTATAGGAAAATACCATGCCACCTTAGCAGGAGGTCCTTTTCTTCACCTCTGTTCCCTCACCATCATCTGATTGATTGTTACGTTTGTATCGGGATGCGTTGCACACCGGACATACATGCATGTTTGCATACTCTTTACGGTAGAGGATACAGTCATTCGGGCATGCATGTATTCTTTCTACTTCCATTCCCAACGGACAAAGAACCTTCTTGGCTTTATACGTGGTTTTAGGCAACTCATTTCCCTCCAGAAGCATGTCCGCTAAAAGACCTAGCAGCGCCGTGAAACCCTTGTCGGACCAACTGTTGCTTGCCTTCAATTTCAACAGTTCAAGCACGGCCGACAACCTCGTGTACTTGCAGCCCGTGTACAAAGGTTTCTCCGAGTCCTCCATCAAACCCCGGAATTTAACATACTCTCTCTCATCATAGTTCTCTTCTACATCGCGAAGCATCTGATCCAGATTATCATCGTGCAACCTATCCGAATCCAAACGACAATCGACATCATCCGGCGGCATGTCATTCACTTCACCGGTGATGTCATCCGGCGGCATATCATTCACTTCACCGGCGATGTCATCCGGCGGCATATGATCATTCACTTCGCCATGACTGGTCCAACACGTATAATCCTTTTTGAAATCCCTCCGAATCAAGTGCGCTTCAATTTGCCCTCGGTTCTTAAACATCTTCAAATTCTCGCAGTCAGTGCATGGACAGCACATATATTCCACCCCCTTATTTAACATGTCCTCCTCGGCGGCTCTTATAAAAGCAGAAACGCCATTAATGTACTCTTCACTCACACGGCTCGCGGCATACATCCAGCTTCGGTCCTACGTTACGTACATATATAACAACTTAATATTAAAATCTAGATTAACTAATTATAACTACATATATACCGGCCACATTTATTATATTGAGACTTAATTTGCTAGCTCAATTCATATTACAAACACAACAGCTATTATATAACCAACAATTTTGCAAATTAACCATCTTCAATAACCACTCATGGATTACTTAGACCTAAATTGTAATGCAATTAAACAAAAAATAAATTTCATTACTAACCATATCTACAGCAACCAGGAAAGTCTGAATCTTCAAAGCTCAATCTCTGCCTCTTCCCACCAAATTAACTGGCCTGAAATCGCCTAGCTTCCTCCCGAGTGAAAAAGTGCGCAGCAGTGGCTAGATCTGGATCGAAATGAAGACAGATGCGGTCTGAGCAGTGCAATAAATGGCTTAACCATATCACAAACGGTTTTTAATTAAAAACCGTCTGTGATAACCAGCTTATCACAGACGGGTTTTTATTAAAACCGTCTGTGATAAATATTATCACAGACGGTTTTTTTATAAAAAACCGTCTGTGATAACCAGCTTATCACAGACGGGTTTTTATTAAAACCGTCTGTGATAAATATTATCACAGACGGTTTTTTATAAAAAACCGTATGTCATAAGCTTCATGTCACAGACGCTTCGGGGAGGCAGATCGGGATAAGGCAGTAATGTATGAGACGGCGGTTATATACGAAGCGTCACAGTCTATGATATTAATTAAGAGACGGCGGTTAACGAAGCGTCACTAGTGGTTTCGAATATGAACCGTTTGTGATAATGCTTATATTTGCACGCACTATTCCATTTCTTCGATCTAAACTGTCCTCTCCTGCCCTCATCTTCTTCGATCATCACCACATTTCTCAACAATGACATCTAAAATTTTGTTCATCTCCTTCCTCTCATCTATCCATCATGAGTTGTTCGGCCGCAACCTTACACAGGCGGCCAACAATTTACGTCTGGAGCAGCTCCTCCGCTCACGCCCTGCTCTCCTTCCTCGACTCGCTTCCAATATCGTCCGTCAACTAGACCTCATCATCTGCCGTCGACGGAGGTGTCTCGTTGCTGCTCACGAAAAGGAAACCGCCCTCAGCCTTGTTCTTCTCTACAATGTCCACAAAGCGGAGGAAGCTCTTGCGGAAGTGCAGAGTGTGATAGATAATCTTTCCGATCAAGCAGAATCGGCCGATTATGTTGAAGATTTTCATGGCATCCTCTTTGAGATTATGGGCCATGCTAATGATTTACCTAGGCTAGAGGAGGAAGTGGAGAGGGCAAGGGCAATCTTCACGACATTCGAGAACTCAGCGGCTGATCCTCCAACTCCAGAAGTTGAAGAAGAAACATATGAAGCCCAGAAGATTAAAATCTGGGAATCTCTTTTTCTCTTAGATTTGTAATAAATTAAATTTGCCTTGAATTAAAATCTGGGAATCTCTGTTTGTCGAACTTTTGTAATGAATTAAATCTGTCTAGAATTAAAATCTGGGAATCTCTGTTTGTCGGACTTTTAATTTGGAGGTCGTCTGTGGTGTTTGTGGCGGGAAAAAGGAGTATCACAGACAGTTTTTATTATAAAACCGTCTGTGATAATTTGGAATATCACAGACGGTTTTATAATAAAAACCGTCTGTGATATTCCATTATCACAGACGGTTCAGAGGTAAGAACCGTCTGTGATACTCCTTTTTCCAACCACAAATACCACAGACGGCCTCCAAATTACAACCATCTGTAATAGTGTTAATCAGAGACGGTTTCACAAAACCGTCTGTGATGAGGCGTCTACTATGAGGCTTTCTGTAGTAGTGATTCTGTTGCGTAAAAGCTTTTGTTTCTCCTAGGTATCATGCGGTTGTATGTTCATCCCTTTTGTCGCCACGTTCTATCTCCGCTACTGAAATTCACATCCAATACATTGACAATTAGGTTCGTATATTCAATACATTCATAATTAAGTTCATATATTCAATGCTCATGATGGAACTAATAAACCACAATGGTCAAAAAGTTTTTTTTCACTTGTTACGTAGAGATCTTTTGAATGGTTCAATTCGTGTTTCCATGTATTATCGTCATCGAGCTTCAAAGATATAAACCACATGTAACCTCAAGTGATTGAAATGCTTGATTTGGGATGCGCAAAAGTAGCCCCACCAACCATCTAATCGGAATCACCTCTTAGTAGGGTGATGGAGTTATAGTTGAAGCACTCCACCCACTAGGTGTGTGCTCAGAGGGGCGAATTCGCATGATGTGTTGCGTGTACATTTTCTTTGTAATCGTAAAAAAACCAACTATATAATTCATATTATAATAAAAGAATAATTTTATGATGCGCACTAGCCCGGGAGAGCCAATGCACCGATTTGCCCAATCTCACGACGTAGGATCAAGAATGGTATTTTGGGGAAATTTGTAACCCAACGACGAGGAAGCCAACCGTAGCCTGCTATCCGAGAAATCGTTAGTCCACAAACCTGAATACTAACTCACATAGCTACACTCGATGGCGTAGAAGCACAAGCTAGATGCAATTCGGGGGAATCACAAGAACTCGGTAAACAAGAACAATCTCATTGTTCTTAATAAAATCAATCTCCAAAAGAAAAGCCTTCCCTACGGATAGGAGTAGAGGGGTATATATACTAGGGACAACCCTCCTAGCTGGGTATGAATATAAGTCACCATGTTGGAAGGTGGAAGGCCAACTGGTTGAAACATTCAAGAAGTCTTCTCAAATTCTCGCGCGTCTGCTCAACTTCTGCGCAGTCTTTAGTAAAACAGCAATAACTCTCTCCTCGGAAGTCCAAAAGACGAACCGTTTGTTGGAGGTGAAAATAGACTTGATTATCTTTCCATCCATATAGGATATGCACAATAAAACGTGACAGGTTGGTGCTCAAGCCTTCAAAGAGTCTTCAGTTTTCGCACAATATTTATCAGCATGTGCAGCTGTTACTAAAATGACCATAACTTTCTTTACACAACTCCAATGATGCATGGTTTGAAATGTAGGAAAATATACTGGACAAGCCATCCATTGGTCTGGTGTATGCTGGTTGGAAACATTATAATTCATGCAGATAATGATTGCAAAACTCGTTGGTTTTCTGGACCTCCCTATTTCTCTCCAAT
Source organism: Dendrocalamus latiflorus (assembly GCA_017311315.1). Classification (NCBI taxonomy): domain Eukaryota; kingdom Viridiplantae; phylum Streptophyta; class Magnoliopsida; order Poales; family Poaceae; genus Dendrocalamus; species Dendrocalamus latiflorus. Next base: position 3,788,167 of record CM029669.1, on the reverse strand, counting down.
GCACCTGAGTTCAATCAAAGAAGAAGAGGTGGGGGCACAACCAAGTCACAAGAATCTGAAATGTAGCTTAGGTTAGCATTCATCTGATCATGTATTTGCTTAGCACGTCTTCTCGTGATTAGTCCTTGATGTTGTTGGTCCTTGAGAATTTATTGGTCGCGGAGATGATCATCTTTAGTGTGGTTATTGAAGGTTGGGATGTCCTCATCACTTTATAATCCATAACATCATACCATCGGAAGGGGAAAAAACCAAAAATCAACTAGATACAACACCAATAATCACTGCCTTAAATCGTTTACCTTAAATAGCCATGCCACTAGAGCTCCGATTCCGATGAACCAACAAATTAAGGTGATCTCACGAACCTCCTAGCCAGAATTTTAATTGGAGATATGTAGAGACCTGAATATGTAAATTTGGACTCTCCCGTATATTCTGCACTAGTCTAGGATCATGCTAGTGCATATGGTGAAAACATAAATAAAATATTGATCATATCACGATTTACTAAGAAAAGACTCAAATATTATTAATTATCAGAGTTACGACCTTATGGCAAAACTTACATATAATAGTCTGAATGACTTAAGAAACTTACAGCGGAAAACTAAAATAAGGGTAGTAGCCACTTGACATACTCATAGGTAATCAACTGGGGAGCGAAATCCTAATCCGCGAAATCATCGAAGAATCCTCCTTCACACATCTCTAGTTAGTATGATTCTTCTTCTTCTTCAACTGACCAAATATGGATATAACTGTGAGTATATAGAGTACTTAGCAAGTCGTTTGTAACAAAAAAATACAATATATTATGTAAGGCTTACTAAGTGATGACTGAGAGATTATTTTTACAGAAAGCAATAATTTGAAGTAAATACAATAGATATATTACAAGCGCACTTTGAAAATGATTAATAAGTAAATAATCAAAGTAATTGAGAGTAACCACAATTGACCTGACCATTCACTTCAGTGAACCACCCGTGAACTAACTGTTCACGTAAGGAACCACCAGTAAACTAACCATTTATTTCACAACTTAATCCAACTAAGTTTTTATGAAAACTCTACCCCTCGTGTGAAATCACTGAGCATTATCCATGACCCGGGACATAGCTATTCGAATATTTTTACACTCTGCAGAGCTTACACAATTTTACCCACAAGACATGATAATCTCATATTGCCACGGGATTAATACACTTTCTTTAGTGTGTGGCGGAGAAATCATGACAAGGCCTTTATAATGTTCAATCTCTAGCCAGTTCCGCTCGCTCCCTTAATGTGGATTCATGGCTACAACCAAACCGCATTCATCCCAATGACGAAACCGAAATTAAAACATCACAAATTATTCAGCCAGGTCCATCCAATACTGGATGTGTGGTTGTACATAAAACTCAGATCAATGGCGTACAAAGTTTAGTCTTTAAACATTACCCAAGCGAAATATCCACATTCCTGAAGTGCTAACCACACTTCCCCCTTTACTATACGATCATTCGCCCAAGTGAAAATCATTTTGTATGACCACCATCAGTGACACTACCCATACCAAGGCACAAATTTTATAACTATGGCCGACTACTATGATTTAATATCTTATTAAGTCAAAATTAATTAATTGATCACATGTGATGATAACCCAACGTACTATAAGCACGGCTAAGCATACTAAACGTACAAACTCATGTGACAACTAATATTGTATCACTAGATCAATACCCATCCTGTGGTGATAATGAAATTATGACATTCAAATTATCAACGAGAAATTAATCAAATAGGACAATAACTACCAAGAATAAGAGTTTGTAATAAAATAGCAATGCATGATAATTTAAACAAAATAATAAATAAATAGATTTAAAAACTAGGTTCAATATAATCAAAGGACACGACTTGCTTTGGCTTTGCTCAGTTACTAATTCTTGATCCTCTGTTCCTGCTTCTGCTCCTTCGAAGTCGTTGTCCATGGGAGAGAAAGCAAACAAGACACAAAAAAATCAAATAAACTTCAAAACTAAAACAAAAAAAATTAGAGCACAATTTTAGATGAATTTAGGAAAAAGAATCAGGTTAACCGGAGCTAGGATAGAGAAGAGCGAATTTTTGAAAAATCTAATCTAAAGAAAATACTGGAAATTAATAAATTCTACTGTGCTATGGACTCGATGCACGGAATGACTATTCTACGGTGAACTCGACTCATAGAATAGTGCACTGGTGACTAGGCTTGCTGATGTGGCAGCTAGGGTTGACGTGGAGTCTGATGTGGCTTGGTGAGGTGGACGGCTGACATGGTTCGGCTCATGTTTCACGGGATAGTGGATTTGACATGTGAGACCCACACGTCAGTGGCTTGGTACACGGTGGATTCGGTTCATGGAGAAGTCGAACTGTCGGTTGAGTGCTCGAACCGAGACGACGGACACGCGAACCGACGTGACGTGTGGTGCGATGGGCGGTGCTCGACTGGAACGGCAAGAACTCACCGGTGGTGTGGGCGAGCAATAGGGGAAACGGTCCAAGCAACGACGACCAACGGCGCATGGCGGGGACGACGGTGTGGATGAAGGCGACGACAACCGAAGTGGAGGACGATAGTGACTCGGCAGAGCAAGACGGTGCGTTGCATGGACAACGAGGCACACGTCGAGCTCGGTTGCGGGGTACGGAAAATGAGAGGGGCAACGCTCTTAAATAGACGTAGATGCCAAGATGACCACGGTGTGCACGGCACGAACGTTAAGGACGGGTTGGAAGCGGACAGCGGCGACGGAGTTCGAGGCGGACACAGCGGCGCGCTCCTGTGAAGGCGAAGAATAGTGCACGCCCCAGCTGATGTGTGCCACGTGGCAAGCTCAAGATTGGATGGCTGGCGCTTAATGGGCTGAATATAGAAATGGGTTTCGGCCCGTTTACCCATTTAGGATTTTTCAGGATTTTCCAATTTCAGAAATTGGAAAGAAAACAATTGAGTTCTAGAAAATAGCAAATAAATCCAGAAAAATCATAGAAAATTCCTTTGAGCACAAGGAACACAAATAAAATACTTCCAATAAATATTAAAGTTTAGTTTAGTCATATTAAATCCTTTTATTTAATAAATTTTATTTTAAGATTTAATTAATTTTAACAAAATTCAAATGATGAATTTTATTTTAAAAGTTTTAAAAAATCTCTTAAATTCAGGAATGTTGCAAGATAACTCAGAGAAAGGACGCGAAAAAGATTCTTAATTCCGTGCAATTAATCTTCCCATCTGACACCTGCATCCTCCGTCCGTCCCAACCATCTCTCTCGTGAGCAGCCGACCCCATCCGACGTAATTGCCAAAAAGGGTACGACCTAGGACTCGGATCAGTACAAGTACGCCCCATATTTAACTCACCTACGGCTCTTTCCCCCTACTACCGCGTAATTATCTCCTCTTTTATTTAATTAGAATTAACAAAAATTTTTTGAAAAATTCCAGCCCTATTTGTGAAAAAATTGTCTGATATCGCAGAGAGTCTAGAAAAAAATCAGGGCGTTCCAAACAGCAGCAAAAGCCTAGCGAAAAGGAAATGGAAAAAACAAAGAGGAGAGAAAAAAAGCAAGTGAATTCCAACCTGGTGCGCGCCCTACTAGTGACGTGGCACTCCACTACGCAGGAGGGGCCACAGCACGTTACCGACAGCTGGTTCCCACTGTGGAAAGGCCCCACCAGCCAGTGACGTATCCGGCCGGTTCGCGTAGCGCGCAACCCTTAGCCCCTCCCCGGACGGCTATAAGTAGAGCCCCCACCCCTCGCGTTTTCCCCTCACATACACACACACACCCTCCTCTGCCTCGACTCGAGAGGAGCAAGTGGGAAGAAGAAGCCACCCTCCCTCCCCCAAAAACCAAACCAGAAAGGGGAGGCAAGAAACTTGGAAAAAAACACGAACGCATCATCGCAAGGGAAGCAGAGGAGGCGGGGCAGAAAGGGAAACCCTAGTCAAAACCGCCGCCGCCGCCCGCCCGGACGGACGGATCTGGCCGCCGCCGCTGCCGATCGCCTGGTACGGAGATCCCCGCACCCCCCGACTCCCCCTCCGTTCCTCCAGCGCTTCGGTTGGAACCCTAGGACCGTGGCACGCGATGCGAGAGTGGACGGAACGAATTGAACGGGGCGGTGAAACGAAACCCTAGCGCGTGGTGGCACGCGGGTTTGATTAGAGGACGAGACGGGATTTTTTTGTCTCCGGGGTTGGGGGGCGGGGGCTGCCGAATTCGGGCTTTTGTTGTGGAAAGAGTTTTGCGGTGGTGATTTTGCCGAATCTGGGAACGAAATCTAGTAACTGTTTGGGGGGATGATTCATGCTTTCTGAAAAATTTCGTGGAGATATGCTGATTTAAGACGGGCTTTAAATACTGCCGTCCTGGTAGATCGAGCAGACCGGGGGGGGGGGGGTTGTTATGGCGTCGTAGCGTACCAGTAGTAATGGAATGGTACGCCCTCTTTTTTATTTTTGTAGTGGAATATTGAGTGATGGTTCGATTGAAATGCTCCATGTGCTGCTGTTGCGTGCTCCTGTTAAATTTTCTATTACAATCTTGCTAATTGATTCTAGTGCTTGACCTAGGGTTAGCAGCTACATTGTTTTGCTATCAGCATTCAGTAGGACAGCAGCTGTTCTTGCTGATATGTAGGGTTATATAGTTCATCTGCTTAGGCTAATAAAAGAGGCATATTGCATTGATTTGTTCCAATAGGGAATTATTTGTCAAATTTGAATATTCCTGTTACGTTGTGGTAGTCGTCAAGCTAGGTTGTGTCTGATATGAGGTTACACCGTTGCTACTCAGGTGTCCTGTTTTGTTAGTTAAAAATCCTAGTTGCGCTGTAACTGAAATGTGTAGGATTTGGGCTGATTCAGGGTGGATTTGTCGTATGTGTCTAGCAGAAGGTAGTCCTTCCCTTGTAGGTAGCTTTTAATTTGGAGTAGAATAGCTGTGAATAATTGTTGTCTTTTGGTCAAGTTTGTATAAAGTGGTCGTTTGTTGTTTATACCGGTAGATATTTATTCTGTTATACCTAGCTTTTAATTCGGAGTTAAATAGTTCGTCTGCTTAGGTCAATAGAAGCAGCATTTTACATTTCCTCTGTTATGTCCGAACATGGACTTATATGTCAAATTTGCATATTGCTTTTATGTGGCAGTAGTCATCAAGCTTTGTAATGTCAAGTCGAAGATCGGAAGAGTCAGTTATGCTGCTGTTACTCAGGTGTCCTGTTCAAATTTGCATATTGCTTTTACGTGGTAGTAGTCATCAAGCTTGGTGATGTCAAGTCGAAGATTGGAAGAGTCAGTTATGCTGCTGCGACTCAGGTGTCCTGTTTTGTTACTTAGTTGAATCCCAGTTGCTGTGTAGCTGAAATCATGGAGGATTTGATTCTGTGGATTTGTTGGATGTGTCTAGCTGAAGGTACTCCTTCTGTTGTAGATAGCTTTTAGGTTGGAGTAGCTGTGAACCATTGTTGTGTTTTGGTCAAGTTTGTATAAAGGGATCATTTGTCATTTGGAGATACATATTCCATTTCAGTTAGCTTTTAATTCGTAGTAGCTGTGAATCATTGTTGCGTTTTGGTCAAGTTTGTATAAAGGGATCACTTGTCGCTTATAGATACATGTTCCATTTTAGTTAGCTTGTAATTCATAGTAGAATCATTGTTGTGTTTTGGTCAAGTTGTTATAAAGTGAGTATTTGTTGTTTATGGATACCTATTCTGTTTAGGTTAGCTTTTAATTTGGAATAGCTGTAAATAATTGTTGGTGTTTTTGTCAAAGTTGTATAAAGGGATTATTTGTCGGGTGTAGGAGTGTATTTATCCACGTGTAACATAAGATCATATAGGCTGTGCATCTGTGCAGCAAAAAGCATGGAGACCATGTTTCTCTCATGTATCATACTCTTCTTGGTTTTTTTGTCGGTGAGGGTATGGTCATCTTCTGTTATAGGTCCTTTCGATAGGGTATTGCTTTGGTAGGTATTGAGTATCCAATCAGAATATGTTTACAATTGAACTTGGGGATTATGATGGAGATTGTTATTACCAAATTAGACCTAGGATTGGGTGGGGTCAGTGAGAAGTTTCTAGATTCATTGATCTATGCTCTTTGTTTTGCTCCTCTTTATGTACTCTCTGTTTGATAGGGAAACCGTTTTTGGATTAGAAGAAATTGAGACTATTCTCATAATACAAAGCTTATTGTTTTTTTAATTCAGTACTTTGTTAAGATTGGAAAACCTGAACACTGCATTGCTGTAATTTGACTTAAGGTCCAACTGGCATCTGTTTTTTAAATAGAATGTTGTGTGCTCTCTCCTTTTTAAAACATTATGGTGTGCATGATATCACTGTTGTCGTCATTTTTATGGCATTGATGCACGGCTTTCCTTTGGAAAATGTAGCATTTCCCTGTATACCATAGGGCAATGTACCATCGTTCTTTTTTCTGTTCTATGTTCTACATACTTATTTACTTTGTCTATAAAAGGGTCTGCCTGGATGCTGAGATCCTGTATCGCTAGAATCCGACTTCTTGAGATGGGTAGGAAGTGGACAACAAGAGGAAGAAGTGGGCTGGGTCGAAACATGAAAGGAATCCAGCGAAGAATGATATTCAGGTCACACCACCTGATTGAAATGTTTCTTTCCTGCAGTACCATGCAAAAAATGAGGGCTGTAATTGTTCACTTCCTAGTTCAGTTCTCCTGGCCAATTGTTGGCGGGCCATCTCACTAGTGGACCAAAGCATCCAAGCACCCCTTCAACATCCTGTTGCTGTATATTACTGATCTCTTGTGCTGGTTGGTGTTGCAGATATCTTTTCCTACAGAAGTTCAATAGTAGCTCTCCTCCACTAGGTGCTGTTATCCCAGAAGATTGTTACCAAGTCCACTAGTTAAAAGATTCAAGCTATATGCATTTACACATTACATGGGGTCTCGTGGAAGGATGTTATTTGACCTTAATGAGCTCCCAACAGAAGCTGAGGAAGAAGCTGCGGTTGTTGTGTCACAACCTCAGAAGTCCCTTCCTGTTCCCACTACACATCCCCCAAATTTGTTTCCGCCAGGGGAAGTATCGCAGCCGCAAGGGATATTGAATAAACATGCCTTTAAGCACGCATCCTCTGGTTCAGGTTTTCAACCTTTTGTCCGGAGCAAAGATTCACAAAATACAAAGGAACCGATCAAGACAGAGGAGAATTTGAATGCTAGTGTAGCCCCTACATCTATGGCAACCAATCATATCTCTGATAATGTTGCTCAACAGGCTGAGCTTGCCAATCAGGTTTCACAAGCAGTTGAAAGAGAAGAGGGAGAGTGGTCTGATGCAGATGGTGCTTCTGACACTGCAGGATTTAGTGTCAGCAACAAAGAAAAGTCAGCTGGTACTGCAACTACTCAAGTGAAAAAAGAACCCCAAGAGAGTGAACCTACTTTTGTTAAATATGGTGATGTGATTAAAGTTGGCACTGCTGCTTTTGTTAAATCTGGTGATGTGATTAAAGATGACACTGCTGCTGAGCCAAGTGACACTGAGATGGCTGATGCATCTGAAGATCCAGTGGTTCGTGGTCCCACAGGACTTGAGAGCATGAAAAATTTAGAATGTAAAGGAAATCAACCTGGGGATGATTTAGACCCGTGCAACAGTTCAAAGGATGTTAAAGGAGTAGAAGGCACTTATGCATTGAAGTTTGCGAACAACCCTGCAAAAAGACCTAAGTTGGATGACCATAAAGAGGCAATGCTAGGTAAAAAGCGAGCCAGGCAAACTGTGTTCATTAACGTTGAGGACGCAAAACAAGCTGGCACAATGAAGACATCGACACCCAGGAGACAGTCATCCTTTCCAGCACCAATCGTTACACGTACTGTGAAGGAAGCTTCTCGTGGTGCTGGTGGTGTTGGTGAAAGAGCTGCAGAAAAACAAAGCCAGCCGGTCATCAGGGATCAGAGGCAATATGAAATGATGGGTTCAGAACGAAGTAATTCTGCAGATCCAACTGACCAAAATGCTGAATCCAATGGTGATGTTGAGTTGGGATCTCAGGGCCGACCAAAGAGAATGAATGCTGAAGAACCCCCCTCAGATGGGTATCAACAATCTGTGCAAAGGCAGGCTTCTTTGAAGCAACCTGTGGATTCCAAGCAGTTCAAGGGCCGACCAGTCTCTTCCCAGAGAGCAGTTGTAACAGGGCAGAATAATGCAGATCAGAAACCAGCCAACAGAAGGTCTCTTGTTTCCAAAAAACAAGCTTCAGCAAATAACACACAATATCAAGACACATCTGTTGAACGGCTTATACGCGAGGTGACAAGTGACAAGTTCTGGCACAATCCAGGTTAGTTGTACTATGCTATGAGGAAATGCATTGCGTTTATGGATTTCTTTTGTTTAACTAACACCATTACTTATTCTGAAAAATTATATACTATGCTTTGCAAGGTTTAGGTATGATTATTTTTCGTCTGACGGGATCGGATCATAGGATCAGATCGGAAAATCACGATTCTATCAAAATTTTAAAAACGCATATATTTTATATAAAAATTGAATTATATTTCTAAATATGCAAGTCTATAGTAGATTTTGAATTTAATTTTGTAATTTGAGTACATTTATTCATGTTATATTGAATTAATGTTGTTTTTTGAAACTTATTTAATTATTTTTAATAAACTATTAATCTAAAAATGCAATATGTCAAAGATAATATTTATTTACCTTAGAACAACATGTAAACTACAAAACAAAGTAAATTAAACTAGTACTACAAAACAAAGTAAATTAAACTAGTGCAACTTAAACTAGCAATAGGTAATATCAAATTTTATATGCTAATATAGTTTGTTGTCAGGAACACGATCCCATTGCGATCCTACGAGTAGGATCGCGATCCCACTGCGATACTACTTGATTTCGATCCATAATGTGATCCGTATCATCTACCTTTGGTAGGATCGTAGGGTCGTTCGATACTATGATACGCGTCGCGATACTGGCAACCTTGATGCTATGAGGAAATGCATTGCTTTTATGGATTTCTTTGGTTTAACTAATACCATTGCTTATTCTGAAAAATTATATACTATGCTACGAGGAAAATGGCACTGTTACATGCTGTAATGAGATTATGAGTGTAGGCCTGTAGACGTACATGCTTTATTTTAAAAATGTGGTAAACTGTATGTTACTGTTGACCATTTGTGTTCTGTACTTTAGATTTTTTCTAGTTTTTCAAAGTAGAGCTCTGTGTGTTTCTTCTCTCTTGTTTGATACTGTGGCATGCCTTGTACCTAGTGTTTGCATCTTCACTGTTTGATTGTTTCATCCTAAAATGGCAAAACCACTGTTTGTGTGTGTGCCCTGAGTTTGACAAGCCAAATTTTATATTTCTTATATGTACAGAGGAGGCAGAACTTCAGTGTGTTCCTGGAAGCTTTGAATCCGCTGAGGAGTACATTAGAGTTTTTGAGCCTTTGCTTTTTGAGGAATGCCGAGCCCAGTTATATAGTTCGTATGAGGAGAGTCTTGAGGCTGTATCAAGTTATGCACATGTAATGGTGCATGTGAAAACTGTGGATAGGCGTGAAAGAGGTATGCTACTATGTTCATCACATATTTTCTATTGTTGGCATTTTTGTAGAGCAATTACAAAACATGTTGTCTTTTCATTTTTTAATGCAATCACCTGACTGAGTTGCGGTTGGTGCGTTCAGGATGGTATGATGTTGTCGTGCTACCGACGCATGAGTATAAATGGACTTTCAAAGAAGGTGAAGTCGCAATTTTGTCATTCCCTCGGCCTTGTTCAGGTAGCCTAGTGCAATCCTCCTCTTCTGTTAGTATTAGGCATGCATATTTTTTCTCTCAAAAGAAAATGTTTTGACAACTGCGCTTATGTACCTATTTCTCTGTTTTTTAGCTGCCCAATCAAGTCGATCTAATAGGAGGACCATTAGTTCAAATGAAGATGCTGAGTCAGAGTGTGGACGGCTTGTTGGTACAGTTAGGCGCCATATGCCTATTGATACACGTGATCCCATCGGAGCAATTATCCATTTCTATGTTGGGGATTCATTTGATTCTAGCAGGTACTCAAATGTTCGTGATACCATTGCTCTTTAGCTGTCCTACGCTCCATGTTTGGATAAAACCACATTTTAACTAGTGTTTGTTATACATATTAACATAGTTTTTATTGAAACCTTGCTGCTAGTTCATTGCAAATGCATTTGTTTTTGTGACATTGCAAATGCATTTTGTTTTTGTGAGTGCTCATTCTTTAGGATTCTGTTATTTTGAATGTTACATATCTCTGATGTTGTTTGCTGAGTAAGACTTGTTTGTCCATTTTATTCCCTTGATACTTGTACGTAATATCAAAGATAAACGATATTTTCTGTAAGCTTGTTTTTTGATCACAGGCATATGATAGGAGTTGCATGCTAAACTTATTTAGGTTGATTATGCTCAGGAATATATTATGTTAGACATGCCTAGAGCTTGCACTGCACAATGTATAGGGTTACTTGTCAGAAACAATTATTTTTGGTTGATACAATAAGCAACCCTATCTTGTCTAACATGTAAGTTTGCCTTTTGCTTTTAAGTTCATGTTCTTCACACACACGGTTACATTGAACAGTTGGACATGCATGGAAAACCATTTGCTCTTCAATTCACTGTAGCTCTCTAGTTCTGGTTTGTTTAATGCTGACAAGCCGAGCGGCGTATTGGATGAATTTAAGCTATACCCGAACTAAATGCCCCTCATCCTAACAGGTCCTGTTATGAGGTTTTGTCTCATATGTGCATGGGTGTAGGGTTTTCTGAGATCTTAGTTGCTAGGTTGGTTGGTTCATCTCGTATTTCTTTGCTAACTTTGCTTGATTAATGAACAAAATTGTTGACCTTTTCTCCATTTTCTTATACATTTGTTAACTGAATCCTTTACCTTAAATGTCTTATTATTCTTTTGTGTTGTATCTGCAGCAGTGAGACTAATGTTCTGAGGAAACTCCAACCTCGGAGTACCTGGTATCTAACTGGTCTTGGTTCTCTTGCAACAACACAAAGGGAATATGTTGCGTTGCATGCATTCCGCCGTCTTAATTTGCTGGTAATGTGTATTATACTTATGTTATCTAGTTTTCTTGGTTAATATTTTTCAGTTGATTTTGATAAAAATCTTTCCATCAGATGCAAAATGCAATCCTTCAGCCAAGTCCAGAGCACTTCCCCAAGTATGAAGAGCAGCCACCTGCTACGCCTGACTGTTTCACTCCAAATTTTGCTGATCATCTCCATCGTACTTTCAACGGGCCTCAGCTATCGGCAATTCAGTGGGCTGCAATGCATACAGCTGCTGGTACTAGCAATGGAGTGGTGAAGAAACAAGAACCATGGCCTTTCACATTAGTACAAGGCCCGCCGGGGACGGGGAAAACCCATACTGTGTGGGGAATGCTAAATGTTATTCATCTTGTTCAGTATCAACATTACTATGCTGCTCTGCTCAAGAAACTTGCTCCTGAAAGTTATAAGCAAGTTAGTGGCAGCGTTACCAGCAGCTCAGAGGCTGTTGCCGCAGGGTCAATTGATGAAGTTTTGCAGAGCATGGATCAGAACCTATTTCGCACGCTACCCAAGCTTTGCCCCAAGCCACGGATGCTTGTGTGTGCCCCATCAAACGCTGCAACAGATGAGCTGCTTGCTCGTGTTCTTGACCGTGGTTTCATAGATGGTGAGATGAAGGTCTATCGCCCTGATGTTGCCCGTGTTGGAGTTGATTCACAGTCTCGTGCTGCCCAAGCTGTTTCAGTTGAGCGAAGGACAGACCAGCTTTTAATGAAGGGCCGCGATGAAGTAATTGGGTGGTTACATCAGCTAAAATGCCGTGAGCAGCAGTTATCACAGGAGATAGCACTTCTACAGAGGGAACTTAATATGGTTGCAGTAGCTGGTAGATCCCAGGGTTCAGTTGGGGTAGATCCTGATTTGCTTGCTCAAAGGGATCGGAACCGTGATATTCTGCTTCAGAAACTTGCTGCTTCAGTTGAAAGCAGGGATAAAGTATTGGTAGAGATGTCACGCCTGCTGATATTAGAAAGCAGGTTCCGTGTTGGCAGCAACTTCAATCTGGAAGATGCTAGGGCTAGCCTGGAAGCCAGTTTCGCCAATGAGGCAGAAATTGTTTTTACAACAGTGTCAAGCAGCGGCCGCAAGTTATTTTCTCGCCTTAGTCACGGCTTTGATATGGTTGTAATTGATGAGGCTGCTCAGGCCAGTGAAGTAGCAGTCCTCCCTCCACTTTCACTCGGTGCATCTAGATGTGTCTTGATTGGTGATCCACAACAGCTCCCTGCCACTGTTATTAGCAAAGCAGCTGGAACTTTACTCTATAGCAGAAGTCTTTTCGAGAGGTTTCAGCAAGCTGGTTGCCCTACCATTTTGTTGTCAGTGCAATACCGGATGCATCCCCAGATCCGTGAATTTCCATCAAGATACTTCTATCAAGGGTGCCTTGCAGATAGTGAAAGTGTCGTCAAATTGCCTGATGAGGCATATTACAGAGATGCATTAATGGCACCTTACATTTTCTATGACATCTCACATGGTCGTGAGTCTCATAGAGGTGGGTCATCTTCGTACCAGAATGTTCATGAAGCGCAGTTTGCGTTGCGTTTGTATGAGCATCTTCAAAAGTTCCTGAGAGCTAATGGTGGCAAGAAAGCATCTGTGGGTATAATCACTCCATATAAGTTGCAGTTGAAATGTCTTCAGCGGGAATACGAGGAGCTTATGAATACTGAGGAAGGGAAGGATATCTACATAAACACAGTTGATGCTTTTCAAGGCCAGGAGCGTGATGTGATTATTATGTCCTGTGTCCGTGCCTCAAGCCATGGTGTGGGTTTTGTTGCAGATATTCGCCGCATGAATGTTGCTCTTACTCGAGCTAGGAGAGCTCTATGGGTACGCCTCTGTCCCTCTTCCCAAATATACATCAAAAGCATGCACTAATGTTGTTTTAGAGATGCTCCTAGATTTATGCCATGGTACTAATAGTCTTTGTTGTTTCCAGGTTGTTGGTAATGCCAATGCTCTCATGCAGTCAGAGGACTGGGCGGCCCTGATAGCAGATGCAAAGGCTAGGAAATGTTTCATGGACATGGATAGCATCCCCAAGGACTTCCTAGCCATGAAAGTTTCTTCTAACCCAGGCAGGAATTCTTCAAGCAACATAAGGAACATGAGGACTGGTGGACCAAGACCGAGGCATTTGGACATGCTTCCGGAACCCAGGGTTGGCATGCGGGTTGATGAGGGTGAGCATTCCAACTCTGTTCTGAGAAATGGTAGTTACCGGAATTTGGATGATCCGGGGCGTCCTGGTGATAGGTCTAGGGATAATTTGCAGTTTGGAATGCCCAGGAGGCCGAATTCATCCAATGGTTTGAGGAGAGAAGGGTAAGGAAAATGCATTGCTATCTGCAGCTTTGCATGGGACAATGATGAGCAGCCTTGGGATGAAGCTTGGATGGAGCAAGTCAGCAAGGTGTTGCCTGTTCAGAAGATGTGCACTTGCTTGTGCATTAGATTCCTTGTGCCCTGGGTGGGGGTGATCATGAGAAGGCATCGGTATTGGCAGGACTTTGAGGATTCATCATGAAACGAGTAGGCCTCTGTTCGGTGGGTTGCAACCACAGCTGCCGGCGGCTAGCTAATCAGATGACATCATGTTGGTTTGGGCTATGGCTCTTGATTTGTCAGATTGCGGAACAAAGAAAGGCTGCCTGAAGCCCTCAGAATTGTGCAGGACAGATTATCCATTTATGTCGGTCAGACTTAACAAGGCTGTCAGCTGGACAGATTTTGTCTGGCATTGCAATACTTGCGTTAGTGTGCTATTACAGGCTTCACCATCTTTCAATTCCATTGAGACATGCCAAGCATTGTTGCGAGATTTCTGCTAGCTGCGAACATGCATGCATGTTTGATATGTCCTTTAGGATCAGTATTTTAACATAGGCAGGGCTTTTGTAATATATGACATAAGCTCCCTCCCTCTGTATACAAAGTCCGCATCTAGAGAAATTTGAATTACTTGATTCAGCTGTAGTTCTGTTTCTGATGGTTGGAAGATCCTGTAGGATCACTATGCTTTTGCATCGTCGTCTTATTTGATGAAATTGTATGTTGATCTGCGGTGTAGTTTTGGTCCTTCGCAGTGAAGCGAAGTTGACTTGTTGATGTTCCTATCAGCCGTGTTTTACTGGTTTAGTTTCTTGCTTGTGTGAGACTTGTTGCTGGATGTAGCTATATGAAGTTGACAGCATTATTGGCTATTAAGAAGAGCAGTTATTTTTGTTTGGAATGTCCATCTCCGGAAGAGAAATATATATATAATGGTGATGATGCTGTACTGGCTTGTTGAAGTCCTGCTATTTCATCTTTGCTTGGATGCTGCTGGTTTTGTTGTAGTCGTGTGAGACCTCAGCCCAGGTAAGCGTTACACGTTTCCTTCTTATTCGTTGTCAGATTTGCTGGTGCTCCATTTGTCCTATATATGTTGTATACTGATGATCTTGGTCTGTATGCAGTGCAGGGTAACAAGTGTCCCCTGGTGGGTGCAATTTTGCCTGCCAGCTTGTATGGCCTCTGTGGGTTGTTACTTGTTGATGCGTGATATCCTAACAAAATAAGGTGAGATGGCCAAGTTGGCGTGTTTATACATCGATCTCCTCAAGTGGATACATCGATTCTTTCGTATCAAACCAAACATGAGACGCTGTAGACTGTAATTGGTCACTGATACCTATTTACTGTCGTCAGCATGAGCGGCACAGGGAAAGCAGCTGAACCTGGACAGTCTCCCTGCCGCAGTGTGCTCAGTTCAGATGCGGGGTTCAGGCCAGTTTGTTGGGTGCGGTGCAGATATGTAGATCCAGGCACGCCAAATCCTATGCAGAGGCAAAACTGGAAGGGAGTGTCTAGCAAGTGCTCTGGTGTAATGACGACAATGTACCCTGGATTGGAAAGAAAGACCACTGCCAGGGCAAGTCGTGCAATCTACGAATTGCTCGACAGGCTATGTCTGTACTGTCCAGAGACCTTGGACGGTTGCGAGGGGACCGACCATTTGCGACATTCTGGGCCGGGTTGAGCGCGAGTCACCAGGCCATCAGGTGAAACCGATGGACCGGCAGGCTTCGACAAGCTGTCAACCAGGCGGCAATGCGTGTGTTAATTAATAATGTTGCGTCTTGTTCTTCGCTGAGTGGACTGAGACATTGAGTTAGGGCTGTTCAAACCGGGTTGCCTAACCCGTGCATAACCGGCTGGCATTGAATGTCCTTTGTTGCCGGCCGCCTCGCTGCGTGGCGTGACCGCACTACTTGGCTGTAGCCGGATTTGAACTGGTTGGCGTAAGCCCTACATTGAGTTGGTAGGATGGCATCAGGGTTAGGGCTGTAAACGAGCCAAGCTCGAGTGACCTTAGGTTGGGCCTAGAGCTCTGCTCGTCCAAGCTCGATAACAGGACAAACATATGGGTTTTATATTGCAAGGAATACATGAATCATATATACTCAGATCTGGTGGTGTGGGAGAGCTTTGAGGTCTATGCGGGAGGATGAGGTGGTGGCGGTGGGCGGTGGTCCTTGACTCCATGGTGGCTGCTTGTGATGGCGTCGACATTTGTGGCGGTCCCAGAGAAGGAGTGGAGGCACTAGGGATATCGGTAGAAGTTGCCTGGCCGGCAGGGAGAGAGGAAAGGTAGCCCATGTGATTACATGGCAGCATTGAGGTCTCAACGGCGCGGTTGCGGGTGGAGCCAATCTCACCGTCATCGCTATCGCCTGGTAGGAGGAAGGGGTCAGGGTAGAGGCGTGGTGGGGATGGTCGGCAGTGTAGACTATAGTGGTCGGCGGTCGACACAGAGGTGGTGGTCGGTGATTGATGTGGCAGCCGGTAGGAGGAGAGGTGGCATCGGTGGGAGAACTGGGAGGAGGAAAGGGGTTGGGGAATGAGACAGTGTAGGCTACTGTGGTTGGTGGCCGACATGCCAGCAGAAGGAGAGGTAGTGTCGGTAGGAGAATTGAGAGGAGAAGAGGAGTTGGGGAATGAGGTTGAGGAAAGAGGATGGGGATTGGGGAGTGAGGTTGAGGCAAAGTTGGATTTGGGCCTTGGGGTTCAACATTTAGGCCTTAGGTTTGGGAAGGGGTAGTAATAAGTATTATATGCATATGGCTGTCAAATTTTTTTGAACTTTACCAAACTATTTGAGCTCGGCTTGTTGAAGCTCGCAAGCTCAGGATCAAGCCTTTCGGCTTATTTGGAGATTGAACCGAGCTCAAATCGAACTCGGAGCAAGTCGAACTCGAGTAGCTCATGAGCTTCAAATTTTTTTTACGGCCCTAATCAGGGTTGCCAAGAGCGGCCGGTAACCCGATCTCGGGTTTTGGTGGACCGGTTTACCCCGTAAATCCCCCTTTGTCGGGGATAACAAAAAGCCAGAGAACCGGCGAAGAACTGCAGTCCGTGTTGTGCCGCACGCCTTGGTTCCATACAGATGCTGTGGAAGCATCCTGCGTTCGTTCCAAATGGGAGCGAGCGAAGGGACGACAAGCAGCGCGCCACCCGAACTGGACAAACACTGCCAACTAGTAGTATAGTAGCATATGGCCCAGTTTGCAAGCCACTGGTTTCGCTTGCTCTGTGCAAGGTCCAATCAAAGTGCGAGAACGGCCATTGGCCTTGGCCGGATTGCTGATGAATCGATTCGTCTTCTCTCGACTCCTAAGCCCTCTGAATTCTGAACCAGTCAGTATTCCTCTGCCGTCCATGCAAACAGAAACAGCTAGGTCCGTTCGTTAAACCCCAAACACAAACAGACACAGAGCAACACTCCAAACCACATATCTTTCATCCCTCTGGTTTTCTCATCCTGCCCCTTGGCTCTCTCTTTCTGCTGCGCAGGCCGACCAAATCCAGACGAAAAGTACACACCGAAAGCTGTCCCTGGTTTGGTTCACGTAAGCTCGCCTTGGATCCTTCACCCGAACACACCCTTTAATTAACCGGCCGTTGCGAGCTATGTAACGTAAACTACCTGTATGCCATCTCGCGGTGGTCGCCAGCCAGCCGTTGTCGTGGTAGCAGTCGTGCCGGCGCCGAGGACGTCCTCCGGTGGCCGCCAGAGGCAACGCATCATGCCGGTCAAGAGCAGCGCGAGCTTCCGGCTCACCGCGCTGCCGATGGTGATCATGGCGCAGCTGCTCGCGGCCGCCGTGCTCACGCTGACGCTCGTCTGGGTGCTGCACTTCCGGGGAGGCGTCTCCTGGGAGAGGAACAGCAACGTACAGTACGTTTACACGGTAAGTAATCCGATCCACTGTGTACTACGTACGTACATGCTGGTAACTAACTAAAGCAAGCAGCTGAAAGAAAAGAAAGAAATACACTGCACCACAACGTGCATATGTACATGAGCTAGAAGTGATATGCTGTTGTTTCAAACTTCTCATGACGAAACTTTTCTTCCCTAAATTTTTCGCAGGCACACCCTCTCTTCATGGTGATTGGACTCGTCATTTGCACCGGAGAAGGTAATCAAGCGAACTACCTATACACTACAGTCCCGGCCCTTTGAAACGCGGGAAATTTCGTAGGAGTTTCGTAAAATGCCTACTCCCACTGAGGAGTTGTTCCCTACAGGAATCTTGCGTTCCAGACGGGTGCTACTCTCCGCAAGTGACGAACCAAAGGAGCTATATAGTGGAATTGAGTTGCGACTAATGTTACTTGCGTTGGATCATGCCTGCAGCGGTAATGGCGTACAGGATCATCTTGGGGCCGAGGGAGGCGAAGAAGGCGGTGCACCTGCTGCTGCATTTGGTCGCCCTCGCCTTCGCTGCCGTCGGCCTGTACGCCTCCTTCAAGTATCACCGTGATTACGGCCACCCGGACATCCACTCCCTGCATTCTTGGCTGGGGATAGCCACTGTAGCTCTCTATGCTCTTCAGGTGATGCCACGAACTGCCTGCTCCTGTTCTTTTTGAAGGCCGAGATTTTTGTAGCCCAGCTGGTCCCCGTAAAGAGCAGCACTTGTTCAAGTTAATTATTCATTCGGACACTCACACTAACAAATTCTTCAAGAGGTTTCTCCGCTTTCTGTACTTGATTAGAAATTGATTTGTGGTGACGAATTTGAGCGTGTACTGTACGTACGGAGAAAAATGGGCACAAGAATCACCCGACCTTGGCTATGATTTAATTGGCACAAAAACCAAAACAAAGGAAACAAGTCACAGTGTTTATGAGCACATCGTATAATTGCATGCTACAATTTCACTTTGCTGAGTAATGTATATATATTAAACAAGTAATCCCCACTAACTACAATCATCAATGCTATTTCTCTCTACTCTTATACAGCCACATCATCTCTATTGTGCACAACATTTGGATGAAAATTGGGTGTCTTGGATGTTCCCTCATTTGCATTGTCTTACTAATTCTATTAGGCTCTACCATATTTCACCTTGATGTTGTTCAAACATTACAACCAACAAATTGATTTATACAAATTCTCGCTGCAAAACGCCAGGTATTCTTCTAGTTTATTCAATTAATGATGTTAATTTACGTGTTGTGGTTTTGCAGTGGCTGGTGGCTTTCGTGTACTTTGTGTTCCCTGGGGCTGCGATGACAATGAGGGCGGACTACGCGCCATGGCACATCTTCTTCGGCATCGTCATCTTCCTCATGGCCGTCTGCACCGCCGAGACCGGCCTAGCGAGCTTCATCTTCTCCGGCAACGACGACTTACCAAGCGAAGCTTTCGTAATCAACTTTGCCGGGCTCGCTATCCTCATGTTCGGCGTGGCCGTCGTCCTAGCCGTCATCCTTCCATCAAGATACTAGCTTATAACTTTGCAAGCTATCACTAGAACAAAATGAATGATACATCGATGGTTTGTAAGGATTGTTGGATTTGGCGCGTATGTTAGCTTGATTTATATTGTTTGATTTCCGAGCATTGTTTTGATTTGTTGGTAGCAAAACTCTAATATACCCTTCTCGTGATTCATGTGTTATGCCATTCAATTGAAGCTCAAGCTCTCCCACACATATGATGTAGTTTTTTTTTTTTGGTTTTGGTTTAAGTTGTATTAATGCATGCTAGACGACATAGTGCTATTCCAATTAGAAAGAAAATTTTATGTTAATATAGTGGCCACACATGTTACAATTCTGTTACCTTTTTTTACGAGGTACAATCATGTTACTCCTAACATTGGAATAATATCTTTGTAATATAATCAGTTATTGGTTTTTTTTCCCGTAACATACCTATTTAAATCCCTTACGGATTTTCAGTGTGCATCCAAACACGTGTAACATCATGAATTTTTAATTAAACTTATGTTCATGAGAATATGCAAACTATAAAACATTGATTCATGTTGGTGTTATTTGATTTTTTTTCCAGATTTTGTTTGAGTCTTATTTGATTTTTTTCCGGATTTTCTTTGAGTCTTTACTAAATTTTGGAATCCAAAAACAATTTAATGGAACAAAAATTTGTTTAAAATTGAAACAAAAATACAAAATAAATAAAAATTGCTATAATATTGGAATTCAAATCGCTATCCCAAAAAAATTAAATTAAATAAAATTTGAATTTGAATTTGAAAACCAAACAGAAAAGGAGAAAAGGAAACAAAAATCCTAAACTCATTCGCCAGCCCAGCCCAATCCCTCTTCCTTCCTTTCCTGTTTTCTTCCTGGGCCAGGCCACTTCTCCATCTTCCTCGCCCACCTCATTCCCGCCGTCGCCTCTGCTCAATTGTGCTGCTAGAAATACGATGCATGTTTTTCTTTTTTGTTGAGATGAATTCTTTGGTAGACAACAATGGATTAAAAATGCTTCTCACCGTGAAAAGAGTTGAGTCAAATTTTTTTGCTATAACCAATAAAGCCTTTCTGAATATTTGGATTGGCCATGTGAAAAATAATGTACGCACATACCTTAGAATAGCTAATTTGGTAATCTCGCAATCTTAAACATCTATAAATACATGGCAATAAAGACTCCTTTCTATGAAATTCCCATACAATGACTCATTCTAGAGGAAAATTTATTTTTTTGAGGCATTCTAGAGGAATTTTGGAGAACAACAAAAAATGAGGTCCAAATATACTTGTCCTGACACATTCATCATGCGGTAGCCTCTCTCGTTAGTTTCGTTCGCCAATTCTAATCCTTATCTTCTCTGTGCTTCCTATTTGAGACACGTAACCTCATTCAGACTTACATAACCGCTCGAACCTTAGCTCCCCCGCCTAGTCCTGGTCCATTGCTGTCGACTGATAATGTTCTTCAAACCACATACACACCTAAAAACCAAGCAGCCATCTCGAACATAAGTTCTATACACTTGGCATACATTAGTCAAAACTATACATTATACAACACCACACAACCAACAAAATGACACACATACCGTGCACACACTCATCTAACTCAAAATCTATTTTCATTGCTTTCTGGTCGCACCCATCGGTCTGACTAGACCGTCATTCTAAAATTTTGGTTAAATTCTATCTAGTTTCAGTTTCCAATTCTTATGGCACCAAGTACAAACTCATCCCCAAACAAGTCTAAAAAGTATTTTGTGTTCATTTCTGTAAAAGTCTATGGCCGGTTTGACCGCTCGCCCCATGGCGGTCAACCGCCAGCCATCAGTTGGTCAAACCACTTGAACCCTGATGGCACAATATGAAATCTGAATTTTTTAAACTTTTGCAAAATTCAAATTCAACCCAACCAAAGTGCCAATTATTTATAACAAATATATTCTAGGCCTTCACATGGTCTTTCAATCACTCTTGATGAACATATTGGCAATTCTTAAAAAAAAAATACAAAGTTGAGTTGATTTTAGAATTTAGAAGACAATTTGCAAAAGAGAACTCAAGTTTGCTCAAAAAGTGAATAGAAGTCAAAATGACCAAGTGAGCTAAAAAATAGAGTGAAAAAACTAGAAATAGTAAGTCTTTAACATAAGCACTCCAAGACCATTTAAATTTGTGAAATTCTCACTCTACGTCTATATGAATGAACAATTGTTAATTTTGACTTGGGTAATGATGTGAAGAGGCTAAGTAAATTAAGAATTTACAACAAAGTTCAAAAATCCAAAACTCTCTCTTTTTATCCTTTTAGCTCAATTCATGCATTTTTGCCATAATTTATCCCCATTTGATAATGAATTCATCAAATAAAGAAAGGAAGAAGTTAATGAAGACTAAGAGACAAATATGACAATTTTTGATAATTTTCATATTCTAGTTGTATTAGGAGATTTGAAAATTCTCCAAGTCAATTAAAAGACATTTCACCAAGCCATGCTAATTAGCTTACAAAATCATGTACGAACATATATAGCAAAGCATGCCAAGACTAGTTAGAAGTGATTACATGGATTAAAAATATGTTAGACTGTCTCAAAATCATAATTATAGCTAGAAAGATCCTAATATGAGTCATGACAATGCAAAATGCAACATGAACTAAGATTCTAAGTCAGACGAGAAATATAGTAAAGAGCTCCAAAATAACTTACTTAAGCTAAAAGACTATTTGAACACTGCTGTCATAGAGGTGGGCCTTGGGCCTAGTCGGTATTATTAGGAATTAGAGATTGATTTCTATTTGAGTTAGAGATTAGTTTCCTTATGTTAGAGATATAATTAGAGATATGATATTGTTAGAGATATGATTTAATTAGAGATATGATATTGTTAGAGATATGATTGAGATTAGATTCGATCTGTTAGGGGGAGCCCGTCTATATAAAGAGGGCTACCGCATGCTATTGGAATTAAGCAGAGCAACGTTTGGTTGCCGGCTTCCCTACGGAATCCCCTTCCTCTGTTCTTCATAACAATTTGGTATCAGAGCCGTCGATCCCTTCCCACGACTTCTACTACCATGGTTTTTGCGACTAGTTCTATTGACGAGTCGTTGGCCACGATAAAGGCTAACGCCATCAAGATGGCCAGCACGAACAAAGAGATGTCGGACATCTTCTTCAACATACATGCCATCCTTGGGAGATTGGAGAATTGGAGGAAGATGCAACAAGAGACAAAGAGCCAGGCTCATCATCATCCAACATCAGATCTCCAACAACAACAAAAATAAGAATTTCACAACAATAGCCAAGGATCAGAAGCACACATCCACCCTTCCGCCCACGGTCCACTGCCAGATCCCGATAATCAAGCACCAACATCCCACGACACCGCTCCTCCCTCGGTCGCAGCGGTCTCCCCCACTTCCTCGGCCCTCCCATCACCTGCGGCGCCCCTGCTTCTTCCGTCGCCGCCGGCCCCTGCCGTTGGTCGCAGCCCCCGCCGCCTCGCGCTGCCACTGTGCCGCCGCCGCCTGGCTGCACCGGCACGAGCTCTGCGCCATCGTCGCTGCGCCCTCCCCATCTGCCTCCGCCGTCGGCCGCAGCACCATCTCCGGCTGTGCCGCCGCTGCCAGCCGGGTCACCTTTGCCCGCGCGCCGCCGCCGCCGGACTCGGCTGTGGCCGGATCCACCGCTACCCGGACCGCCGTCGCCCGAGCCGCCGTCTGATCTGGCCATGCCGCCGCCGCCTCCGGCTCGAAGACGCCTGACCGCCGCCGCAAGGTTCCCCTGGCGCCCGAAGCCGCGCCTCTGTCTCAGCGTCGCCGCCCCCCCTCGCCGATACCGACCGGGCCACCTCCGTCTGTGCCGCTCCACAGGCCGCCGGGTCCGCCTCCGCCCGAGCCGCTGCTGCAGTCGCCCGCTCCGCCAATTGCTCCGCCTCTGCTTCCAGCCGCCGCTACACCGGCCGCTTGTTTCGCTCGCCGCCTGCTCCGCCGGCCGTCGGGTCCATGCTCGGAGACGCCCGACCGCCGCCGCTCCAGATCCGCCTCCGGCCGGGCCACCTCCGCCGCGTCGTCGCCACTCCTCCGGCCGCTCGCTTCGCCTGCTGCTCCGCCCGGATGCTCCGTCGGTCGCCGCTTCCGCATGTCGCCGTTCCTCCGGCCGCTCCACAGACGGCCGCGCCGTCAGCCACCGTGCCGCAGACCGTCGCCCCGTCGGCCGCAGACCGCCGCCCCGCCGGTCGTCCGCCCGCTCCGCTGGTCGCCCTTGGAGTCGCCCCTGGCCGACTGCGTATGGGCTCGAGGCGTGCAGTCGGTTTCTAAACCGACCGGTAACTTAAGTCCAAAAAAAAATCAAAAAAAATTTCACAAAAAAAATTCAAAAATTTTTTTTTTCAAAAAAAACTTATTTTGCAGGTATTATATACCCAAGGCGCAACACTTTGACTAGCCTCGTTCCGCTTGGATCTGGCCGGTTGTCTCCATCCGCTTCAGGACCCCATCACCGTTCATCTTCTACACTAGCGTCGGAGGTCTTCCATTGGCGCTATGACCGCCGCCTAGCAGCTCGAGGACGAGCTGCATGTCCGGGAGGGGTGTAATGTCATAGAGGTGGGCCTTGGGCCTAGTCGGTATTATTAGGAATTAGAGATTGATTTCTATTTGAGTTAGAGATTAGTTTCCTTATGTTAGAGATATAATTAGAGATATGATATTGTTAGAGATATGATTGAGATTAGATTCGATTTGTTAGGGGGAGCCCGTCTATATAAAGAGGGCTACCGCATGCTATTGGAATTAAGCAGAGCAACGTTTGGTTGCCGGCTTCCCTACGGAATCCCCTTCCTCTGTTCTTCATAACAACTGCATTGACTAGATAAATGACTTATCTTGGTAGAGTAAGTTCTAGACTAGAAGCCATCTATAACTGCCACCTGAGTTTCAACTAATTTGAATTAATTTTATTTAGTCAATTTGATTGATCTCAAGCTATTGTCAACCATATCAAGTATAGAGTTTAAGAAAATGGTCCTGGGCATATATAACTCCATCTGAGTTCATGCCAAGTGCAATAGCAAGTAGTCTCATGAGAAAAAAAATACTGAGATGCAATTATAACTACAATTGAGATCATGTAAACCAATAAAACGGCAAGAGCTACTAAATGCTTCATAATGGAACTAAAAAGCTCTACCCAAACTAGACGCAAACTCAAGTAAGCGATTTACTATGACAGGAATAAAAGAAATGATCACTCAAACTATACTCAAAAGATTCAACCTAAATCGCTTTAGTTCAAGTTGCACAATTTTTAAATAAACTAGTCATAGCACAATCTAAGCTACACATATAAGCATATGATAAAGAAAACTTAGTAAAGCAGGCATGACTGGATACAGAGAATAAACATGGATAATAGACCAAGCTCTAGACTATATTAAGAAAGCATGAATAGAAGGTAAATATGCAATATATTACACATGCATGCAAATGAAGCGAACTCCCCTCAAATTAGTCTCATAGGATGAATAACCCCCAACTCTTTTAGTAAGAAGACCCAAAGAGGCAAAGATACCAATCAAACCTAACCTTTCCTCTCTTTCTCATCTCATGGCTGTCTAGGGGCTCTAGCCTCCGAGTGGAGAGCAGGCGGGGGCATGGGCTACAGAGATGAGCGATGGCTGGTGGACACAGGCTACTGAAGCGAGCGATGGTTGGTGAACGCAGTGTTGCGACACGGCAGCAAGCATGCATGAGGCGGCGCGGGGGTGCAAGGTGAGTGTGCGGCAGCACGAGCAAGTAGAGAGGCGATGTGGGCAAGTGGGCGGTGGTGCAATGAATAGGGAGGTAGGGAGCGGGCGGCGGGAAGGGAGCGGTGTGGCGGCTAGGAGGGAGTGCGACATCGGGAAGGGAGCAGCACTTCTAACTCACCATCTTTATCCTCTCTCCAGATCTAGGTATACTCCGCCCACTATTTATTTTCTTTCTTGCTCTACTCTACTTAAAAATACAATCTTTGCCTTGGGCAATGGGCAGTTAATTGGACTCTTGTTACATATATTTATATGTTAATTTTTGCCATCTTTTGCTCTATGGAAGGAACATACGACTTTCTCTTAAACATGGTTCTTGCTGATAGGAAAAGAGCAAAAAAGGACAAGATCAGCAAGGTATACAGCTATAATTAATCTCTATAATTTGTTATTTAACCCCTGTCATTTTGCTCATCTTATGTCGCCCATTTTCTTATAAGAAATCATTAATTCTATATATTTTTTATTATATCTATATACACTATCGTTGTATCAGTGTTTTTGGGGAAATGGTGTGTCGTGGTATAAGCGTATCGGTATCGACATATCCGAGCAACCTACTTCTGAAGTCCGAACACCCATCCAAAATATTCCGTGTCCACCATTGATGGCCGCTAACTGCCGGTAACTAGCCAGTTATCGCCGATATTTTTAACCTCGAAGAAAATCACAATGCGCTCTCAAATTTCTTTTGTGTACATAATGGTAATGCCTTGAGAAAAGTAGTATTGCACTAATATGCAATGCATCAGACAACCACTGGAGTAATAAAGAGAAAACAGTAAGACTTACGTGC
Source organism: Dendrocalamus latiflorus (assembly GCA_017311315.1). Classification (NCBI taxonomy): domain Eukaryota; kingdom Viridiplantae; phylum Streptophyta; class Magnoliopsida; order Poales; family Poaceae; genus Dendrocalamus; species Dendrocalamus latiflorus. Next base: position 3,762,580 of record CM029669.1, on the reverse strand, counting down.
ATCTCTAACTTTTCAATGTAAGGAGCAGAGCTCAGAAAAGGGACCAAAGACAGGTTGTCGACATCCCGATCGACGAATAATAGCAATTGTAAATGCTTTAAATGAGAAAAATTGCATGAGTTTTCCATCAAGCAAGGAACCTGAAAGAGAGTCATGAAGACAAAATGTGAGAGAAAATAAACAGTTACTTAAAAGAGTCCTCAAAAGGCAAACCTTCGGTGATTCAACGGAAACATTCAAGGTCAGATTTTGCACATTAGCAAGTGCAGGGATAGAATGCTCAAGAGTAAGGCCATCAAAAAGTATATTTACATCTTCCAGCTCTGAAACTTTATTAAGGACCGTCGATCCTTCATATAGCATGGAATTCCATCTTCGTTAGCTTACAGTGCTTAACATTCAAGTATACAAGGCGGGGAAGTGGACTACCAACCTTTAGTTCACCATCCAGATAGCAATGCGCAATACTCAACCACTCAAGATTACAGCAATTAGACGACATATCTTGAAGATCCTTTCCAGCAACATGCACTCTGCGCAGATCAAGCTTCCTAAGGTTTGGGAAACCACTGAACTGCGTAGGTGGTTTCACAGATACAAATCTAAGCTGAATATGCTGCAGACGAGATATACTTCTCCTGTCTAACAGTTGGAAAGGGAATATGTACTGAGGATCATCAAGAGCTCCAATATATGTCGGTGTTAAATCAAAAGCTACAAACTTTGTATGCGATGATGCAGCAAATCTAACCCAATTATTGAGATGATTAACCAACATTGTGTCAAATTCAAATTTGATCGCAAGCTCTTCGACTACCCTGTCATGGCACTGTTGCAAGACTGCATAAACATTGTCGATGAACTTTTGAGTACACTGTTTCCGTTGCCTCCCACGTGTGTTCTTCCCAAACGTTGTAATGCCATCAAAACTCAGTTCGGGGCAAACTGTCAACAAAGCTCTCCATTTACTAGATAAAACACTAGTCCTTACGACCTCATCCAGAGGCAATTTTGATAAAATTGTGCATAGCACGTCCTGCAGCCAAAAAAAAAAAGGCAAATGTGTTCAAAGGTTCCATTTACTCTTCAAAGTAACAAAGAAAACAAAAGTTCGAGATACCTCTGGAAGGTTTGCAAACCGATAAATTGATATTTCCTTGTTGTAGATTGGTTTGCGACGGATGTAGTCCGAAATAGCTCTGCAAATCAAAATGCCCCACGGTTGAAATTGACCATCTGCTATTGCCTTTTCATAGAATGGTCTATGGATGTAATCTAATAAAGCTGTCCAAATTAGAATGCTCCACAGTTTAAATGGAGCATCTGTTATTCTATTTTCATAGATTGCTTTGTAACTGACATGATACTCCACAGTTGAAATTGATCATTCATTACCCCTTTTCATAGATAACTTTATAACTGATGCGTGCTGATGTAGCTTTGCAAATTGGAATGCTTAGATCATTTGCTATTCTCATCTCATAGATTGGTTTACGGCAGATATGTTCTGATATAGCTCTGCAAATCAGAATGCTTGACAGTTCAAATTGATAATATTCTATTCTGCCTTGGTAGATTTGTTTTGGATGGCAGTCCTGGGTAGTACTTTCACGAATAAGATTTAGAATGTTCCCAATTCGATGCTAAAATTAACAAGGAAAAGTTCCCCATTTAATCTAGTACCATGATAATTTTTTAAAAAGAAGCGGCATTCAGGAGAAACAAAGAATGATATGCAGATGTAATTAAGAAGAGTATGCGAAAACTCAATCATTTTTCCTTTAGATGTTAGGTATATTATGTGCAACTTCCTTTTTCGCTGCAACCAGACTAAGAGTTGAAAGACATAATGGTACAAAATGTTTCAATTGTGGGCCGTGCATTCCCTTTTTTCAGGGATGTTATCAAACACCTAGCGAACAATTAGAATAAGCATTCATATCTTATGCCATTCTGCACAGCATGACCGAGCATGCTCAGTTCGGTTGGAACTGAGGGAGGATAGCAATTCTGCAGTAGTTCCAGAATGAACTGCCGAACTAGTACCAAAGTTGCTTCCTTTATCGTGACTACTACGGCAAGTGCAGGAAGATGCTAATAATTTTGCTAATAGCAAAAGATGCATCGAGATTCTAATAACCAGACTAATCTTTCAGATTATGCAAGCAATTGTGGACCAGTCAAACAGATACCAATTCACAACCAGTCTAAGTTATCAGTCTCACAACCCTGGAAGAATTAACCAATCTAAGAACACAAGCAGACATGCAAGAACCGGTTGGGAATCAGACACACAGATTATTTACATGTCGCTCACGAATTGTATGAGGGCACAGTGGAAGTAGTACATTACCAAGAAAACAAGTATCTCCAATTGGGGAGGAGGTGTTGCAGGCGCGGGCTGGTGGCGCGGCGTCCCGTCGGCCGCACAGCTGGGCGGTAGCAGATCAAATGCCTCTCTTCAACTAACATGGATGACCACCATATCAAATGCCTTTCTCTTCGGCTTGGGGATGTTAGACCACCGAGTTAACGATGACCATTGACTGAGAGTCCTTGTTGTGCGTGCAGGCAGCGTCCGCCATGGGCGACTATGGAGACTAGGCGTGGCCATGGCGGTCCAAGGCGTCCGCCATGGGCGACTAAGGAGACTAGGCGTGGCCATGGCGGTTCAAGGCGTCCGCCATGGGCAACTAATGCGACTAGGCGCCGCCAAGGTGGCCGACTGGCGAAATCGATCCCCTTCAGGAGCCTGCATTTGGAATTTATTAAGGGTTACATTACACGGTTCATCCACCGCCGCCACCCAGGCCACCCGTCGCCGCCGTCAAAGTTCCTCCTGGTCCGAATCATCTCCTCCGAAATTTGGACACTATTGGACCCATGACACCCGAATTTCCATTTTTGGCCCCTAAATAAAAAAATTCCAAATTTGGACCCCTCCTGAGCGCACGTTCCACGTGGCGTCGACACGTGTCCGGTCGTGCGGTGTGGTACCGCACGACCGCACTGTAGCACGGGTCGTGCGGTACCACACCGCACGACCGCCTCGCCCTCCGCGCGGCCGCCCGTTTTGATTTTTTGAGCGCACGACCGATTTTTTTGAGCGCACGACCGATTTTTTGAGCGCACGACCGATTTTTTGACCGCACGACTTGGGTTTTGACCGCATGACCGGTCGTGCGGTACCACACCGCACGACCGGGGACACGTGTCGCGCTGTCGTAAACGCGCGGTGAGGAAGGGTCCAAATTTGGAATTTTTTTCATTTGAAGGCCAAAAATGAAAATTCGGGTGTCCATGGGTCCAATAATGTCCAAATTTCCCCTCGTGTGTTCTTCCCAAACGTTGCCTCCCACGTGTGTTCTTCCCAAACGTTGTAATGCCATCAAAACTCAGTTCGGGGCAAACTGTCAACAAAGCTCTCCATTTACTAGATAAAACACTAGTCCTTACGACCTCATCCAGAGGCAATTTTGATAAAATTGTGCATAGCACGTCCTGCAGCCAAAAAGAAAAAAAGGCAAATGTGTTCAAAGGTTCCATTTGCTCTTCAAAGTAACAAAGAAAACAAAAGTTCGAGATACCTCTGGAAGGTTTACAAACCGATAAATTGATATTTCCTTGTTGTAGATCGGTTTGCGACGGATGTAGTCCGAAATAGCTCTGCAAATCAAAATGCTACACGGTTGAAATTGACCATGTGCTATTGCCTTTTCATAGAATGGTCTATGGATGTAATCTGATAAAGCTGTCCAAATTAGACTGCTCCACAGTTTAAATGGAGCATCTGTTATTCTATTTTCATAGATTGATTTGTAACTGACATGGTCTGACGTACTTTTGTAAAACAGAATACCCCACAGTTGAAATTGATCATTCATTACCCCCTTTTCATAGATAACTTTATGACGGATGCGTGCTGATGTAGCTCTGCAAATCGGAATGCTTAGATCATTTGCTATTCTCATCTCATAGATTGGTATACGGCGGATATGTTCTGATATAGCTCTGCAAATCAGAATGCTCGACAGTTCAAATTGATGATATTCTATTCTGCCTTGGTAGATTTGTTTTGGATGGCAGTCCTGGGTAGTACTTTCACGAATAAGATTTAGAATGTTCTCAATTCGATGCTGAAATTAACAAGAAAAAGTTCCCTTTTTAATCTAGTACCATGATGAATTTTTTTTTTAAAAAGAAGCGGCATTCAAGAGAAACAAAGAATGATATATAGATGTAATTAAGAAGAATATGCGAAAACTCAAATCATTTTTCCTTTAGATGTTAGGTATATTTTCTGCAACTCCTTTTTCGCTGCAACCAGACTAAGAGTTGAAAGACATAATGGTACAAAATGTTTCAATTTTGGGCCGTGCATTCCCTTTTTTCAGGGATGTTATCAAACACCTAGCGAACAATTAGAAAAAGCATTCATATCTTATGCCATCTGGTCAAATAGCACGGGGGCGTGCCATTCTGCACAGCATGACCGAGCATGCTCAGTTCGGTTGGAACTAAGGGAGGATAGCAATCCTGCAGTAGTTCCAGAATGAACTGCCGAACTAGTACCAAAGTTGCTTCCTTTATCGTGACTACTACGGCAAGTGCAGGAAGATGCTAATAATTTTGCTAATAGCAAAAGATGCATCAAGATTCTAATAACCAGACAAATCTTTCAGATTATGCAAGCAATTGTGGACCAGTCAAACAGATACCAATTCACAACCAGTCTAAGTTATCAATCTAACAACCCTGGAAGAACTAACCAATCTGAGAACACAAGCAGACATGCAAGAACCGGTTGGGAATCAGACACACAGATTATTTACATGTCGCTCACGAATTGTATGAGGGCACAGTGGAAGTAGTAGATTACCAAGAAAACAAGTATCTCCAATTGGGGAGGAGGTGCTGCAGGCGGCGAGCCGGCGCGCGAAGATTCGTCGAGCGGGAGGAAAGGCGTCAGATCTCTAAATATATGTATACGAAAAGAAAGAATTTTTTTAATGCAAACTCCAAATCCAAAGCGCCGTCGGATTCAGAACGCCTCCGTCCTTCACCCGGCAGAGTCCGCGCCGGAATCCACCACCGTGGAGCAGTCGTAACTCAAAACAACGGAAAGAAGCTCCCCTTGTTCACTCGCATCCCTTGGATTCGGTGGCGCCGGGCGTCGCGGGCCGGCAGCCTCGCCGGCGGAGGCACTGGAGCGACACCACTGCGGGAGTTAGGGTTTGAGCGCGATGGCGCGGGCAGGTGATGGGGAAGGGAGCGCGCAGCGCCGCGGGCTGGTGGCGCGGCGTCCCGTCGGCGGCACAGCTGGGCGGTAGTAGATCAAATGCCTCTCTTCAACTAACATGGATGACCACCATATCAAATGCCTTTCTCTTCGGCTTGGGGAGGTTAGACCACCGGGTTAACGATGGCCATTCTTCAACTGAGAGTCCTTGTTGCGCGTGCAGGCAAAATATTTCTCATGCCCTGTTTTGCCGCCATGGGCGATCCAAGGCGTCCGCCATGGGCGACTAAGGAGACTAGGCGTGGCCATGGCGGTCCCAGGCGTCCGCCATGGGCGACTAGGCGCCGCCATGGCGGCCGACTGGCGAAATCGATCCCCTTCAGGAGCACGCATTTGGAATTTATTAAGGGTTACATTACACGGTTCATCCACCGCCGCCACCCAGCCACCCGTCGCCGCCGTCAAAGCCCCGCCTGGTCCGTATCGTCTCCTCCCTCTCTTCTCTCTATTTTTTCCCCTATTCAGCCGCTGCCTCTCTCTGTTCGGTCGAGCTTGATAGAGTCTAACTGCATTCGCACTAAATTGAGTCAATTCATCCTAAAGTAACTGCTACTAGTAGATTAGACTCTGTTTATTCGGTCAAACTTGATAGTGTCGACTGTATTCACTCTAAATTGAGTCAAGTCATCGCATGGTAATTACTGTTAAGAGCATCTCCAACAATCCCCCTAAAAACCCACCCCAAAAGACACCTTTTAGGGGCAGCCCAAAAAATTTGTTAACATATTTTAGTCCCCTCCTCCAACAGCTCCCCTAAATATATCGTAATAGTATTTTGAATCTGGCCCAACATTAACAACCGGCCCATTTACATGAATGTATTGCCTTTAACAACTGGCCCATTTACATGAATGTATTGCTGATTTGCTAGCTCGTCCGAGAATCCGCGTCTGCGAATCCTCAAAGAGCTTCAGATTTTGGTGCTGCTCCGGATGCAACTTTTGCATGAATGTATTGCGATCTCTGCTTGGGAGGAACTCATCATCTCATGCATGCCGTATCCTTTTCGACCTATAACTAGAGAAACTGTCCTGAGATTCCTTGTACTACTTACTATACAGAGCTGGATTAGCTTGTGTAAAATACAGGTACATGTATGACTCCAAACGGAATACAAAACCAAGTCTGTGTCCACTACGGCACAAAAGATATGGCATGAGTGTTCTGAACTCAAACCGGATACGGATAGCTAACTGAAAACGGAAAGCATTGTACAGATTTGGATCTATATTATCCAACATAAGCCGATCCAACATCAGCCATCGCTCTATATTATTGTACAGATTTCGATCATTGACATAAGCCGAGCTATATTATCCAACATCAGCCATCGCAAGGACGTCGCCCGGCGCCTGCGTCCGATTTCGATCTCCCGATGCTGCTTCAGTTTGGTGCGTCCTTGTAGATACGTGGAACTATGAGCGGGCGCAAGTCGTTGTTGCAACAGGTACTGGACTCGTCCTCATCAGATGATGATGATGATTTCTTGATCCAGTCCGCATCTATAATTCATACGTATTATACATCCATGAGTTGTGACATCCCAAATTTTTCCTTTATTTTAATTTCTTTTTCTGGAATTTAAAGTCCTTCTTTTGTTTTAAAAAGTTAGTAAGTTTGGGAGAATTTGTGATCAAAATAAGTTTATTTGCCTTTATTTGGGTTCCTTGCATTTTCTAGACTTATAGGATTTTTCTGGGATTTATTTGGATTTTTCTGCTATTTTCTAAGCCCAAAAGTCTTTATTCGGGTTTTCAGAAAATCAAAAAGAGAAAATAAAATTCAACCCCTCTCTCCGGCCGCCACGTGGACGGCCAGATGCCGCCCACGTCGCCACCTCCATCCCGCCTCCCCTCCCTCCCCGCGCGCCACGCATGCGGCCCGATAGCAGCCACGCCGGCCCATCTCGCCCGCCCCTCTCCTCCTTCTCCCACCGCCGCCCGATCCCAGCGATCGCATCGTGGCCGCTCCCTCCCACTTAACGCCTCGCGTTCTTTTCCCGCCGTCCGATCTCCCCCGCCCCGCGATCTCACCCGCTCCTGCCCCCTCTCTCTCTGCCCGGCCCCACTTGTCATCCCCGACCCCCATCCCCTCACGCGGCCCTCACGCGGACGCCGCCAACATGGCCGTTGGCCGGCTCCGCCCTAACCGGACCTCTCCCCCTTATCTCTTCCGCACACCGCCCCTCCCTTCGTGCGCCGCAAGCCCGCGCCCCGTCTCCCCCGTTTTCCGCGCACGACGCCCACGTCTCCCACGCGGCCGAGGCCACTTCCGTTGCAACCGCCGCCCACCTCCCCGCTTTCTCCGGCGAGAGATTCCGCAGCGCCTCCACCCCCTCGGCACTATAAAAGCCACCCTCGAGCACCACCCTTCCCCACTCCACCTCGCTCCACCTTCCATTTGCTCTCTTCGGCGCTCGAGAGCTCCCCCTTCGAGCGTCTTCGCTCCGCCGCGCCGCCTTCTCCTCCGGCGAGGAATCGCCGACGAAGGAGAGCCGCCCGAGCTTCGCCGAGGCCGCCCCGAGCTCCGCCGCCTCACGCCGAGCCTCCTCCGCCTTTTCTCCGTGCCCGAGCACCGCCGGAGAGCCCTGCCCGCCGGAACCCGAGCACTTCGCCGCCTCCACCTCGTCGCCGGCCACCCCCGACCGCCGTCGAGCTTCGCCGGAGGTATAGGCCTGCTCCCCGTGTGCCCCTCTCTCCGTTCCCGCCCTCGCCGTCCTCCGCCGTGGCCGCTACCGCCGGCGACCCTCGGAACCCGTGCACCCCGCCGGTGGCCGAGCCACATCGGCCAGCCCAGGCCCGCGTGGCGTCCACGTCGGCGCCACCCGCGCACCAAGCCGCCCCGTCAGCGCCACCCGCACCTCCCTGCCACGTCAGCCACCGCCCCGTCCGTGGACCCGGTCCATAGATCGGGGCCCACATGTCAGCCGGCCCAATCCCGAGATGACGTCATGCTGACGCAAAAACTCAGATTTTCCCGTAGAAAATTAATTCGGCCGAAATTAATTTTGGTGCTGACGTCATAATTCTCAATTTCCTATACAAAAATAATTCCAAAAATTCCTTTTATTCTTTTTTCCTGAATTTAAACTTCCCCGAGCCCGTTCTCCTTCGTTCTAACTCCGATTTAACCCATTCAAATTTCTAAATTCATCAAAAATTCCCCTCTACCCATTCCTAGCCTCAATTTGGATTTTTGAGTTTATTTGAATTCGTTTTGAATTTATTTTGAGTTTGGAGGGTTATTTTCACGTGTAGATTACGACGATTCTGAAGATTTCCTCGACGACGGATCTCACCAATTCGAAGAGCAAGGCAAGTCACCCTCCTTGATCATGTTGGTCCCAGAATTGCAAATAAAATTATGTTGATTTAAATTATATTGCATGCGTATTTCTATTCAATGTATTTCAATTCAGTTTTAAATTTAGTTATTGCCTACTTGTTAATTCCCCTTTGAATTTGAATTCCTCAATACCTTGTAACCCTAGATTAAAAACTCTGGTTAGTTCGATAGAATGGCTAGAGAAAACTTTATAGTATATGCTTAGCCATGCATAGATGAAACTTAGGTTTGGGGACCCTTTTCACATAAAATGACAAGCTTTTGGATAGTATTCTTGACTTTGGAGAGTCAAGGGAATTTACAAAACCATTTCAAAATCAAATATAAAATCTGGTTTAGACTTAGGTTAATGGTTAGAGTGGTGGGTGCAGGCATGCCCTGTTGGTTGGAGCCGCAGTGGTTGACTGTCGTGCACGGGGGTATGTGGTTGAGCCTAAGTCAATTAAGGACCGGTCTTTGAGCTACTGTTGCTAAAGCCTTAACGTACTACCACATGGCTGGTATGGGACAGCCCTGGCCAAATAATTTGCGGAGTCCAAACTCGAGTCAAGTCGTAGGTTGAAAGTGGGCGTGGTTGGTGCCATGCGAAGTCCCACTTGGGTGAGCGTGGTTGTAGCCATGAGAAGTCTCACCTAGGCTCAAGAGGGGGTCCCGGTCTGGTGGATTCCTTACCGGGGTGAAACCTTAGAGTTGGCTTGGCCGAGTTGACGGCTTCGCATTGTAAAGGCTTTGTTATGATTACTCAGTCGCACGCCTAAGGAAGCGTGTATTGGCCGACAATATGAGGACATCATATCTTGTGAATAAAGCTGTACAACCTCTGCAGAGTGTAAAATCTATCCTGGATAGCCGTGCCCACGGTCACGGGCATGCTAAGCAAAAGTTTTTCATAGATTAGACTTGGTTTTACAAAAATGCTTTCAAAAACCTTATGGATGGTTGGAGTCCATGAGTGTATATTTGCAGTGTGGATGGAATTCACATGGATTGTTTTTGGAAAATTGGTCCGGGAGGGATTCCCGTGGTTAGGTTGGTGTATGGTCGGAGCCTGCACTAACGTTATGAATTTTACTCAAGTATGGTTTTTACTTACTGTATTAAATCCAGCAATTTCAATCTATTTATTGTATTTCTTAATGCTGTTTTTGCAAATTAACCCTAAAAGCCTTCCTTCAAGCCTTTATCATTATGTTGCATTTTTCCCGGGTGACTTGCGGAGTACAAGTTTGTACTCATCTTGCTGCATCTTAACAGAGGAGGATGTCTACGACTACGGTGAGGACCAGGACGAGTAGGACGTGTCTTGCAGTCATCTGCCTGTGGGGAGGCAGTTGGGCTTCGCCAGTTATCTTATTATTTTCCGCTGTCATTTCCCTTTTATTTGATTTATCAATGTAAGACTTGGCCATAAGGCCGTACCCATTTGCTTAATATATTTGGTCATTTGCGTTCGATATGTATCTTTGTTTGGCTGTGTGCACTAGCTGTTCCTGGACTAGTGCGATTTACACAGAGGGTTTCGGAGTCGTAACTCCGGGATCCGACAAAGGTGGTATCAGAGCCGCGATGACTCCAAGACGCGACCGTAGGTAGAATAGAATGGGAACCACTAAGGACATAATTTCTTTAAAATAATATTTGAAAGATCTTGTAAAATCTTGTCTGTTCTCTTCCTTTACTCAACATCCTTCTACTCGCTTTCTAACCCCTTCTTCCTTCAAATTGTAGATGTCCGAGACCCCTACCCAAGTCACTTTTGGCACTCAAGCCGGTCACTTAGCCTCCTGCCTTCAGAGTCTTCTGCTAGAGATAGGCTTCAAGGGCCGCCCAATTTATCAGGGGTACCATCAAACCATTGGAGAGCAAGAGTACTGGCGTGTTGAGGTTCGGATTTTCGCCAACGTGGGAGATACAGCCGCCTTCCACATCTTCGATGCCCCACAGAGGCGAGACACCTTCCTTGCCGGTATCCAGGATGCAGCACGGGAGGCCATCCGACGATTGAGAGAGATGTATTCACCCGAGCTCAAGGACTCCACATTCCGGTACTACCCCCGCAGATACCCGGCGAGTTCACGCAGCATCTATGCATCCACCGAGACCGAAGATGACTCCCGGCTCAAGCAGCAGGTAGAGCTCACTCAGGCCTTGGATGGAGCTTATGAGATGGCTATGGATGAGTTGAGCTACCTCGCCTACAAGCTTCGGAGGGCAGAGGAGGAGCTAGCCATGTTCCGAGGGGCAGAAGATTGCGCTTCTTCCGTCAGCGGGATTAGCGTTGAGTCTGCACCTAAGAGGCGTCGCACCGGCATCAAGAAGCATTACTTAGCTCAGTTCAAGCCAGCCCAGTAGGAGGTTCTTTAGAGTTAGGCCTTAGGTTAAATTAGAACGCATTTGTGAGCTGTATTTCCTTGTCATCAGCCACAAAATTAATAGGTTGAAATAAATTAATAAAGGAAGTGTGTTGTTTTTTTTTTCTCTTTGGAAAATTGCCTTATTTGCTTGTTTTTGTGTTCGGGATGGAACAAATAGAACCCCTGGTAATATCTCTCTTCTCTTCTAAAACCTTGGAGGAAATCAGATGGTGAGCACAAGGGGCAACAGCAATGGTAATCTCAATGAGACGCAAGAGAGGCAGGCCACTCCGCCACCCCCGCCAGCTAATGGACCCGACTGGACTCAAATGATGGCCAACCAAAACCAACTGATTCAGCTGCTGGTCCAGACTGTCTCCAACCCTGCGCAGCCTGCTCCTCAGCCGCAGCAAGCTCAGGCGCCTCAGTCCCGCCTGTCGGAGTTCATGAGGATGCGCCCACCGACCTTTTCGAGCAGCCCCGAGCCTATGGATGCTGACGACTGGCTTCGAGGCATCGGCAAGAAACTGGACTTACTGCAGTGCACTGATCGGGAGCGAGTCCTCTTTGCCTCCTACCAGCTGCATGGACCTGCCGCGGAGTGGTGGGATGTTTTCATCACCTCGCAATCTGATGCTCAAGCCGTCACCTGGAAAGAATTCTCTCGGCAATTTCGCAAGGCCCACGTCCCAACTGGTCTTGTCACCTTGAAGAAGAAGGAGTTTCGAGCTTTGCGCCAGGGAGGTCGTACTGTGAGTGAGTACCTCCAGAAGTTCAACCAGCTGGCACGTTATGCACCTGAGGACGTTGCCACAGATGAGGCTAAGCAGGAGAGATTTTTGGAGGGCCTCAATGACAATATCTCAGTTCAACTCCTCTCAAGTGACTACTCCGACTTCCACCAGTTGGTCAGTAAGGCGATCCGCCAAGAGGGCAAGTACGTAGAGATGGAGAATCGCAAGCGGAGGATGGCTACCCAAAAGGCCAATACTGGAGGATTCCCTAAGCCTCGCCACACCCAACCATCCCCTGGCAGTTTCAAGCCAACTTTTCAGCGCCCAATTTTCCAAGCCAATCGCCCTCCATCACAGCCAGTAAGGGCTCCTATTTCCGGTGGATCGGCACAGAAGACCCCCGCTCAGCCCGATGGGACGACCTGCTTCTACTGCAAGGAGGCAGGGCACTTTGCCAGGCAGTGCCCCAAGAAGATTCAAGCCAATACCGGTGCAGGGGGACAGAACTCAGGAGCAGCTTTTAAGAAGCCTCAAGGTTTTATCAAGGGCAGAGTGAACCACATTACTGCAGAAGAAGCCCAAGCCTCACCGGATGTTGTCCTGGGTAAGTTTTTGGTAAACTCAATCCCAGCATCTGTTTTGTTCGATTCCGGAGCTTCCCATTCGTTTATTTCTGAAACTTTTGTGGTTCAAAATGGGATGAAACCTGTTCCCCTTAGTATTCCCATGATAGTCCAGTCTCCTGGAATTGAGATGAGAGCCAGTACCCTATGCCCGAGAGTAGAATTACTCGTGGAAGGAGTACCATTCCTAGCCGAGTTGATCGTCCTAGACTCTCGCGGGTTGGACGTCATCCTTGGTATGGATTGGTTGTCCAAGAATAAAGGCAAGATAGATTGTGCTTCCCGGTCCATCACCATCACCAATGATCATGGAGTAAAAGTGAACTTTGTACCCAAGATACCCAACCAGTGTACCCTTTCTCATCTTCAAGTCTTGGAAGAAGTGCCAATAGTACAGGAGTACCCGGATGTGTTTCCGGAGGATCTACCTGGGATGCCCCCGGACAGGGGAGTTGAATTTATAATTGACTTAGTCCCTGGCACCGCCCCTATCTCCAAGAGGCCGTACCGAATGCCCGCTAATGAGTTAGCCGAACTTAAGAAGCAGATTCAGGAATTGGAAGATAAGGGCTATGTTCGGCCTAGCTCATCACCATGGGGTGCACCCGTCCTTTTTGTCAAGAAGAAGGATGGTAGCATGAGGATGTGTGTGGACTATAGGGCACTTAATGAAGCCACCATCAAGAATAAGTACCCACTACCTAGGATCGACGATCTCTTTGATCAGTTGAAAGGAGCAAGAGTTTTCTCTAAGATAGATCTGAGATCCGGGTACCATCAACTGAAGATCCGGGAAGAGGACATACCCAAGACTGCCTTCACGACTCGTTATGGTCAATATGAGTTTACAGTCATGTCGTTTGGGTTGACAAATGCCCCGGCATATTTCATGACCATGATGAACAAGGTGTTTCTGAAGTATTTGGATAAGTTTGTGGTAATCTTCATTGATGACATTCTCATCTACTCCAAAAGTGAGGAGGATCATGAAGAACATCTCAGAATAATCCTAGGAGAGCTAAGAGCCCACCAACTTTATGCCAAATTCAGTAAATGCGAATTTTGGCTAAAGGAGGTAGCTTTCCTTGGTCATATTGTGACGGCTGAAGGAATCGCCGTGGATCCCTCTAAGGTTGAAGCAGTAATGGATTGGAAGCAGCCTACGGCAGTAACAGAAGTCAGAAGTTTTCTTGGACTTGCTGGATATTATCGTCGCTTCATACCGGAGTTCTCCAAGCTAGCCAAACCCATGACCCAACTCCTAAAGAAAGAAAAGAAGTTTGAATGGACAAAGGCATGTGAGCAGAGTTTCCAGGTACTCAAGAGCAAATTAGTGTCAGCTCCAGTACTCACCCTACCAGATATTCATAAGGACTTTGAGGTGTACTGTGATGCCTCCCGGCAAGGACTTGGTTGTGTGTTGATGCAAGAGGGAAGAGTGGTAGCTTATGCTTCTCGCCAGTTAAGGCCTCATGAAGGGAATTACCCCACTCATGACTTGGAGTTAGCCGCAGTAGTTCATGCTTTAAAGATCTGGCGGCACTACCTCATCGGTAACCGTTGTGAGGTATACACGGACCATAAGAGTTTAAAATATATCTTCACCCAGGCAGAGCTCAATCTGAGACAGCGACGATGGTTAGAGTTGATCAAGGATTACAACCTTGGGATTCATTACCATCCAGGCAAGGCCAATGTTGTGGCCGATGCATTGAGTAGAAAGGTTTATGCAAACTGCACTTTGTCAGCGGAAGTTCAAACCCGACTTCAGGAAGGAATTGCCCGTCTTAGTTTGGAGCCCAGGAACCAGGGTAACCTAATGACTTTGGAAATCCAACCTACCCTTCCCGAGCTAATCCGAGAAGCTCAGAAGATAGATGAGGATATTAAGGAGATACAAAAGAACATGAGAAGAGGCAAGGCCCCCGGGTTCAGCGAGGATGAACATGGAGCCGTCTGGTATGGGAGCCGTATCTGCGTACCAAGCAATAAGGAGATCAAGGATATGATTCTGAAAGAAGCTCATGACACCCCATACTCCATACACCCCGGTTGTACCAAGATGTATCAAGACCTCAGGGAAAAGTATTGGTGGGTCAGTATGAAGAAAGAAATTGCTGAGTACATTGACGCATGTGACACCTGTCAGAGGGTCAAGGCGGAATATCAAAAACCTGCTGGACTTTTGCAACCCCTACCTATACCCGATTGGAAGTGGGAAGAGATTGGCATGGACTTCATCACCGGACTACCCAGGACTCAGTCCGGATACGACTCTATATGGGTAATAATAGACCGTTTGACCAAGGTTGCACATTTCATACCGATCAAGACTACTTATACTGGAAGTAAGTTGGCAGAATTGTACATGTCTAAGATTGTGTGTCTCCATGGAGTTTCCAAGAAGATTGTGTCAGATCGAGGGAGCCAGTTCACTTCCCGGTTCTGGCAGAAGCTACACGAAGAGTTAGGGAGTAAGCTAAATTTCAGCACGGCTTATCACCCCCAAATTGATGGCCAAACGGAGCGGATCAATCAAGTGTTGGAAGACATGTTGAGAGCTTGTGCCTTAGACCTTGGTGATAGTTGGGACCGAGCCCTACACTATGCGGAGTTCTCCTACAACAACAGCTATCAATCCAGCCTGCAGTTGGCCCCTTTTGAAGCCTTGTATGGAAGAAAGTGCAGAACACCGCTGTTTTGGGATCAACCAGAGGATCCTCAAGACCCCAGGCCCACACTCCTACAAGACGCCGAAGAGAAGGTCAGACAGATCAAAGAAAGACTAAAGATAGCTCAGTCTCGACAGAAGAGTTACGCGGATAATCGTCGACGAGACCTGGCCTTCGCAGTGGATGATTATGTGTACCTGAGAGTGTCCCCACTTAGAGGAGTCAAGAGGTTCCAAACCAAGGGAAAGCTTGCACCAAGGTTCGTGGGACCCTTTAAGATATTGAGTCGCAGAGGTGAGGTAGCATACCAGTTGGAATTACCATCCACCATGGTTGGGATCCACGATGTTTTCCATGTCTCCCAGTTGAAGAAGTGCCTTCGAGTACCCACTGAGCAGGCAGCACTTGAGACTCTCGATCTTTAAGAAGACCTCACCTATAGAGAGCAGCCAATCAAGATCCTTGAGACAGCAGAACGTCAGACCAGAAGGAAGACCATCCGTTTCTGCCGAGTGCAATGGAGCAACCATACAGAGGATGAAGCCACCTGGGAAAGAGAGGAAGATTTGAAGGCCAATCACCCCACCTCTTTTGCTAGCCTGTTCGAATCTCGGGGTCGAGATTCCCTTAAGGGGGGTAGGTTTGTGACATCCCAAATTTTTCCTTTATTTTAATTTCTTTTTCTGGAATTTAAAGTCCTTCTTTTGTTTTAAAAAGTTAGTAAGTTTGGGAGAATTTGTGATCAAAATAAGTTTATTTGCCTTTATTTGGGTTCCTTGCATTTTCTAGACTTATAGGATTTTTCTGGGATTTATTTGGATTTTTCTGCTATTTTCTAAGCCCAAAAGTCTTTATTCGGGTTTTCAGAAAATCAAAAAGAGAAAATAAAATTCAACCCCTCTCTCCGGCCGCCACGTGGACGGCCAGATGCCGCCCACGTCGCCACCTCCATCCCGCCTCCCCTCCCTCCCCGCGCGCCACGCGTGCGGCCCGATAGCAGCCACGCCGGCCCATCTCGCCCGCCCCTCTCCTCCTTCTCCCACCGCCGCCCGATCCCAGCGATCGCATCGTGGCCGCTCCCTCCCACTTAACGCCTCGCGTTCTTTTCCCGCCATCCGATCTCCCCCGCCCCGCGATCTCACCCGCTCCTGCCCCCTCTCTCTCTGCCCGGCCCCACTTGTCATCCCCGACCCCCATCCCCTCACGCGGCCCTCACGCGGACGCCGCCGCCATGGCCGTTGGCCGGCTCCGCCCTAACCGGACCTCTCCCCCTTATCTCTTCCGCACACCGCCCCTCCCTTCGTGCGCCGCAAGCCCGCGCCCCGTCTCCCCCGTTTTCTGCGCACGACGCCCACGTCTCCCACGCGGCCGAGGCCACTTCCGTTGCAACCGCTGCCCACCTCCCCGCTTTCTCCGGCGAGAGATTCCGCAGCGCCTCCACCCCCTCGGCACTATAAAAGCCACCCCCGAGCACCACCCTTCCCCACTCCACCTCGCTCCACCTTCCGTTTGCTCTCTTCGGCGCTCGAGAGCTCCCCCTCCGAGCGTCTTCACTCCGCCGCGCCGCCTTCTCCTTTGGCGAGGAATCGCCGACGAAGGAGA
The DNA here is from genome assembly GCA_017311315.1 of Dendrocalamus latiflorus. Taxonomy (NCBI): domain Eukaryota; kingdom Viridiplantae; phylum Streptophyta; class Magnoliopsida; order Poales; family Poaceae; genus Dendrocalamus; species Dendrocalamus latiflorus. Next base: position 3,745,951 of record CM029669.1, on the reverse strand, counting down.
GCCGCCCGAGCTTCGCCGAGGCCGCCCCGAGCTCCGCCGCCTCACGCCGAGCCTCCTCCGCCTTTTCTCCGTGCCCGAGCACCGCCGGAGAGCCCTGCCCGCCGGAACCCGAGCACTTCGCCACCTCCACCTCGTCGCCGGCCACCCCCGACCGCCGTCGAGCTTCGCCGGAGGTATAGGCCTGCTCCCCGTGCGCCCCTCTCTCCATTCCCGCCCTCGCCGTCCTCCGCCATGGCCGCTACCGCTACCGCCGGCGACCCTCGGAACCCGTGCACCCCGCCGGTGGCCGAGCCACATCGGCCAGCCCAGGCCCGCGTGGCGTCCACGTCGGCGCCACCCGCGCACCAAGCCGCCCCGTCAGCGCCACCCGCACCTCCCTGCCACGTCAGCCACCGCCCCGTCCGTGGACCCGGTCCATAGATCGGGGCCCACATGTCAGCCGGCCCAATCCCGAGATGACGTCATGCTGACGCAAAAACTCAGATTTTCCCGTAGAAAATTAATTTGGCCGAAATTAATTTTGGTGCTGACGTCATAATTCTCAATTTCCTATACAAAAATAATTCCAAAAATTCCTTTTATTCTTTTTTCCTGAATTTAAACTTCCCCGAGCCCGTTCTCCTTCGTTCTAACTCCGATTTAACCCGTTCAAATTTCTAAATTCATCAAAAATTCCCCTCTACCCATTCCTAGCCTCAATTTGGATTTTTGAGTTTATTTGAATTCGTTTTGAATTTATTTTGAGTTTGGAGGGTTATTTTCACGTGTAGATTACGACGATTCTGAAGATTTCCTCGACGACGGATCTCACCAATTCGAAGAGCAAGGCAAGTCACCCTCCTTGATCATGTTGATCCCAGAATTGCAAATAAAATTATGTTGATTTAAATTATATTGCATGCGTATTTCTATTCAATGTATTTCAATTCAGTTTTAAATTTAGTTATTGCCTACTTGTTAATTCCCCTTTGAATTTGAATTCCTCAATACCTTGTAACCCTAGATTAAAAACTCTGGTTAGTTCGATAGAATGGCTAGAGAAAACTTTATAGTATATGCTTAGCCATGCATAGATGAAACTTAGGTTTGGGGACCCTTTTCACATAAAATGACAAGCTTTTGGATAGTATTCTTGACTTTGGAGAGTCAAGGGAATTTACAAAACCATTTCAAAATCAAATATAAAATCTGGTTTAGACTTAGGTTAATGGTTAGAGTGGTGGGTGCAGGCATGCCCTGTTGGTTGGAGCCGCAGTGGTTGACTGTCGTGCACGGGGGTATGTGGTTGAGCCTAAGTCAATTAAGGACCGGTCTTTGAGCTACTGTTGCTAAAGCCTTAACGTACTACCACATGGCTGGTATGGGACAGCCCTGGCCAAATAATTTGCGGAGTCCAAACTCGAGTCAAGTCGTAGGTTGAAAGTGGGCGTGGTTGGTGCCATGCGAAGTCCCACTTGAGTGAGCGTGGTTGTAGCCATGAGAAGTCTCACCTAGGCTCAAGAGGGGGTCCCGGTCTGGTGGATTCCTTACCGGGGTGAAACCTTAGAGTTGGCTTGGCCGAGTTGACGGCTTCGCATTGTAAAGGCTTTGTTATGATTACTCAGTCGCACGCCTAAGGAAGCGTGTATTGGCCGACAATATGAGGACATCATATCTTGTGGGTAAAGCTGTACAACCTCTGCAGAGTGTAAAATCTATCCTGGATAGCCGTGCCCACGGTCACGGGCATGCTAAGCAAAAGTTTTTCATAAATTAGACTTGGTTTTACAAAAATGCTTTCAAAAACCTTATGGATGGTTGGAGTCCATGAGTGTATATTTGCAGTGTGGATGGAATTCACATGGATTGTTTTTGGAAAATTGGTCCGGGAGGGATTCCCGTGGTTAGGTTGGTGTATGGTCGGAGCCTGCACTAACGTTATGAATTTTACTCAAGTATGGTTTTTACTTACTGTATTAAATCCAGCAATTTCAATCTATTTATTGTATTTCTTAATGCTGTTTTTGCAAATTAACCCTAAAAGCCTTCCTTCAAGCCTTTATCATTATGTTGCATTTTTCCCGGGTGACTTGCGGAGTACAAGTTTGTACTCATCTTGCTGCATCTTAACAGAGGAGGATGTCTACGACTACGGTGAGGACTAGGACGTGTCTTGCAGTCGTCTGCCTGTGGGGAGGCAGTTGGGCTTCGCCAGTTATCTTATTATTTTCCGCTGTCATTTCCCTTTTATTTGATTTATCAATGTAAGACTTGGCCATAAGGCCGTACCCATTTGCTTAATATATTTGGTCATTTGCGTTCGATATGTATCTTTGTTTGGCTGTGTGCACTAGCTGTTCCTGGACTAGTGCGATTTACACAGAGGGTTTCGGAGTCGTAACTCCGGGATCCGACATGAGTGCACCTAAACAGGGTGGTTCTGTTCCTGGGCATAAAATTGTTCGTCGTAAGAGACAAGAAGGACACCAAAAATTATATGAAGATTATTTCTCCGATGATCCTACATATGGACCAGAATTCTTCAGACGTAGGTTCGTATTGTGTCATGTTTACTATTTAATTTAAATATTTTAGTTAATATTGTTTGTAATAATTTTGTATTTATTTGCAGGTTTAGAATGAGTCGACCTCTTTTTTTGCGTATAATGAATGCGGTACAGGATCATGATGAGTATTTTGTGCAAAAAAGAAATGCAGCTAATGTACTTGGATTAAGTTGTTTACAGAAGGTAACAACAGCACTTCGTATGCTAACTTATGGGGTATCAGTTGATTCCACAGATGAGTAGATTTGTATTGGAGAGAGTACCGCTATTGAGAGTATGAGACGGCTTGTCATTGCAGTTGTTCAAATATTTGAAGATGAGTATTTGAGAGCGCCAAATCAGAAGGATACGGCCCGCTTACTGGCAATAGGAGAAGAAAGGGGGTTTCCAGGAATGTTAGGATCCATAGATTGTATGCATTGGAAATGGAAGAATTGTCCTACAGCATGGCACGGTATGTATTCTGGACATGCCATTTTGGTTCAAATCTTAATACGTGCCAACAGTGCAATAGAGTAAAGGATTTGTTTTCTTTATCCTCAGCCTTGTACAAAGCACGTGCATCCATAAGCTACAAAAAAACAATATTATATTAGTTGCCAACCAAAATTAATAGAAATCAGACATAGTGATCAAAACATGTACCTTATCTTCAAAAGTCTTTCCACTTTGATTTCTTCCTTCAATTGCAGCAAAGCTCGCACAAAACTTATTGACACACTCTTGAATCACTGTCCACCGATGTGATAGAGAATTTGGAGTACGATCTAATACAACATCCTTTTCACAAATGAAGGCTTCATGTACCCTTGTCCAATATGCCGCACGCTTTTGATTTGTTCCTGGAATTGGATCTGTACTGGTGTTCAACCAAGCTTTCACGAGTAGTATATCTTCATTTTCGCTGAAGTTCTTGTTCCTACTTTTTGTGCTCCCTTTTGTTGTGGGAGTAGGTTCAAGTTGCTCTTCCGGAGGGCTTCCTGTGCCATCCCATCCCATTCCGGCATTTCCTGCACTCTGGTTCATCAAACCCATGAAATAGCCCTGTCCCTCCATTGTAGAAAATGCCTATTAAAATAGCACAGAACAGTTAGCATTTCAAGAAAAGAAAACACTGAACATTGACAAAAAAAATTGAGAAACAGTGATAAATTGAGAAAAGAGTACAACATGTAATCCCATAAGTAACCTGTAATAATTGATTTCTCCACACAATGATTTCTCCTGCCGCTTTTATATCTATCAATTTTGTTTCACGCTAATGATTTCGTTTGCCATGACTACAGTACACTTGCTTTCTACCTCATGCAATTCCCATGTCGTTCTGAAGGATAGGTTCATTAACGCTCTGTTTTGCAACGACAACTGTGTTTTTTGCTTGCTCTGGTCAAGAGTTCAAGGTCCACAAGCAAATATGTAAGTGAATCAACAAACCACGTTAGCTCACAGCCCCCCCCAAAAACAATCGTGAGAATTACCAACCACAGAATATATGTTCGTCCAAAGTTACCTGGTTTTATTCATGTAGAATGATAGTATAAATTCAATTGGGTTAGCAGACATAACAAGTAGCACATTAGTATTTGGGTATACAGAATAGATTTATGGGCCATATATGGCAATAAAATCCAACAGGCTCATGTCTACTTCATGGTTACAAGCCGAAAATTACATGTCATATTACTTTAGCGCATGCGAACCTAATCCATGATGAAATTGAAGGGATATGCAACTCCACATGTATATATGGATGTCCATGTGCTATCCTAGCCATCCAAAGTACTCCGAGTTTTATCCAAGGACATTAATTCATTCGAAGATGCAATGTTGATTTGAATTTCCAAAGTATACATCAATATAGAGACACATTTGATGGTGCTGATAGAATATGGACGTAAAACAAAACATGGCGGACGCATAATTCAATTCTAATCCAAATCTGACCTAAATAACAAGCTCTGAACAACATATTTCCATGCTAGGCACACAAGGACATACATAGTCCTCATGTATTCTTGGATCGATCGCAGATATCAGATTCCATCCTAACCAAACTATCCACCCTTCTAGCTCACACAAATCACCATTCCACGTGAATCAGCTCATCTACCAAACATGACGACCCACGAACTACAAACACTCCATTTCACGACACAACAGGTAGGCAGTAAAAGAACTACTGTACTGGGTTAGTTTAGAATCAGGACGAGCAAAGGAAGCCAGGAATCTCACCGGACTGGTGCTCCCGAGCCCAAATCGGCGCCAGCGACGCGAAATCCAGCACGCCCGCCCCTCCGACGACCCGATTTCTGCCGCCGAATCCGAGCCCGGGCGACGGCGAGGCCCGGATCTCTCCACGCGCGAGTCCGAACTCCACAGGGTCCCGGTCGCCGAGGTCGGTGTCGGTGGCGATGAGATCGGCGGTGGATGCGGTGGTGCCGAAGGAAGAGATGGGGAGAAAAGCAAGATGGGGCGCACTGGAAAGGACGGGGCGCCGGGTGGGGGAAAACAGTGGCGCCAATTTTTTTCCCAGCGCGCGTGACGGCGGAAGCAGTATACGGGACCCCTGAAAGTTCCCGGTTTCTACCTGAGTTTTGGGAGAGTTTTGGGGGGAATAAAAATAGGGAGGTGTTTAGGGGAGTTGTTGGAGAAGACTTTTTACACAATTTCCTAATATTTTGATTTAGGGGGAGATTTAGGGGGATTGTTGGAGATGCTCTAAGGAGATAAAGTTGTATTAGGAGATAGAGTTGTATTCTATTCCATATATGCCTTATCTCTATATGGCATATCCTCTTGTACTCTCTTATATATATGGCCCTTTGGGTCTCATATCAATATACACAATATTCATAACATGGTATCAGAGCTTAGGTTGAAACCCTAACCTTGATCTACATCGATCTACTTCCGCTGCTGCTGCCCCCGGAGGATCGATCTGCTCTCCCGGGGGCGGCCATCTTGATGGGCTGCTCGACCCATCGTCTTCTCCGCTCGCAAAGCCGACTGCTGGGAGCCGGCCGTCGCCTCCACGCTCGCCGGGAGAAGACTCGGATCAGAACCCAAGACCGCCGCCGCCGCCCGTCCTTTGGGTCGCCGTCTCCCCGGATCTGAAGCCGCACCGCCCAATCCGGCATCCTCCATGCCGGATCCGGCCGTCTCCGGCCCGTCTCGGCCGGCGGCGCCACGGTCTTCCCTGCTGGCAACCGCTCCTCCTCGGGCTTCTTCGACGATGGGACGCCGCTGTCCTGTCCGGATCCGGTGTCTACGCTCCTCTTCCGGATCCGGCAGGTCTCATTGGCTTGTCGCCGCCTGGAGACTCTCAGCGCCGGGGTGTTCCGCCGCCGCCACTCTCGGGTCGCCGCCCAGATCCGGCCGACGCCGCCTCGGATCCACGCCGCTGTCGTCCGCCGCCGGATTCAGAGCTCTCCGCGCCGTCGCCGCGTCTCGCCGCCTCGGATCAGGGCTCTCCGCCGCCGGATTCAACGCTCTCCGCGCCGTCGCCGCGTCTCCCCGCGCCCGCTCTTCTTGAGGGCCTCCGACGCGCACGCTCCCCCGCGCGTCCTACCGCCTCCCGTGTCTTGCGCGGGCGTGAAGAGCGAGCGGGGGATCGGGTGTGAAGAAAGAGATGGAGGGGAAGGGGGATTTTAAGGGGGTTTTTCTGTTTTAGTGTCTGATTTAGTCAGTCTTTTATTTTTTCGTGAGTCAGCGTTTCAGTCATTTTTCTCGTGAGTTTTTCGCTGCATTCATCTAAGTCCATAGTCTCAAATTTTTAGTTTGTCTAAGCCGTGCGTGTCCACAAATTTATTGTCAGTCATAGAAGTGTAGGATTTTTTTTGCATGGCAGCAGCCGCCGCTCTATTCTCTGAGCCGCGTGCAGATCGTAGAAGTCGTTATGATGCCGCCGCTTCTCTTTAAGCCGCTGCCCCGAGTTTCTAAAGCCGCCGCGCTTATTTTGCACTGCGCCTTTGTTGCGCTTCTTATGCATTGCGCCGCCGCCATCTCGGGTTTCGATCTACGCCGTCATGCTTTTATATATTCCTCTTCGGTTTGATTTGACAGTTTATTCAAAGGCTGCACGCAACGACGACATCATCAAGACTCGGACTTCGGATTTTTCTTGTTTATGTGTTCACCCTTTTTCAAATGCAACGTTATTGCATACGCCTTGCATTTGAGGGGAGGTGTTAAGGAGATAGAGTTGTATTAGGAGATAGAGTTGTATTCTATTCTATATATGCCTTATCTCTATATGGCATATCCTCTTGTACTCTCCTATATATATGGCCCTTTGGGTCTCATATCAATATACACAATATTCATAACAATTACTACTAATCGATTGGGCTTTCTCTTTACTTGTTCAAGCTCGATTTAGTCAATTCGTCCTAGGGTAGCACTGTAACAGTAGAGAGGGGAGAGCTAGTAGTTGCTAAATAAGCCATGGACTCTACCGCTCTGTATCTGCATCTGTCTCTACCCCTCTCTTGCTATGTCCATGGCTCCATGCACTAGATTGACTCTACTGATTAGTGGTGTCCAAATGGACCGTGCCTAATGAGTCAGCACACAACCTGGTATTGTAGGCACGGCTCACGGCATGGCACGGCACAAAGACAGACGGGTCGGGCTGGCACAACATGAAGGGGTGGTCATGCCAGCACGGCACGAACAGTGGTGTGCTTAGGCACGATACGACCTACCTAGCACACTTGGCCTGTTGGCACGATTGGCCCATTAGGTACTAAAATATGATCGTTCGACACATTTGACTTAGGCATGACATGGTGGGCATGGCCTATTTGGCCCGCTTAGCCCGTTTAGTACGAGTAATGGCCGAATTGTTTGAAATTTATAGCTGTTTTGTGGCAGTTTGTGAGTTTAAAAATCTAAAAAAATTCAAAAAAATCTAAAATCTTTTCTATAAATAGGCAAGATAACCCCCTCATTCATCCACACTCAAACCAACAATCTATTCTCCTCTTTCTCTTGTGAAAATTTCAAAACACTTTGTGATATTTCGGTAAAATTCAAAATAATCAGCGATGTGTCTGCTATATTAATCTTATATTTAAAACTAGTTTGGAGAGGTTGGATCCATATGTCCAATCTTTTCACAATGCAAATTCTTTTTGTAAATAATTTGAACCAATGAATTGCAGTATATAAGATCTACTGTATTGCGATGAATGTACATCCATGAAAGTTCGTTGTGGACATATCGGTAAGGTGAAGCTCAACTTATCTCATGCTACAAAATCTTTTACCCTATAAGCCCATATTTTTTATTTTTATTGACATGCACTATCAGAGCCATACCGGCAATACACTACTGACTGAGCAGCACTGGTATGTTACTGAGAAGTTACTAGTATTACTGGAACTCTTTTTACAAATCCACTTTTGCTTTATCCGAAGTATACTATCCAACATCTCTGATAATTGTGCATCATATTCTTACGATTGCCGTTCACTTAAAAATTTGAAAATGACGTAGTGTTACGAGAGGCTATGTGCGCTATGAAAACTAAATATTTAAAATATTGGAATGAGATTCTGTACTTATATGCATTTGTATTTATTCTAGATCAAAGAACTAAAATTGCAGGTTTTACTGATGTTCTTTCAATTATAGGTGATTCTATAGGGATAGGTTATTCTAACTATCTTACAAATGTTCGTTCATAATTATCTGAAGTTTATCAAAAGTATGAGCATAAGTTTCAGAGAGTTTGCTTGCAACGACCTCCACTAGCACCCACCACAATTAAGAAGATAAATATGTGGGGCATCATCTTTTTGTCTGGAAGATCCTCTAGAAGATCAAACTCTAAATCATCAAGCGGTGGAGCAATCCATACCTGGCCCACGGGGAACTATCGGTCTTTCTGGACAGTGATCTCGTGCCTCACCATATAGAAGACTTCAATATTTTGGACTAGTGGCGCGAGTACAAGCTAACATATTTGGTGCTATCCATATTAGCATGGGATGTGTTAACCATTCTTGTCTTGATGATTTCTTTCGAATCCGCTTTTAGTCTTTCTGGAAGGATATTGGAGGAGAGAAAAATAAGACTTATGAGTGAGACGGTGGAAGTACTTCTCATAGTGAAAGATTAGGAACAAGCTGATGCATGAGCTCAACACTATGTGGTGGATATAGAGTTGGAACACGCGTTTAACGGTCTCTATCTAGAGGCAGCGAAGGCAGTCAAGATGCCGATGACATTGGCGATTTTTAGAGCATCCATGTATACATTGTACTTTTATGATTTTTTTTTACCTATAATGATGAGCTACAAGCTATACTTTTTTTTGCTAAGGTTTTCTCAAGTTGAGTTTTACTTGGCAAATTTTTTAATGAGGCAACCATTTTAACATCAATAAAAGCTCATTGTTACATTTCTATAATTTATTGTGTCTTTTTTTATAATTTCTATAATTTAATGTGTCTTTTTTCAATTTATAGTGTATTTTTTGAATTCTACATATTTTTTGAACTATTAAGTTTTCCAATTTTTTCAGGCCTAATGGGTGTGCCGCCTCTATGGCCCGTCGGGCTAAATGGGCCACATGCCGGCCCAGCATGAACCGCTCTGGGCCGGTGTCTCAGCTCACAGGTCAGTGTAGCACGGCACATTTTGGATAACAGGCTAAACAGGCCATGCCTAATGGGCTCATGCTGTGTCAGGCCCGTGCCGTGATGCCTATTTGGGCTACTATCCAAAGTTTTGCCCTTTATTTTTAAGGCATAGGCAACAAGGTGATTGATGGATGCTATATTCAATATGAAGCTACTTTTCCTTTTAAGCTTTTCTAACATTGGTTAGATGTCTGACATTTTAGATAGTTGGTGGGGGTGTCTATGGTGGCCTTGCTTATGATCTCCTAGCATTTGCGAAGCGTAATGTTGGTCTTTATTGTTTGGCCTCTTGTTATGTGCATAATTGGATCACCTTTGAGTTCGTTCATAACTAAGCACCATTGATAATACATTAGCATATGAAGTCTTAGCTGTGAGGAAGCATCAATTTAGTTTTACTAGTAAGGTGTCCGTACGTTGCAATGGAGTACCAAATGAGAGTGATAAATATTATCAAATGTGATCCCAAACTAAACATTGAACATTAATTTTATCTTTCAAAAACATGTATCAATCAAAGCAACTCTAGTGTCCACTAAGCTCTGAACATGATAGCAAGAGTCAAGAGCTAACCTAGGAGCTAAACAATATAACTATTAGCAAGATGAAAGTGTAGAATATCAATGTTAGCATTTGCAACAACTAAATGATAAGGGAAAGAATTTATAGGCTGGAAAACAGTTAGAATCAAAGACTACGTAACTGCAACTTCTGGCTCTAAGCAGACAACATTTTTTGGTCCAATTGTTTTAGCATATAGACCAAGGTTCTTGCTGCAAGACTGCAACAAACACTTCACGCACACTCAACAAAAAGTTCAAGAGAATGTATGTTCATCAAGGCTTGCACTTGCAAATACCCTATGAAGAAAATTTACCTTTCAGCATGTGATAAACAAAACTCTGATGAAAACAAATAACCTGATATGCAACATCAAAGAAAAGAATATGGTTTCTCTCTTGACTGCAATTTTCTCCCGTTGTTCAGGAGCTGGGCCTATTATAGCATGGCTATGAGTTAGCAATACAGCAGAACATAAGATCCATTTGGGGCAGCCACCTGTGCACAATGTATAACTAATTAACAATGATAATGCATTAATGTATAACTAATTAACAATGATAATGCAGTAGTGCATTTGGAATGTGAACTGTTTTATGTGTTTGTTACTTTGTGGTAGGCTAGACAGCAATATAATCCTTATCCGCAAAAGAAGCCTCACCCGGGGCTTATTTTGGAGGTAAGAATGGAATTACAAACATGAGAATTAGATGCAAAAAGAAGCTAGAAATTAAAAGGAGAAGAATATGGGCAGAAGAATGAAATTTTCCTAAATTATTATCCTAACTTGTTCGTATATCTAAGCAGTTCATGAAACAGTTGGTTTGCATAAACCATGATTATATTAGCAGATGTAAGTGACTGATAATTTAAAACAACCTAATTCGTGCTTCTCAAACCCTAAAAACGTGCTAAACCTATCTAGGCAAATGGTAAGAGAGGCTGAGGCTGATGTTGCACGAGAAATTATGGTTTGTGGTATGAACCGCCTAGATAAATTAAGGATTTAATCATGTGATGACCTTCTCATGTAAAACAGTACAACCACAAGTCTACAAAACATAACTGGGCAAGTAGGGTTAATAGACCTCAGAGTCATTCCACTGGTGGGGGAGTGGAGTGCGCATGTGCGGACCAAGGTTTGGCACGAATGGGACACCGTCTAAGGTGATATGTACCCATTTTCACTAGCATTGTGGAATGTCGTAGTCCAGTTGTGCTAGATGTTAGGGTATGACTTCCTGCACAACTTATTCCTCGGGTGGGACAAGCTTCATATGGGTTGATTCGCAATGGCGGAGGTAGCTACGAAAAGCTGCGTGACAATCCCTTGATTTACATGTGACCAAGAAATTGTGTAGAGCTATCGGACCAATTGTCTTTTGTAGGTAAAGTGTACAGTCTCTACAAAGTATAAACTATATTGAATATCCGTGCCTATGGTCAAGGGTGGGCATAGGAACTTTCTTGAATTAGTTCTTTTTCAAAATCTTTATGGGTGGGACGAAAACTTGTCGAAGAGAAGTACTCTGACTTTGGTTTTTTTCCCTAGAGGGAGGTACTCTAGTGTTGATAATAAGGTGGAACTAACCCTAAATCTAGCATAAGTGGATGGAACCTACATCGTTGTAAATATTGCACAGTTTTAATCTCTTAAATAAAGCATGATTTGTTAAAATGCTACGTCCTAGGGATTTTAATTATGGTAATTGCAAATGTCGCTTAAAGCAAATAAAATAACATGAGTCACCCTTGTTAAGCCTTTCATCTATAATTACAATGCATTTTGTGTTTAGCTCGCGGACTCAACCTCGTTCAGAGTCCGTGAACCAGAACCACTACGTTTACTACGAGGACCAAGGAGATGAAGGAGGTGAAGACGGTACATATTAGATTAGGCCCGAGTAGTCTACCATCTCCTTACAAAGCCTAGACGACCAGGATGACAATTGAGTGGTTCCAATATTAGCTAAGCTCCTGATTAATATTGGTCGCACTTAAGTCTTCCTAGTCGCCTGCCTGTGGCGAGAGAAGCCTCCTCCTTTTGCTTTCGCTATCGCTTTCTCATTTATGTAATGAACTTATTTGGCTTGACAACCCCTTTTGTAAACTTATCCCATGTAGATTATTTGAGCTTTGATATATTATAATATTATTGAATGGTATGGTATGTATCGTGTATGAAATGATTCAACGACGTATCTTTGAGCATTATCTACTGATCCAGAAATAGTGCAGTGATTTCACAGATGATTCTAGATTTGCTATATTTGGGTCCGACATATGTGCAAATCTATAAATTTTTTTGTGATGCACACTCCTATGTACAAATCTAACCAAACTTACAATTTAAATTTAAACTAAAATGCTCATATTCAAATTCATCGAAATTGGTGGGCCACATGGGTCTGTTCCAAATTGTGAATTCAAATTTTAAAGTCAAATAGAAAATTATGATATGAAATTAACAATATCTAATATGATTTGCATTATTTAATTTTATATCAAGAACTCTGGATTATATATGACTCTCTAACAGGAAATATGGAATATTTTCTAAGCAATTTGAAATTTAGATATGAAATAGTTCGATTTTTTTTGTGTCAATCTAGGTAAGAACATAAGCGTTGTAATTAATACGGAAGGAATAGGAGCTTACAAGAGCAATTAGTTGGAAAGGAATTAATTGCATGGGCCATGCAATGTGTTGGAAAGTCAATATCCTGCGACGAAAACAATCTTCTTTTTCCAATAGTAGGAGTGATTGGTAACCGGTAATTGCCTGTTAAATACCTATTGGACCAAAATTAACCTCCATCAATCAGCGGTCTAGATTTAATATAAATTGGAGCTCTGATTAATTTATATTAATTTGATTTAATATAAATCAACCTCCATCAAATCAGCTCGTTTTGCCGGGGATGCAAAGGAGTCAATTCAGCGATGTATTTCTTGTGTATATATACTAGCATTTACAGGGTTTTCATAAAACTTGAGAGTATACATTCGGCACTGCATATATAGTTACTGGCGCCTCCAATCCTATAATTATACAAACCAGACCAGCTAGTTGGCTAGCTGGTGCTGTTGAACCGATTAGACCGACTCGACCCGGTCAAACAATTTCAAGGGGAACAAAGAGTCGCTTCATAAATGGGGTAAAATGTCTGCAAATCGAAGAAGAAATTGATAGCAGCATTTTGAGATAGTTTCAGCCTTTAGAGCAGTGTTTTACAAAATTGTCATCAAAATATGGAAAGTCACATGATATGATCGAATTGGCCCGCGAGTCCATGGTTATGTTTGTGACGAATTCGGCGTCGGCGTATCGCACGCACAGCAGAAAATAACTAGATTCGTCCTCGAGAGCTGCTAACTTCTCTTTGCTTTAAGATGCGTGAAAATTTATTTGGGTACAGTACACCTACGACATATTTCTGACTGTCACAGATGGTACATGATTGAACAGAGGAAGCCAACTGGCATTGTTCCATCGGTATTAAGGGCACTTGGAGTTGCCCTGACTGCTTTTCATGTTGTTGTTGTAGCACGGGCATTCTTTCTTGTTTGGGACTGCTCCACAAACTCTGCTCCACACACTCCACCGTGGAGCAGCTCCACAAAAAACTGGAGTTTGTGAAGTACCTCTTTAGGTGCTCTCACAACTCCACCTTTTTTCCTCGAACAGGGTGCGTGGAGCTGAAACCGTTTGGCTAAAAAACGTGGAGCGGAGCTGAAAAACGTGGAGCGGAGCAGTCCCAAACACCCCCTATATCTATATTCACACCAAGATACCATATCTATTTCCACCAAAATACCATGTCCATTTCATGAGAGATAGTGATTTGTATAATTTTTAAAACACAATAAATGATGGATAGGTGCTATTTATTTCTTTATATACTTTAAGATTAGCGCTATTTTTGTTAGAGAGGAAAGTATAGAAATACCACTCAACTTGTTATCATCTGCGAGATACGTAAAATACAAATACTTGGGGAACAATATGCAATCACTATTCACTAAGCATTTGTCTTTTTGGACCAATTATATTTGGATATAGACTGAACTTTCAAATTTTGAATTTGGATATCCATCCATTAACAGGTCTAGTCATAGTCACATGCCAACTATATCACATTCTGTATGGGATATGGATTGGACCAATTATATATGGATGCAGACTGGGCATTCGAATTTTGGAATTAATTCTGTATCCATCCATTACCAGGTGGCGTCACCTGGCAAATAAATCACGTTTAGATATTACATATAGCTAGGTCACCAAAAAGAGTTTTGCCCATTGTCATTGCGTAGCAGTGCAACAAAGAAGAAGAATGGCTCGCGTGGCATGTAAGTTTGGTCTTGAAATTTTACATAGATATAGAACATTCTCTCCCCTATATCTTTTATTTTTGAAGTTGATTTTCACGCATGTGCAACATTTATCCCATTTTCACGTGATATTTACAGTTGGGGGGGGGGGGGGGTACATTATTTAGTCATTTAGACCGAAAACGCATATCAGGTTCGACAATCACCTTTGGGAAACCTCAATGGCTTGCAAAACGGATGCCGTCCCGACACTCTAAAGCTTCAATTTGCACGGTTAACAAAACAATTTCACATGGAAAATTCAATTAATATCATCAAAGTTTAAAAATTGTTGATAAAGTAGCCACACCCAGTATTAAACATTTCCCCGATATAGAGTTGTTTTGCATATGACATTTTTCTTAACAGATTAGGGAATCTTCATTAATTACGTCTTTTACATTGATATTTAGTAATGGCCATCCAAATAACAGTGAGGACACGTACATTAGTATAGACAACTATTCTCTATAACATCCATCCATGTCACCTATAGACAGTTTGTACAGTAGGTTGTCTTTTGCCTGTCTTTATAGATTGTGCAGTCTTTTAATGCTCTTTTATTGTTTCTTGTGCAATAGCATGCTCTTTCATTGTTTTTTCATTATTTCTTATGCAATAGCCGGCTACTAGTTAGGAAACAATCGATTTCTCTCTCTTTGCTCTCTTTTATCCACATCAACAAAAATCCTAGGTGGCAGAGGCTATAGACAGCTGATGTAAGCCTATTGTACATGGCCTGATACCATGCTGGATTTTTGTCGTGGTTCTCCCAAAAAATTAAATACATAGAACCTTGTCAATAAACATGAATATAGAATAAGCGGGGAATATCATCAATCACTTGTTCTTGCTATAATATTTTGAAAATATTCCTTTTGAGTACCTATGCGTAATTAGAGGGAAAAAGTTACGTGGAAACGAGATGCTTTGGATTTCTTAGAGCAACTCCAGCAGCAGCCCTCAAAACAGAGCCCCTACTTTTCATTTGAGAGCTCCCCCTACTTTTGAGGGCCCAATTTTTTTGCTTCTACTCCAACAGCACCCCTTAAATCTAAGCCCTCAAATCCATCCACTACACACTGATATATGGGACCCACTCCTGACAAATCCATTCCGAGGCAACGGCGATGGGCGGAGGCGACGGCGACGGGCGACGGGCGGGGAAAGATGCGCGCGGAGAGGGAGGCAGGCGGCGCGCTCGGGAGGGAGGCGCGTGGGGAGGGAGGTGGGCGGCGCGCTCGGGAGGGAGGCGCGTGGGGAGGGAGGTGACGGCGACGGGCAACGGGCGGAGGCGTCGGCGATGGGCGAGGCGGCTCGCTTGGCAGGGGAAAGAGGCAGGCGGGGCTCACGCTCACGCCACCGGCCCGAAGCCGTGCCGTTCGGCTTCTCCGCCACGCGCCCGCATGCGCCTTGTAGCAGTGCTGCACGGGAAGGAGCCGCCGCGGATCCGGCCTTCGCAGCTCGGATCCGGCCTCGCCCCTCCTAGATCTCGCCGCCGCCGCCCGGGGCCGCCTGCTGCCTTCGCCCGGGGCCGCCGCCAGCCGCCGCTGGCTTCTTCTCCTCGCCTTTCCCTGCTGGGGCCTTCTTTGCCTTGTCGGCAGGCTCCTCCTCCACGGGCTTCTCCGCCTTCTCTTCGCCGCCAGCTTGGGTCGCCGCCCGGGGCCGCCGCTCGCCGAGGTTGCTGGGGAGTCGAGGTCGCGGAGGAGACCGGCGATGCGGAGGAGAGCGAGGTCGCTGAGGAGGCGGCGTCGGCGGAGGAGATCGAGGTCGCGGCGGATGCGGCGAAACGCGCGGCCAAAGGAAGTCGCGCACGGGTGGAGGCGGCGGTGGAGGGGGCGGAGGCGCCGCGGAAGGGGGCGGTGGGGAAGGCGGGGAGTCGGGGGCGGAGGCGGCGGGGGAGGGGGCGGAGGCGCCGGTGGAGGGGGCGGAGGCGCCGGGGAAGGGGGCGGTGGGGAAGCCGGGCGCGGTGGGGGCGGCGGGGGAGTGGAGGCGCTGGGCGGAGGCGTCGGGGGGCGAGCGGAAGAGGAGGAGGCGGGGGGCGAGCGGAAGCGGCGGGGGGCGAGCGGAAGCGGGGAGGCGGTGAATTTTCACGCAGGCGGGGAAAAAACCGAAAACTGAGAGCCAGAGGAGGGCCCCTAGGAATAAGGGCTTGAAGACCTCATTTGAGAGGCTTCCTATTTTTGAGAGCCAAGTAGGGGATCTGCTGGAGTGCAGTTTTTTGCTCTGGCTCTCAAATATGAGGTTTGAGGGCTCAAGTAGGGGGTCTGCTGGAGTTGCTCTTAGAGAGCAATTGTTTTCCTAGAATGAGTAGTACGGGGGAGTTAGAAATCGAGTCAAACTCAGTGCCGTGATGAAAAGGGGATGTGGGAGAGGGAAAGCCCAAAAGCCCAAAACCCTAGCCGCCATCTTCTTGTTGTCACTCCAGCCGCTTGCTGAGATGCTATGTATTGATTGGTTGTTGTGCATGTGTATTAGTTGCTGAACCACTGTAACCGAGATTGCCATCGAGCTTTAAGATGGGCTCAAGCTCGGCTAGGACAAAGCTCAAGCTCGCTCGAGCTCGGCTCGTGTGGGCTCGGTAGCGCCTGAATCAGTAAAAACCGTGCGAGCTCGAGCTCAAGCTCAGCTCATGTAGGCTCGGTAGCGTATGAATCACAGAATCAGCAAAAACCAGCATTCTATTTCTAACCAGGGCAATGAGGTAATGAGAGAGCAATATAGCAGCAGTTTGTAATATATAACTAGAGGTAGGTTTGTTAAGTTTGTACTAGTATTGGTACAAAATAGATAAGACGTTCATGATAACAGAACAGGTTAACAACCATAACATATGAAAGTTTTGAATGGGAGGCCAGCAGGCAGAAGCATGATAACAAATTAAACCATTAGTCCATCACTTCATCACAACCATGAACCATCACATGATGCTAGCAACTTCTTGGTGTTGGAGCCACAGTAGCAGGAACTATCAAAACCATGAGCCATCACATGATAGATTGCATGCTCTTGCAACAAAATAGCATTGATCAACATATGGTATATGTAACATTGATGAACTAGCTCTTTTCTCATCAGGATTTTAGAATCTCAAGTATCAAAGAAACATGGAATGGAGGCTATGGAGCTTATGTATTTGTATTGTGCAAAACTGTCTACTATGGAACACCAGTATCCATTTTTTCCATTAATTAATATTAGCCTCATACATAGCAGATGAAATGATGAATCACCTCAGTCCAAGATTCACTATACTCATTGCTTAAAGTATTATTCTTAAGAAACAAATTTAACAGTACTCTGATTCATGACACATAAATCCGGGTTCATGTAGCTTGTAAATCACGGAAGGAGATGAGTACTTGCTGGCTAGAGTCACTGAAGTGAGCCACCAATTTATCATTGCTTGGTCAGGCAGCCGCCGCTAGGTCTCTCTCTTCTCGTGACTTTGCGAGGGTAGGAGAGAGTGGATCTAGGGACTAGGGATGGTGAGGCGTCGCTGGCTTGCTACTTCGAGGCGGAGCAGGAGAAGACTCAGGGTTAGGGCACGAGGTGGAGGACGGTGCCCATGGTTGCTGCCTTCGTGGGTGACTGTCGGGCGGCCAGGTCGGAACTGGGAGCCGGGAGGGAGGGGCGGCCGGCGCCGGCGTCGGTGGAGACTGGATTTAGGGTTCAGGACTTGGGTTGGGGAGGGGAACTAGGGAGTTGGGGATCTTGGGTTGCACTTCGTCGACACTGTTGTGGTCTTGCGGCTACCAAAGGGGAATATCGTGATGAGAAGAGAATCTAGTACTACGACAAAACAAGCTATACTGTACACCTCATCATAGACGGTTCATGGGAAACCGTTTGTGCTATTATTATCACAGTCAATTTTATAAGCGTGGCTGTTTACTGTCTGTGATACGCAACTATCACAGAGGTTCTTGTTAATAATTGTCTGTGATAGTTCACAGATAGTTATTAACACAAACCGTCTATGATAGTGGCAGACATCACATACGCTTTATATTAATAACCGTTTGTGATAGTTCACAAACGGTTATTAACACAAACTATCTATGATAGTGCAGACATCACAGACGCTTCATGTTAATAACCGTATGTGATAGTTCACGGTAATTAATACGACCTGTCTGTGATAGTGGCAAATATCACACATGTTTATTAAAACTAATAGTTTGTGACAGTTCATAGACAGTTATTAATGCGAACTGTCTGTGATAATTATATATTACAGATGGTTTGTGGTTTGATGTGTCTGGGATACGCCATGTTATTAATTAATACCTAGCCAGACCGGTCCCGATACATCTATCTTCATTGCGCTGCATTGAAGGAGGCAGCTGGCTTTGGGGATTTGGTGAAAGCATTCTGTTTGTAGATCTAGCTAGCTGCTTATAGATCGATTTATTCTTGGTGATTAGATGTTAGTATTTGCTTCTAATTATATGCCTTGTAATAAAGAGAGATGATTTGCTTCTAATTAGATGTTTGTAATAACGAGAGATTATATATTTGGTAGTTTGCTCTAATTTAAGAATGTGTCACTATTTCTAGTTTACTTCAATATATTCTTGGTTGATATATATATATATATATATATATATATATATATATATATATATATATATATATATATATATATTAATTCATGAATAGTACGTAGCTACTTAATTTACATATGGACAATTTATTATAAGGTAAATGACAATCATGTGTAAGTATGTATTAGGCTATAACTAGCTATAGTAGCATTAATAATCCAATTTAACACTAATTTGTTATACGTTGAGAACCGTGTGAGTGAAGAGTACATTAATGGCGTGTCTGCTTTTAGAAGAATGGCCAAGTAGGATATGTTGAAGAAGGGGATGGAATATATGTGCTATTCATGCATTGATTGCGATAATCTAAAGATGTTTACCAATTTAGCGCAGATTGAAGCTCACTTGATTCGAAGTGTTTTCAAAAAGGGGTATACATGTTGGACCAGTCATGGTGAAGACAAGATTATACAGGAAGGTAATTGTAACATAGTCGAGGGAGACAATGATATGCCGGTTGTGAACTATGCTTTCGATGAGGATATTGTTGGACCGAAATGACAACAGAGGGGGGGTGAATGTCGACTACTAAAAATTCGTCCCCCTCAAGTACCAACGACAAAATCTTCTTCTATAGCTACGAAGCAAAGCTATGAAGAGATATCCTCAAGTTCTCTGGAAATATGGAGAAATCAACCAAGGGAAAAGAACAGAGAGAAAGCACCCAAGAAAAGACCTGCAACAAAACCCTAGGGCCGGTCTGACCGCAGGGTAATAGCCGGTCTGACCGCTGGGTAAAACCCGGTCAAACCGCCCCTGGTTCCAGCAGCCCGAAAGTTCAGTAAAAATTCAGAGAACCTCACTAAAACATGGAATTTGTGATTTTCTTCTTTTCTAACCAAGCCCAAACTGCACTAAACTAAATAGCCTAGAGGCTCCAAACAACAAGAGGAAACAACAACAACTCAAGAAATTCAGAATTTTGACAAGAGCTAGAAAAATACAGAGAGCAGCGCAAAAACTCAAATTCCCATTTCATCTTTGGTCCTCTGGCCTTGAGACTTTGAGGATAGCAAGTAAATAGCCTCTGGACTCTAGGTACCAAGTCTCATGCCATCTCGAAGAAGGAAGCAAGCTTTGAGCCAAACCCTAGAAAAATTGGGAAACTTCAGAGAGGAGCACAAAAACTTGAAATACTCAAGATTCACAAAACCTTTGCACATGAGATTTTGCAGTTAGATTAGCAATAGGTTGAACCCCTAACATGCCAAATCTTAGAGCATCTCATGAAGAAGAACAGTATCCACCTCAAACCCTAGAAATGAACTAAGAAAGAACAGAGGAAGCCCAAAACCAAATCTGAGATTAAAATGAAGTTTGCTCTTGGGAAACTTGATCAAATGACCTTGAGGCATCATCCCATCAAAGAGCAACCCATTTTGGGCCTTCCCAACAAGAAACAACAAGAAATCGAAAATCTCACAAATCCATCACAGAGGGTATCGAAGGAAAAGAAACAGAGAGACAAGAACTGAATCAAACTCCATCTCATATTGATAAAGAGGAAGAGAGATACATGATTACAATGAAGAATCAACTCACACCCTCTCTACTTCCCCATACATGCTTGGATTGAGAGAACAACTACATGCTTCTCTTGAGAACACACACAGCACTCACACTGGGGACATCGAAGGAGACATACAGGGAACAAGAACCTGCTGCCTTCCACCCACTCTCACCAACTAAAGACTAAAGCCAAAACAACCCTCTAAAGCCTATTTTGACTAAAGTGAACCCTAAAATCCATTGGAGTGCATGAGTGGGCATGCAGCCACCCACCTCTATTTATAGCCCTTGGCTAACGGGTCTCCAACCCGTTACGCCCGCTAAACCCGAACGGAGCTCGCTCCCGCTTTTGCAGCCTCGTGAAATCACTATTTCGCACCTCCTGCACCTTCCGGGAAGCTTCCGCGCTCCTTGTTGTGCAAGCCTTGCAACCACATCGAATCTCCGCCGTCTTCGACACATCCGACCGTTCTGACCTCGACACCGCCCGTGTCTAGTCCAGTCACCCTGTGTCTCGCCACGACTCCGCCTCAATGTCCTGCAGCCAACACAGACAAGAAACACATCAAATAGCACCGCTCGATACATTTAAGTACAAATGCATTAATGAAATAGCCCAAACCTGACAAGTCAACATAATATGCAACCTAAACCCTTTGACCAGGTTTGACCAAGTCCGACCGAGTTCATTGCACCACGCAACGACATGGGCCGAACCAACCAAATCAAACTCGACTTTCCTAAACCGATGTCAATTACTCATCACACACGTACGTGGGATGACCTCCACATGGTCTCTCAATCTCCCCCTTGATGAGTATATTGACAAACCCCGAAAAAGCACAAAGTTGAGTTTAAAATGCAAGAAAGAAGTCAAACATGGTCCAAAGGAAGGAAATGAAGCTAATGACCATGTCGACACAAGGAGCAAAAGAAAGAACAAGTTTTCCTCAAAGCTACCAAAAATGGCTTTTTCTACCGCTATTCTCTCCCTTTTGGCAATAAACACATCAAGGATGCAAGGAAGAGAACAAGTCATGGAAATGGCTGAAGTTTGATTATTCTAAGCATTTAGAGCCATGAGAATTATCCAAGATGACCAACAAGTATTACATCAAGCCATAACTCAATAGAATGCTATCTAGATCATGGGAAGATATATATAAGACAGCTAAACCAAATAGATGACAATCTGAAATTTAGTGCAATTTGAGAGCATGTCAAGTCATCCATGATCAAAGTCTAGCTAGAGGTATCCAAGGATGATGCAAACCATGTCAATAAGCTAAGCAGAACCAAGAAGCTAGTATTGAGCTAAAATAGAGTGCTACAAGTTCTAGAATGAGACATTTGTTCAAATACTTGTAATCTTTGTAATTTTAGCAAATTGAGCACATTTGATAAGTTTTTCTTTAGAAATCTCATGATTGTTGCCAACCAGATTTTTGTTGTATCATGTGCTAGATCTCAAGCCTTATGCGACCACTCCAAGCGAGAAGCTTAAGGAGATGATCTTGGTCATCCAAAACTCCCCCTGAGTTCATGCCAAGTGCAATGGCAAGCCGTCTCATGAGAAAGAATTGGTGAGATCAGTTTTTTCGCACAAAAGAGATCTTTTTGCATTCATAAAAGATCATACTACCTTATGCGTCATCAAGAACTAACATAGCTCAATCTAAAGCTTAATAAAGATTCAACGCTCAGCTCAGCCTATTTGACATGGCATGAATCATAAAAGGATAACGCAAGAAAGACTAATCTCGAGAGCTAGCATGACAAGTTTTAATTCAAGTTGAGCAATTTTAATTAACTTATCATGGCAACAGCTAGCCTACACATATGAAGTCATGATCAATCTAGCAAATAAGCACAAGTCATGGCAAAATGTAAAGCGATGTAAACATGTCATGAAAGAATAATAATCAAGGCTCAATGTAGGTATATTACAATACAGAATGATGAAATGCGAGAAAAGCCAGCTCCCCCTCAACATGTGATGCAACTTTTAGTTCAAGTTGAGTTATGTCAATATTAAGCTCCAGAAGCTCCCAAATGAACTCCCCCTGAACCAAAGCAATAAGCAAGAGAAGCTGGCAAAAAAATCTGAAAGGGCATTACTTAAAGCATAGACAAGATTATAGATGATACTATGGCTTACTAACCAAAGCGACATCTTTCAAAATGAAAGAATCATTAACGCGCACTGTACCTTTGCGATGACGCGCCCAGATGAAGCGTCTCCGAAGGTGATCGTCTCATCACCTAGAGCACGGGCAAGGGAAGAAAACCAACGGGAATCTCCGGTCATGTGTCGTGAACGCCCAGAGTCTACAAGCCAAACCTTTCCCTTCCCTGCCCGGCGAACCTGAGTCAACAAGAGAGTAAAGTCTCAGTACTGGGGTAAATCAAGAGTGATTTTGGCACCCAATACTGAGTAACACGTCGAGCAGATGAAGTAGTCAAACACGACTGACCTCTATCTACCCTACGCTCTCTGTCACTCAAAGTAGCAGACGGTCTACGTGTAGATCAGAAGCTGTTGCTGGGTCCGACTGCTATGGGCGAGCGAGTCGGAGCACCGGCAACACGCTGGTCACGCCGCGGGTAGCCATCTCGACGGGAAAAACGAGATCTACCCTCAGGACGGCGGAAGTCACGACCAAAGGGAGCATGAGGACGAAAACCAGAAAACTCGAAAAACTAAGTCCTCGATGCTGCCCAAACCCATCAGAAGAAACAAACCTAGACCTCGTGTTGATCTTAGGTGCACTCAAGGTCTGGGGCTGACCCTGAATATGCCTAAGAGACTCAACACAGTCTCTACGCACGATCTTGGCGTGCCTGAAGCATCGATCGATCAGATGTCCATCCTTCTGACAGAAGGTGCAATGATACTTCACATTCTGAGAGGTGGAAATAGCACGATGAGGCTTTGCCTTCTGAGAGGCCGAAGCTGCAGGTGGAATCACCTTGCTGTCAGAAATCCCTTGGACAAAGCCCGCAGACTTAAATTGGACTTTCTCAGTCCTGGGCTCAGTCTCGATCACACCTGGTGCTATGGGTCTGAGCACGGCAGGTGGATGCTTCCTCATGTCCTCATAGAAATCATATCCTAGACCCTGATTAAATCTGCAGATCTTAGATTGGTCTAGAATAAGATTGAGCTTCTTCTTGCCTCCTACAAATCTCTCGAGAGTGTTCATAAGATACTTACACTCCCGAAAGAGAGAGGTGCAAGAAGTGCAGGGGGAAGGAGAGACAGCAGAAGGTAAGGAAGCAGAAGAAGAACCAACAGTAGAGGAAAGAATGGTTTGTGCACGCACAGCCGACTCTGAGGGGACAGTCCTACTACTAGCCAGTTGGTTCACGTCGCTAAGCGTCTTCACCTTACCCATGGGCTCCTCCCCCTTCTCAGCAATCACATTACAAGCAGAAGGTGGCTTCTCTAGAAGGTCCTTAGTTAGCTTCACACATTTCTCATCCAATGCAATCAAATCAGATTTTAGTTTGTTACAATTAATGCTTGGTGAGCTAACAGGGTCCTTAGAAGCATGTTGAGCCAATTTGTTATTATTGTCAATCATCTCTTGAAACTGTTTGGAAACAGATTCAAGCTCAACAGTCAATTTGGGACAATTAACACACGAAGCAATAGGCTCAAGAAGAAAAGCTTGTAGTTCAGCAATTTTATGATCTGCCCGTTTTAGGTTCATCTTCAGATTATTACAATTTTCACAAGACTCGGGTAGATCCAGAAGCATGGAATAAAGACCTCTAACAGCGTTGTCCTTATCCTCACATGAGGTGCAAGCAACAGTCTCAACAGTAGTAGATGAAATAGAAGCAACCCTACTCATCTCTAGTTCAGCCAACAGACTAATGTTCTCCACCTTAACAATATCAAGCTCAGAGGACAGACTATCATGCGAGGTCCTTAGTTTCTCCATGTCACCCAACAAAGCGCAGCATGTATCACAATCATCACGGGAGGGAGCAGATGTAAGTGAAGTAAGCTCCCGTGATAGTCTATCTACTTCCTTCTCTAACTCGGTACACCTAGCCCTAACTCTAGCATGAAATCCACCTATCTTAAGAAAAGCATGATTAAGCTGGTCGTAGGTGGGGGATACCTCGTCCGAGTCGGAGTACAGCTCCCTGTCGCTCAGTTCGTCCTCAAGGGCCATGAAGCACATGCCGGAGAAGTCATCACCACCCTTGGGTTCTTGCTCGTCCGTTCCATCGTCGTCGCTCCACCCCTCCACCTCGCTGAGATCGAGGTCGTCGAAGGCGGTGAGGACGCGGTGGAAGAGCTTCTTGGCCTTCCCGAAGCCGTGGAACTTCTTCTTGCCTTGTGCGGGAACTGAGGGCTTCTTGTTGCGGTTCTTGTCGGTGTAGTCGTTCTTGCCCGAACCGCCATAGTCACCTTTGCCCTTCCCCAGCTGGGGGCAGTTTTCCCGAATGTGGTTGGGGCCACCACACTCGAAGCAAATCACGGGTCCTCCTCTCTTTCCGTCCCTCCTCTTGTAAGCATGGGAGAATCTCCGAGCTAGGAGGGCTAACTGCTCATCCGCAAGCTGCTCTAACTGATCATCAGTTATGTCACAGAGAGCAGCAAGGGAGAAACCGCAAAGAGAATCAGAAGAAGAACCGGAAGCCAAATTGGGATCGGTGACTAAGGCCATCGACTGCGACTTCGACTTGCGAGAGACAATGTCAATCTCGTGAGTCTTGAGACGCGAGTACAGCGCATCAGGAGTCAAAGTCGAGAGGTCCGTGGTATCCTTGATGGTAGTCACCTTCATCTCCCAAACCCGAAGATCAAGTGCAGCGAGCATCTGTCGAGCGTTATCCGAGTCGGGGTATGTGAGACCGACTGCTCAGAGGTTGCTCAGAATCTTATGAAAACGCGCAAAGCACTCATCGAGGGACTCACCAGTGAGCATTTCAAACTTGTTGTAATCTCGCTTGAATTGGTCCTGTCGGACTGTCTTAATTTGGGTGGTGCCCTCATGGTAAGCACTGAGGGTCTCCCAAATGTCGAAAGCCGACGTGAGGTGCGAAATGTGGTCAAACTCGCTACGACTCAAACCTTGGATGATTATGTTCCTTGCCTTTGCATTCGCCTCAACATCGGGCATATTCGCCACATTGATGTTCTCATCGGCAGGAACAAGATAGCGAACCTTGACCTTCCTCCAGATGGCATATCCTTGAGCCTGGATGTATGTCTCCATCCGGCTTTTTCAGAAAGGAAAATCAATGCCATCAAAGATCGGAGGCTTGGTCGAGTACTTGTCCGTCGCCATGGCTCTAGAAACCGGTTAAGATCTATGGAAAAGAGCTAGCCGGCTCTGATACCAATTGTTGGACCGAAATGACGACAGAGGGGGGGGGTGAAGGTCGACTACTAAAAATTCGTCCCCCTCAAGTACCTACGACAAAATCTTCTTCTATAGCTACGAAGCAAAGCTATGAAGAGATATCCTCAAGTTCTCTGGAAATATGGAGAAATCAACCAAGGGAAAAGAACAGAGAGAAAGCACCCAAGAAAAGACCTGCAACAAAACCCTAGGGCCGGTCTGACAACAGGGTAAAAGTCGGTCTGACCGCTGGGTAATAGCCGGTCTGACCGCTGGGTAAAACCCGGCCAGACCGCCCCTGGTTCCAGCAGCCCGAAAGTTCAGTAAAAATTCAGAGAACCTCACTAAAACATGGAATTTGAACTAAGAAAGAACAGAGGAAGCCCAAAACCAAATCTGAGATTAAAATGAAGTTTGCTCTTGGGAAACTTGATCAAATGACCTTGAGGCATCATCCCATCAAAGAGCAACCCATTTTGGGCCTTCCCAACAAGAAACAACAAGAAATCGAAAATCTCACAAATCCATCACAGAGGGTATCGAAGGAAAAGAAACAGAGAGACAGGAACTGAATCAAACTCCATCTCATATTGATAAAGAGGAAGAGAGATACATGATTACAATGAAGAATCAACTCACACCCTCTCTACTTCCCCATACATGCTTGGATTGAGAGAACAACTACATGCTTCTCTTGAGAACACACACATCACTCACACTGGGGACATCGAAGGAGACATACAGGGAACAAGAACCTGCTGCCTTCCACCCACTCTCACCAACTAAAGACTAAAGCCAAAACAACCCTCTAAAGCCTATTTTGACTAAAGTGAACCCTAAAATCCATTGGAGTGCATGAGTGGGCATGCAGCCACCCACCTCTATTTATAGCCCTTGGCTAACGGGTCTCCAACCCGTTACGCCCGCTAAACCCGAACGGAGCTCGCTCCCGCTTTTGCAGCCTCGCGAAATCACTATTTCGCACCTCCTGCACCTTCCGGGAAGCTTCTGCGCTCCTTATTGTCCAAGCCTTGCAACCACATCGAATCTCCGCCGTCTTCGACACATCCGACCGTTCTGACCTCGGTACCGCCCGTGTCTAGTCCAGTCACCCCGTGTCTCGCCATGACTCCGCCTCGATGTCCTGCAGCCAACACAGACAAGAAACACATCAAATAGCACCGATCGATACATTTAAGTATAAATGCATTAATGAAATAACCCAAACCTAACAAGTCGACATAATATGCAACCTAAACCCTTTGACCAGGTTTGACCAAGTTCGACCGAGTCCATTGCACCATGCAACGACATGGGCCGAACCAACCAAATCAAACTCGACTTTCCTAAACCGATGTCAATTACTCATCACACACGTACGTGGGATGACCTCCACATGGTCTCTCAGATATGTCGTATGATGACAATCTGAATCAGATGTTACACAATGCAGAAGAAAACTATAGTGAGAGAGAGTTTGGTATATTCGAGGGCTTGATAAGGGATTGGAGAAACCTTTGTTCCTAGACTGCAAGCCACAATACACAAGATTGTCATCTGTTCTTGAACTGTTGAAATTGAAGGCAAGCAATGGTTGGTTCGATAAGAGTTTCACGTCACTGTTTGGTCTCCTAGCAAACATCCTTCCAGTGAAAAATGTGTTACCGAGAACCACCTACCAAGCTAAGAAGGTTCTCTATCCAATAGGAATGAAAGTAGAAAGAATACATGTATGTCCAAATGATTGTATCGTCTACCACAAAGAGCATACAAAACTACATGTTTGTTCGGTGTGCAAAGCATCCCGATACAAGCGTAAGAATGACTCTGTAACATCCCAAAAATTTGCTTTCTGAAAAATTTAAATTCAAATTAATTATTTTAAAGTAATTGAGTTTTATTTGGATTTGTCTTGAATTTCTGTTTTTGAAAGCTGGATTTGAAAAGTATTTTAAGTAAAACCTAAAAATATTCTTAAATAAAAAGATATTTTGAATTTCTATAAAAATCCTAATTCAAATTAATTATTTGGAGTTATTTGGCTTTTCTGAATTTTTCTGGAATTTAAAACCTATTTTTAAAATTTAAAAGGTAATTCAAAGTATGAAAATAAAATACCAACAGTAGTTGGAAATAATTTTGTTTAGTCCAAAATATGTCCAGAAGCTTCTGTGAATTTTTTTGGAATGTTTGGAGGTATTTTCATATTTTTCTGAGGCCTAAATAATTTTCTAGCCTTTTCTAAAAATAGAAATTCAAATTCTAAAAAAAATCCAACTCTCCCCTCCGACCGACGCGTGGACGGCCCAGATCCGCCCACGTCGCCGCTCGGCCTGATCTAGGCCGCATCTCCCCTCCCCTCGCTGTCTAGCGGGCCCGGCCCGTCAGCCCCCGCCTTCCTCTCCTCCTCGCCCGACGCGTGGACGGCCTGGATGAGCCGCGTCCCTGCGCCCGGCCCATCTAGCGATCCCCGCTCCCCCTTCTCTCTCTGCCCTGCGGGCCCTGGCTGTCAGCCGCTCGCACCCCACTCCCCTCTCCTCTCTCTGACCTGCGGGCCTCGCCCGTCAGTCGCTCGCGCCCGCTCCCGCTGCCACCCGGGCCCCGCCTGTCAGGCCCGTCGTCCCCGCAGAGCCGCCACCTTCCTTTCTTCCTCCCCTCTTTCCTTCCTTGCTCCGGCCGACCATACCCTAGCCGAATCCGGCCTTTCCCTCCGTCCTCTCCCCGGTTTTGGAAGCCCCGGACGCCACCGCGACCGAATCCCCGATCTCCCGTGCTCCCCTTCCTTCTGCGGCCCAATTTTCCTTTTCTCCCCCGCCCCTTCCTTTTCCGTCCGACACACTGGCGAGCAATTGCGCGCCCGTGTCCCCTCCTCCGCCCCTATAAATAGCTCCCTCGGCCTCCCCTCTCTCCGCACCACCTCCCTCAGCCGTCCGCTCTCTCTCCCGAGCCCCGTAGCGCCCCGGCACCGTGCTTCCCCTCCATCCGAGCTCCGCCGCACTCCGGCGAGCTTTTGCCGACACCTCGGTCATCCCCGGAGCCAGCCACCGCCACTCCGAGCACCCCCGTGCCCGGGCGAACTTCCCCGACACCTCGGCCACCTCTCCTCGTCGCTGGAGCATCGTCGCACCGGAGCACCCGAGCTCGCTCCGCCGCCTACTCGCCGCTCCTTCCGTCAGAACCGCCTTCGCTCCAGGGGCGCATTTTGGCACTCCACCGAACCACCCCGGCCACCCCTCGCCGCCGGCGCCCCTGCCTCCGGCCACCTTCCCCGGCCTTCCCTCCGGCAGGTACCTCAAAAGGATTTGCTGCCCTATATGGGTAGGCAAAGCCTCCCCCACCCATCTGGTTATCAGCGCGATCTCTCTCTCTCCCCGGCTCCCTCGGCGCGCGTTCGAGCCCCCGGCTCCGCACGCTGAGGTTGAGCCTTTTCCTCATTTTTCCACGCTGACAAGTGGGCCCCACACGTCAGCGGCCGCCGGTCTGCGCTGGCTACTGTCGTCTGGGCCCCACCCCTCTGCGCTGGTCGCTGACAAGTGGGCCCGGAATCCAGTGGGTCCCACGTGTCATAGGCTGAGCTAGTGGGCACACGGTCCAGTGGGTCCCACATGTCAGAGGCCGATTTCTGTGGACTCACTAACCCGTGGGCCCCACCTGTCATACTCTCAGATTAAAAATAAAGATTTAAAATTTAATATTCCAGTGGGCCCCACCTGTCAGAAATTTTCGAATTTCTGGATTTATTCAAACTGAGATTTTCAAATAAGCATAACTTTCTCATTTTAACTCCAAATTCAACCATTCAAATTTCTAAATTCATCTAAAATCATGATATATCCAAATATGGCCTCTTTTGAATTTTTGGATTTGGATTTTATTTGAATTTTGTTTGTATTTATTTGCTTTATTTGCTTCGTCTTTTCCCGCGTAGATTCCAACGTCGTTGACGATCACTCCACCCAACAGCAAGAAGACCCAGAGAATCTGCAAGAAGGCAAGTCTCCTTTGATCATCTTGAACCTATGATTTTGAAATGTTTTAATTATTTTAAATTATGTGCATTGCTATTTACATAAACATTAGTTCAATCTTTAGGAATTAGTTATTCCAACTTTGTTATGCCCTCATTTGACATTGATTGCCATGTACCTTTGTCACTCTAGAACTTCCTTTGTCTCAATAATGAGATTAATATTAATCTTTGTGAATATTAGAATGGTAGAATAATGCTTAGTCATGCTATCTAATATCTGTGGAAAATCTTGAAAATGGGAAATTAAGATTTATTGTTGAACCCTTGTGTTTATAAATGTAGTGGCAATTGGAGTTGCCACTGTTCTTTCAAAATAAAATAAAATGTGAAAGTTGGTTTAGATTAGGGTGGATGGTTAGTTTGGGTTGGTGCAGAAAGCATGAGATCTTGTTAAGTGTATGTTCCACCCTAGTCAATTAAGGACCGACGCTTGTGTTTGTCCAGACTGAGCATTAACCGTACAACCACAAGTCTATATGGGTACGACCTAGCTGACTAACTTACGATAGTCTAGTTTAGGTGCCACCAGTGGAAAGTGGGTGCCAGGGATGGACTGGTTATTCACAGTGAGGGACAGGGATTTACTGTACTCATATGGCGCAAGAGGGGGCTTCGGTTCGGGCAGTTAGCCTACCTGCGGTGAAACCTCAGCGGGTGGTATCTAGCTAGATTAAAGTAAGGTAAAGGCTTTGTGATATTTTATCTGGGTCTCATGCCAAAGGAAGCGTGTTGACTTTTAGGATAATTGTACAACATCTGCAGAGTGTAAAACTATTCGAATAGCCGTGCCCACGGTCAAGGGCGGGCAAGGAATGCATGCACATGGTAGATTTCTGGTTTTTGGTTTTAAAATCAAAGTTTTGTATTCCGAGAGTGGAGGGAACTCTCGGAAGGGTATCCTGGCAGTTGGAGCTAGAGAGGGTGGATGGAACCCGCAGTTTTAAATTTGACCAATTGTAATTGGTTGGCTAGTGTTGGTAGATGGAACCTTCACTGGAAAGTTAATGATAATTCTGTTTAAACATTTACTTTATTAAATGGATGCCTTCGAAAATAATTAGTAGTAATTGAAATTTTAAAATATTGCTTTGTGCAAAAGAACCATATAGCCTTCTTTTGTCAAGCCTTGCATCTATGCATTTTTCCCAAGACTTGCGGAGTACTTTATGTACTCACATGCTACACTTAAAAATAAATATCCAGAGGAGTACGAAGCTCAAGAAGGTGACTACGACTTCTTCGCGGGTGGATTCGACGAAGGATTCCAGGAGTTCTAGGTCGCGCTTCCCCAGTCAATTGCTTGTGGCGTATTGATGGGTCTTCACCGAGTTTATCTTTTGCTTCCGCTGTGTTTCGTGTGTGCGAGGTCTTGAAACCTCAATTGTAATAATGAGACCTTTCGGTCTGTACTCTTTAATATTGTAATAAAGCGTTGCTGGTTATGTATTCATTTCTGTTTAACTGTGTGCACTAGCTTTGATCTGGGACTAGTGCAGTAATACACAGAGGGTCCGGGTTCGGAAATCCGGGGTCCCGACAGACTCCGACGGTGGCGAGGGCATCGAGGTGAAGTAAGGAGCTCCTGCTAAGATGTTGCGGTATTTGCCTATAATTCCCCGTTTGAAGCGTATATTTGCAAACCAAAAGGATGCAAGATTGCTGCGTTTGCACTCGGAGGAGCATAAGAAAGATGGAATGATAAGACACGTTGTTGATTCTGCCCAGTGGAGGAATATAAGGTTTGAGTTGAGTACAGATGGAATGAATCATTTCGGTAACATGAGCAGCTGACATATCACCTAGCCCATAAATGTATGCATGTACAACCTTCCTCCTTAGTTGTGTATAAAGCGGAAGTACATTTTGATGTCACTACTTATCTAAGGGCTGAAGCAATCTGGGAATGATATTGATGTGTACCTAGCACAATTGGTGGAAGATCTTGTGACACTGTAGAACGAAGGGGTACAAGTATAGGATGTGGACAAACGAGAGAACTTAACTCTGCACGCTATGTTGTTCTACACCATCAATGATTTTCCTACCCTTGGTAACTGTTGGGGTTGAGTATGAAAGGAGCCAAAACTTATCCGCATTGCTTAGATTATACCGAGAGTGTATGGTTGAACAACTCGCGCAAAACTGTGTATATGTGTCACTGTAGATTCCTTCCATGGTATTACTCATACCACAAGATGAAGAAGTAATTTGATGGAAGAAAAGAGGATGACTTAACAGCAAGGCCTTTTAGTGGAAAAGAGATCTACAATATGGTCAAGGATATCGATGTTGTGCTTGGAAAGGGACATAAGTTGACGATCCGTCAGAAGGATAGATATGCTTGTATCTTGTCACGAGGGGAGGCTAGAGAGTATCGGCACCATCAGAAGGAAAGTAATAACTCTCGATCTGAATACGTATACTCAAGCCCATTTCACGGTCTTACAACATATGACTGAAGTATCCCCGTATATTGAAGAGCACAAGGACATCTACACCAAGAGAATCCAGGCCGGTCGGAGGTTTGGATCACAAGATAGCACAACCATCGATTCAATGAATGGTTGAGGGTGCGATTCATGGGAGGTCGTCAAGTGAAATGTTGCAATGGTTGGTAAATGGGCCAAAATTGATAATTGTGACATGGTAAGGATACAACATTAATGGGTACACATTTTATATAACAATCAGGATAGAAAGAGCACAGTCCAGAACTCAGGTGTCCTCATAGATGCATTTCGTGATGAGCAGTTCAGTACCGCTGGCCCAAGCTCCTACTACGAGCTTGTAGAGGAGATTTGAGAGCTCGACTATGTAATTTTTAAAATTCCTCTATTTCGGTGCTGTTGGGTCCAACTCCCACAAGGTGTAAAGGTCGACAAGTACGGTGTCACTACTGTCGACCTTGAATGCATAGGATACAAAGATGAGCCATTCGTATTTGTGAGGCAAATTGTCCAAGTCTTTTATGTAACTGACCCAGCAAATAAGAAGCACTACGTAGTTCTTCATAGAAAAAAAGGATTGTCAGAGTTGAGAATGTCGTGGATAAGGAAGAGTCCTGTAATATCCCGTTTGGCACACTAAAAAAATTATTACATAGAGTTAAAGAAGAAATTCCAGATATTAAAAAGAGAAAATTCAGGAAAAAGATTAAATTAGAGGGAGCAATAGGCCCTAGGCTTTTGGCACAAGACAGCTTGGCCCAAGTGGGCTGGTCGGCCATTTAGTGGGCTAGGGGGTCTCTTCCCCATAAAAAACCCTAGCCCCCACCCTAGCCCTTGCGCCTCCCATGTCCCCACCACCTTGCAGCCGCCACCTCCAGAACTGCTGCCGTGGCAAGAATTTGGGCTGCCGCGGCAAACAAACTTGGCTGCCATGGCGAGGGGGTTCGTTGCACCCTTATGCTACTGCCACGGCATAGAGGAGCACTGCCGTGGCAATGGTTTCGGTTGCCGCGGCAAGCTTTGTGCTACCGAGGCAGAGATGATAGGGAAGAAGGAGAAAAGAGGGAACCAACAATAGAAGAGGAAAGGAAGAAGAAAGGGAGTCTCGTGAGAATTCCAGAGGTCCTTGCTGTGGTCTCCAATGGTGATGAACAATTTCCTACCCCTTTTATTCTTAGTGATTTACTGTTCGGGTTAGATTTCGGTTATTTGTTTGATCTGTGCAATCTGCTATGATATAGGATTTATGGTTCCTTTCATGTGAAATCTGAGAATTTCACTGCTAGAGATTTTTAGAGGACTTCATTATCTTTCTTTAGAGTTGTCATTCACATCATTCCGATGAACGGTTTAGGAGTTATGAGTGTTACCGTGTTGCTGTGTAGTTTGATCATTCATGTTCGGGCAGCCTGTGGGAATTAAAAGATTAAAAATAGAATACGATTTTTCCTATAGAACCCATAAATACTAAAGTGTTAGAGGTCTCAGAGAGCTAGTTTATGTATTTTATTCATAATTTTGGACATGTGTATTGGGCGCAGTATTGGTTGGAAGCTGTTGTGTAGCGGAGTTGGTTTCAAAATTCAGTGTCTATTTGTGGGTAGGCTCAGAGGCTCTAATGATTGTTATGAATTTTCTCATAATAATGGAAGTTGTAGATAATGTTGTAATATAGCTGCTAGTAAAAGTTTATAATTTTTGAAGTAGCGTATTGTCGGTGGTGGTCTGTAGAAGCTCGCTGGTCAAAACACAGAGGCAGATTCTGTCCTCTATTTTCCATTGCAAATTACACCCTGTTAATGGCAGAATAAAATTATGGTGTCTTTATGAAAGTTGTATCTTTCATTCTGTAGATTTCAAAAATGCTATTTGTTTCTATGTTCCATTTACAGGCAGCGCTGCTGGAGTGAGATGAGCGCCGGAACGGCAATTCGAGAGAGAGTGGTTGGGTTTCGGGTGTAGTGGTGCTTTACCTTTCAGTTATGAATGTTATATTGAGGTTTTGTGCTGAGTGGTGATTTGTGGATAGGTGGCTTCACTCCTGACCGTGCTTGAGCCTTTCGCCCCTTCAGTAGAGGCAAGTAAACGTAGTGGTTGTTGCTACAGTTTAACTTATTAATTTAATTGTCTTTACCATAATTGTTGATGTTTGGTAATTAATTCACCTTGAAATAAAGATGCCTTGCTGTGCTATATGTCTCATTTTACATATTGTTATCCATGTGGTTATATTCCTAATGAATCAATCGTGGCCATATCATGCATGTCATAGCATATCATTTGCATTGAAGGTATGTCACCGCACCTAGCCGTGATCATACCGGTATAGCATCGTACATTGCTGTAGTACGATGCACACTCTTACGTTGCCAGGTAAGAGTTCAGTGGATCATTGTATACATATGTATTTCATGAGGATAAACTTTATTGTGAGGTTTTAAGGGGTATTGGCTCGTGAATGTCACTTGTGGTATGAGGTAATATCTTGTGGTTGCCGTTGGTGTGAGTGGAGGAATGGGCTCATGAGAGTCACTTGTGGCATGGGATATTTTTTGTGGTTGCTATTGGTAGTGGTTGTGGTTTTGAATATGATGAGACTACAGTCAGTGTGAATAAGGAGAATTATTTGTTAATGCTTTATCATTGTAGCACGAGATGTTAATTTGATGCTTAATCATCTGTAATTAAATTAGTTTGCTAAACAATTTGCTTGCTGAGATTTCATCTCACCCTTGTATTCTCTCTCCCAGGTGATCCTTGAGCATGTTGGGAAGGGTAGAGCAGCACGACACCATTACACAATCTTTACGTGTTTTGCTGTAATAAATAACTAGAGGATTTTTATTCATTACTTTCTCCCAGTTTGTTGAGCACTGTAACTTAATAATGCCAGTTCGTGGTTGACTTTAGGTAGATTTGAGCATTCAAACTAGGTTGATAAAGGATGTTGGTGTGCTATTTTATGTTCTTATGCTATGTTACTATCTCCTATTTCATGTCATGTTGTCATGCTTCTACGTAGTCTTTATTTTTTTTCTGGGAAGGTGCTGCCAGATTTTCTTCTAATCCAGCTGGTTGTAAGTGTACTTTAGTAGCATCCCAGGGTAATGTGGTTTCTGGGGTATTACAGTTGGCATCAGAGCGGGAATTAGATCCATGGTAATTGAATTATTCAATTAACACATTGGTGCACAGTAGGATGGGATGGATCAAGCATTGCATTTATGCTTCCAATATGTTGTGTTGATGATTTATGTTATGAGATGATCTTATATGCTTATGATTTGGTTCTATGACTGGTATGTGTGAGGAAAGTCAATGATAAGAGGTAGAGGTCATAGTTGTTGCCTTGGGCATTCCTAGGTTATACCACCATTCATGGTATAGGGATAGTGATGCGGTTACCTCGGGTAACCTAGTTACAGATGTTGTGGGTGAGTTTCTCTAGAAAAGTTGTTCTCTTCCTTGAGTTGAATTTGGTCAATTCTTATCTTGTTGTGGTTGATGAATCTCTTGGGTTAGTGGTTCATTGCAGTTGATGGGTTTCAATAGGTCTCTAATTGCTCTTTGAGACAATTACTATTTTTTTTATTGTTGAGCTGCTTTTGCTGCTCATGAGCATTGTGAATTGGTGAGATTCATATTTCCATAGTTGTTCCATATTTCTTACTAGAAAACATGACTCATTTATTTGTTTAATATTTTGAAAAAAAAATCAAAGTTTTATGTTGCAAGATTGTTAACATGTGAAAGCCTTGGCTCTATGTATTTCTTTTGGATTATCTCGAGTGTTGAAGTTTACTTCCTCTCTTTTCTGAAAGAGTGTTAAAACCCTTTTGTGGTGTTTTGCTGTGTTTAAGTAGGAGGTGGTAATCATATAAATTAACTGATATGGTATGAATTATCAAGTTGAGACATTAGCGTGGTGCATAATTAATTTCAACTAGCATCCTTGGAGTGTAGTTGATTAATTGATGTTGTCCTGTAGTAGTTTCTTAAAAAATTATGATTAAGAATTTGTCTATACATGTTTGGAACTCATGGAGTTATTAAGGAGTGTGAAAAAAGTTGGTTTGATTATTATGATTGTTTAGATTTCTAACTTGTTGGGTAAATTGGATTATTTGGTCTTAATTAATTAATCTGACCATTCGGGATGGTTAAATAAGGAGGTGTTGGAATATTGCCTTAGTAATATTAACCTTCAATATATCTTCTATTTAGATACTTGATGACCATGTACAACTGCTAGATTCATCTAAATTTTGCCATGCTAAATTGTTGAAACATGTATAAAGAAATGCATGAAGGTTGATGTATTGACTTGTGAAACCTTGTCTTATAGAGCTTATATTATTGAAGTTTAAAGATATTTCGTTCTAATTTCTGAAACATAAGGTGGAATGTTGAATCTATGTTCATAATTGTTTTTGTGATTGCAAAAACAGAGGTAGTATCATGAATGCTTCCATGATAACAATAATAATCAATTATTAACAGTAATGGCTACAGTGCAATTAGTGTGTGCTAAATAGGTGTTGGGCATCAATAAGAGCTAAATGTATGAAATTTAATATGAGATTTATAATAGCGTGTTTTTGTAAGATCGTCATGTTCTAGTATCATCTTGTTAAAAGAGTTTTGTTTCAATATTGTGGCTTGTGCACTAGGCTTTCCCTAGATCAAGTAGTTGCAATCTTATTTAGATAATAGAAACATGATGAAGCAATTTATTGTGTTTCTTTTGAAAAAGTTTATGAAAAGATAAGATGATATGATGATTCTTGCTAAGAGTGTATTATTTTGATGTTAGTACGATTGTCAGTATATGATTGTAATGATAATGTTGAATGTTCTATAAATAAAAGAATTTGATAGTCTTTGTGATAATATTTAAATTAAAGGTTTTGAGATTTGCGTTCATGATCTTTTGGACCTCATGATTTATGTGGTAGCTAAAATTGTTTTGAGCAAAGTGACGTGTTGAAAGGTTTTATTAGTTCTTAAGTGATTCATGTGTTGTGGTCTTCAAATCTCTTCTTGTTGGAATTGTCAAGGTGATGCTATAATCAAAGAAAGTTGTTTTCTTTGTTAAAGGAAAGAGTGTAGTAGAAGTATTTGAGGTTGGAGTCAAGTTGTGTAACTTATGGAAGTGTGCTTAACCTTTTTGTTTTCGCCGTAGGAGTTTCTTGAGTTTAAATAGCAATACTTTATTCTTATTGGTTGAGATTTGATATTTTCTTATTGAGGGGCATGTGTCCTCAACTGTGATCTTATCTTTTGTTTTCCAAGATCATTGCTATTTCCCTTGGTCTTATGTCTACTGCGAATGGTAACGTTTTCCTGTGTGCTGAAATTTATTTCTATTTGCCTTCTCTTCTAAGAAAGGGGTAACCAATTTGTGTTGCAATGTCTTTTAGGATGTGTAATGGCAACTGGATAGTGGTAGTCTAGTAGATGTTTTTGTGAAACTTTAAGTGTCAAGATGTTTGAGATACATTGGGTGATATATTGATTTCGTGGAATAATCCTTGGAAAGAATTTGATTTAAATAGAATGTTTGTCTTTGGAGCTAACTGATTACGTTGTTGCATATTAGAACCTATAGAGATATGTGGTCCAAGATCTTTGTTCATTTTGACGGAACATTAGAATTATTGAAAGTATGAGAATCTTGATCAAAGTATTAGAATATCATGATTTGGTACTTTGCAACAATTTGTAGGAGAATTATGACGGTCTAGTTTAATGAGAGTAGAATTGTGAATAATTCTAATTGTTATGACAACTATTGGTATATTAGGGATTGTTGAGTTATTGTCAGGTATGCCTTGACATCAGTGAGTAACCTTCTGAGAGTTAGAATCTTTCTAAAGATTTTGGTCAATAAAATATTTACATGTTGGTGTTAAGGATTGAGTATGTTTGGATTGTGGGAATTTTAGAGATTGAATATGAGGATTTCCTTATCTTTTATACGAGAAATTCTTTGTAGGAGTCTTGAAGGTTGAATTTGGCCTTTGCATTTTTTATGCTAGAACCTTGGAGGCCCAATGATGTTGTATAGAAATAGTGGAACAAAGTGGGTTCCAAATAGTGTGATGATTGTGGATAGCATCCTTTGGGTGTAGTAAATGAGAGTGTGTGTGATGTGAATTCCGAGTTGATTATACTTAAGGGATTGTGGTGCATTGGGAATTATCTGTCAAAGTAATTCCGTTGGTCGAGGACTTGGCTAGAGTATGTTTTTGTGGGGTCAGTAGAGTCTATCTACAAATGGTGTAGATGATGTACTCAGTTTGAGCATAACATTGAGGTTGCCAATTTAAGATAAACGAGTTGGTATGCTAGGCGATGTTTTGGAATTCCATGGTTCAAGGGAAGTTAAAATCTTAAAACAAAGGATTGAGAAAAGATTGTTTTCCCGAGTAGTGAGACACTCTCTTGATTCTTGTTTGGCCTGTGTCGGAACCCGGAGCAACGACTCCTGGATCCTCTGTGTAAATCGCACTAGTCCAGGATCAGCTAGTGCACACAGCGTACAACAAAGATAAATATCAACCATAATGACATTTATTAACTGAATATGGGCATGAATGCCAAAGTTTACATCAACGGCACATAAGCCAAAATTAAGTAATAAGCAGCGGAAGAAAAACCGAAGCGGAAGAAGCCCACTGAGCCTGCCCACAGGCAAACGACAGTAAGACGCGGCCTATTCGTCCAAATCTTCACCGTAGTTGACGTCTTCATTCTCTGTGTGGAAAAAGCAACGCGAGTACAAACTTGTACTCCGCAAGTCACCCGGGAAAAATGCAACATAATGATAAAGGCTTGAAGGAAGGCTTATAGGGTTAGTTTGCATAAAACAACATTTATGAAATACAGTAAATAGATTGAAATAGCTGAATTTAATACAGTAAGTAAAAACATTACATGTAATTGAAAATAATACCGTCAGTGCAGGCTCCGACCAAACACCAACCTATCCACGGGCATCCCACCCGGACCATCTTTTCCAAAAGATCACGTATGGATTCCATCCATCCACACGTTTTCAAACACTCGCGGATTCCATCCATCCACAAGTTACCATCCACTCATGGGATCCATCTACCCACAAGGTTTTCGAAAACATTTTGAAAAACAAAATCTAATCCATGAAAAACTTTTACTCAGCATGCCCATGACCGTGGGCACGGCTATCCAGGATAGATTATACACTCTGCAGAGGTTGTACAGCTTTACCCACAAGACACGATCATCCCATAATGCCACCGGGTTACACACTTCCTTAGGTGTGCGGCGAGGAGTCGTGACAAGGCCTTTACAATGCAAAGCCTTCAACCTGGTCGAGCCAACTCTAAGGTTTCACCCCAGTAAGGAATCCACCAGACCGGGACCCCCTCTTGAGCCTAGACGAGACTTCTCATGGCTTAACCACGCTCGCCCAAGTGAGACTTCACATGGCACCAACCACGCTCACTTTCAACCTACAACTCGACTCAGGTTGGGACTTCACAAATTATTCAGCCAGGGCTGTCCCATACCAGCCATGTGGTAGTACGATAAGGGCTTTGCAACAGTAGCTCACAGACCGGTCCTTAATCTGACTTAGGCCCAACCACATACCCCCGTGCACGACAGTCAACCACTGCGGCTCCAACCAACAGGGCATGCCTGCACCCACCACTCTAACCAATTGCCTAAGTCTAAACCAGTTTTATATTTGCTTTCAAAATAATTTCATAAACCTCGTTGACTCACCAAAGTCAAGAGTTCATATCGTTTTATGTGAAAGGGTTAGTCATTTTATGCGAAAAGGTACCCCAAAACAAATATTATAACTAAGCAGGGCTAAGCATTTGATTAAACTCTCTAGCCAACACTAATGTATTAACTAGAGTTTGATTCTAGGGTGACAAGGTATTGAGGAATTCAAATTCAATGGAGGGATTAACAAGTAGGCAATATCTAAATTTAAAACAGGATTGAAATAAGTTGAATAAACATATGCATGCAATATAATTTAAATCAACATAATTTTATTTGAAAATCTGGGATCAACATGATCAAGGAGGGTGACTTGCCTTGCTCTTCAACTTGGTTCAAACCTTCGTCGTCGAAATCTCCCGAATCGTCGAAGTCTACACGTGAAAATAACCCACGAAATTCAAATAAACTCAAATTAAATTCAAATTGAACTCCAATATTTGAATTGAGGCTAAAAATGGATAGAGGGGAATTTTTGATGAATTTAGAAATTTGAATGGACTCAATCGGAGTTAGGACGAAGGAGAACGGGCTCCAGGAAGATTAAATTCAAAGAAAAAGAAAAAGATTATTTTCTGGAATTATTTTCCTGAAGGAAAATCTGGATTATTGCGTCAGCAGAGATTTTTCTTTTTGGACGAATTATTTTCCAACGGGAAAAGGATTTTTACTGCGCCAGCATGACGTCAGCCCGAGGGGAGCCGACTGACCGGTGGGGCCCGGGTCTATGGAC
This sequence comes from Dendrocalamus latiflorus, assembly GCA_017311315.1. Taxonomy (NCBI): domain Eukaryota; kingdom Viridiplantae; phylum Streptophyta; class Magnoliopsida; order Poales; family Poaceae; genus Dendrocalamus; species Dendrocalamus latiflorus. Next base: position 3,705,366 of record CM029669.1, on the reverse strand, counting down.
CGGATCCACAGAGAGGAAGTGGCCGAGGTGGCGCGGGGCGCTGACGGGGCAAGGAGGTGTGGAGGTGGCGCTGGCGTGGCAGGGGCGTGGCGCCCACGTCAGCCTCGGCCGCTGACGTGGCCAGGCCGGTGGAGGGTGGCGCTCGGGACTGGGGACGACGGCGATGCTCCGGCGAGCGGCGGCCGGCGGCGAGGGGCCGAGGAGAGAGAGGAGGAGACGGGGAGCTCGGCGGTGAGGTCGGCGATTACCGGAGGTGGCCGGAGCAGGGCCGGCGGCGCAGCTCGGGCGGCGACGGGAACGGCTCTCCGACGGCGTTCGGGCTCGGCCGAGGGGTGGACGGGGTGCGCGAGGGTGCGGCGAAGCTCGCGGAGGCGATGGCGGGGCGCGAGAGCGACGGAGGCGGCGGCGTTTGCTCGCCGTGCTTTCGCCGGCGCTCGGGGAGAAGAAGCACGGGCGAGGGAGCTCGGGCGACGGAGGGGGCGAATTGGAGAGCGGGGGGGGGGGGGGTGGGGCGAGATGGGGAGGAGCCGGGCGGGGGCTTAAATAGGCTCGGGGAGGGGAGGGTGGCCGAGGATTTCTCGCCGGAGGCGAGCGGCGGTTGCGGGCGGAGTTGGGGAGGTGGGAGCGAATCCGACGGGGAGGGGGCGCGCGGGTCCTGCGGGGGAGGTTGGGGAGTGGGCGGTGCACGCGGGAGGTGGGGGAGTGGCGCGCGCACGGGAGAGAGGGGAGCCGGGAAGGGCGGGCGGTCGGTGCGGGCGGCGGCGGCGCGAGGTGGAAGAGGAGGCGGGGAAGACGATCCTGACGAGTGGGGCCCGGGGCGCAGAGAGGGAGGAGCGTAGAGCGGCTGACGGGCGGGACTGGGTTGGCAGAGAAGGAAGGGGAGAAGGGGGCGCCGACAGGTGGGCCCAGGCAGGCAGAGAGAGGAAAGGGCGAATGGCGCGGATTCGGCCGACGCGGGGAGAGGGGGAGATCCGGGCCGGACGCGTGTCGCGAGGGGAGGAGGGGAAGGCGCATCCGGGCGGGTGGCGTGGCCGACATCTGGCCGTCCACGTGGCGGCCGGATGAGGGGGGTGAGGGATTTTGATTTTATTTTTCTGATTTTGGATTTTCAGAAATTGACAGGAAATTCAATAAGCCTCAGAAAAATACCAAATAACCTCCAAAAATTCCAGAAAATTTCATAGAATCTCCTGGACACATTTGGAACTTAATCAAAATATTTACAACTAATGTTGGTACATAATTTTCATACTTTAAATTACTTTTTAATTTCAAAATACATTTTTAAACTCAGAAAAATCCAGGAAACCAAATAAACTCCAAATAACTCCAAATAATTAATTTGAATTAGGATTTTTATAGAAAATCAATATATCTTTTTATTTAATAATACTTTTAGGTTTTTCTGAAAATGCTTTTCGAATCCAGCTTTTTCAAAAACAGAAATCCAGGGCAAATCCAACTTTAAACTTTAGGCACAACAATACTTAAATTTAATTCAGATTTTATTTTAATATTATTTATTTATTCATTACTTCATTTTAATAAAAATCTGGGCTGTTACTATCTACCCCCCTTAAACAGAATTTCGTCCCCGAGATTCGCACGGGCTAGCAGAGAAATAGGTTTGGATCTTACCCGGTGTGGCTTGAGCTGAGATTTGGTTTAAACATCCCTTCACGAAGGTCGTTGGCAGTTGGTGCTCCAGCTTGATGCTTCCAAAGACTAGGAAAGGGGAGACTCAAGGCAAAGGAAGGAATAGGGGATATTTTGCACAACCCAAAACTGAATTTTAACTTTATTAAGACCCTTATTAACCTCATAATAAGTAATAGTTATGGCTGTCGACAAAAGAGAAAACTTGACAGCTCATAACCTCGTCTACTATCTAGCTTAACAACTTAAACTAAAGAGGTAAGAGTTGTCTTGGTGTCATCCTTCGCAGCTCTCGAGGTACAAAGCGTGATCCTTCCATGAAAAGATTGAAGTGGCGACAGAGTCGAAGAATTTCAGCTGTTGCCATCTATAGTTATTTTGGAGCAAGGGAAGATGTAGAAATAGGTTTGTTTCAAAAATGACATATAGACGAGAAAGAATTGAAATAAGGATAAGCAAAGATTAAGGGGTAAGAATAAGCAAAACTTTTGAAATTACTGTTTAGTAAAATAAGTCCTTAGGGTCAAACCATTCTACTCTACCAACGGTCGCGTCTTAGTATCGTCATGGCTCTGATACCACCTTTGTCGGAACCCGGAGCAACGACTCCTGGATCCTCTGTGTAAATCGCACTAGTCCAGGATCAGCTAGTGCACACAGCGTACAACAAAGATAAATATCAACCATAATGACATTTATTAACTGAATATGGGCATGAATGCCAAAGTTTACATCAACGGCACATAAGCCAAAATTAAGTAATAAGCAGCGGAAGAAAAACCGAAGCGGAAGAAGCCCACTGAGCCTGCCCACAGGCAAACGACAGTAAGACGCGGCCTATTCGTCCAAATCTTCACCGTAGTTGACGTCTTCATTCTCTGTGTGGAAAAAGCAACGCGAGTACAAACTTGTACTCCGCAAGTCACCCGGGAAAAATGCAACATAATGATAAAGGCTTGAAGGAAGGCTTATAGGGTTAGTTTGCATAAAACAACATTTATGAAATACAGTAAATAGATTGAAATAGCTGAATTTAATACAGTAAGTAAAAACATTACATGTAATTGAAAATAATACCGTCAGTGCAGGCTCCGACCAAACACCAACCTATCCACGGGCATCCCACCCGGACCATCTTTTCCAAAAGATCACGTATGGATTCCATCCATCCACACGTTTTCAAACACTCGCGGATTCCATCCATCCACAAGTTACCATCCACTCATGGGATCCATCTACCCACAAGGTTTTCGAAAACATTTTGAAAAACAAAATCTAATCCATGAAAAACTTTTACTCAGCATGCCCATGACCGTGGGCACGGCTATCCAGGATAGATTATACACTCTGCAGAGGTTGTACAGCTTTACCCACAAGACACGATCATCCCATAATGCCACCGGGTTACACACTTCCTTAGGTGTGCGGCGAGGAGTCGTGACAAGGCCTTTACAATGCAAAGCCTTCAACCTGGTCGAGCCAACTCTAAGGTTTCACCCCAGTAAGGAATCCACCAGACCGGGACCCCCTCTTGAGCCTAGACGAGACTTCTCATGGCTTAACCACGCTCGCCCAAGTGAGACTTCACATGGCACCAACCACGCTCACTTTCAACCTACAACTCGACTCAGGTTGGGACTTCACAAATTATTCAGCCAGGGCTGTCCCATACCAGCCATGTGGTAGTACGATAAGGGCTTTGCAACAGTAGCTCACAGACCGGTCCTTAATCTGACTTAGGCCCAACCACATACCCCCGTGCACGACAGTCAACCACTGCGGCTCCAACCAACAGGGCATGCCTGCACCCACCACTCTAACCAATTGCCTAAGTCTAAACCAGTTTTATATTTGCTTTCAAAATAATTTCATAAACCTCGTTGACTCACCAAAGTCAAGAGTTCATATCGTTTTATGTGAAAGGGTTAGTCATTTTATGCGAAAAGGTACCCCAAAACAAATATTATAACTAAGCAGGGCTAAGCATTTGATTAAACTCTCTAGCCAACACTAATGTATTAACTAGAGTTTGATTCTAGGGTGACAAGGTATTGAGGAATTCAAATTCAATGGAGGGATTAACAAGTAGGCAATATCTAAATTTAAAACAGGATTGAAATAAGTTGAATAAACATATGCATGCAATATAATTTAAATCAACATAATTTTATTTGAAAATCTGGGATCAACATGATCAAGGAGGGTGACTTGCCTTGCTCTTCAACTTGGTTCAAACCTTCGTCGTCGAAATCTCCCGAATCGTCGAAGTCTACACGTGAAAATAACCCACGAAATTCAAATAAACTCAAATTAAATTCAAATTGAACTCCAATATTTGAATTGAGGCTAAAAATGGATAGAGGGGAATTTTTGATGAATTTAGAAATTTGAATGGACTCAATCGGAGTTAGGACGAAGGAGAACGGGCTCCAGGAAGATTAAATTCAAAGAAAAAGAAAAAGATTATTTTCTGGAATTATTTTCCTGAAGGAAAATCTGGATTATTGCGTCAGCAGAGATTTTTCTTTTTGGACGAATTATTTTCCAACGGGAAAAGGATTTTTACTGCGCCAGCATGACGTCAGCCCGAGGGGAGCCGACTGACCGGTGGGGCCCGGGTCTATGGACCGGATCCACAGAGAGGAAGTGGCCGAGGTGGCGCGGGGCGCTGACGGGGCAAGGAGGTGTGGAGGTGGCGCTGGCGTGGCAGGGGCGTGGCGCCCACGTCAGCCTCGGCCGCTGACGTGGCCAGGCCGGTGGAGGGTGGCGCTCGGGACTGGGGACGACGGCGATGCTCCGGCGAGCGGCGGCCGGCGGCGAGGGGCCGAGGAGAGAGAGGAGGAGACGGGGAGCTCGGCGGTGAGGTCGGCGATTACCGGAGGTGGCCGGAGCAGGGCCGGCGGCGCAGCTCGGGCGGCGACGGGAACGGCTCTCCGACGGCGTTCGGGCTCGGCCGAGGGGTGGACGGGGTGCGCGAGGGTGCGGCGAAGCTCGCGGAGGCGATGGCGGGGCGCGAGAGCGACGGAGGCGGCGGCGTTTGCTCGCCGTGCTTTCGCCGGCGCTCGGGGAGAAGAAGCACGGGCGAGGGAGCTCGGGCGACGGAGGGGGCGAATTGGAGAGCGGGGGGGGGGGGGGTGGGGCGAGATGGGGAGGAGCCGGGCGGGGGCTTAAATAGGCTCGGGGAGGGGAGGGTGGCCGAGGATTTCTCGCCGGAGGCGAGCGGCGGTTGCGGGCGGAGTTGGGGAGGTGGGAGCGAATCCGACGGGGAGGGGGCGCGCGGGTCCTGCGGGGGAGGTTGGGGAGTGGGCGGTGCACGCGGGAGGTGGGGGAGTGGCGCGCGCACGGGAGAGAGGGGAGCCGGGAAGGGCGGGCGGTCGGTGCGGGCGGCGGCGGCGCGAGGTGGAAGAGGAGGCGGGGAAGACGATCCTGACGAGTGGGGCCCGGGGCGCAGAGAGGGAGGAGCGTAGAGCGGCTGACGGGCGGGACTGGGTTGGCAGAGAAGGAAGGGGAGAAGGGGGCGCCGACAGGTGGGCCCAGGCAGGCAGAGAGAGGAAAGGGCGAATGGCGCGGATTCGGCCGACGCGGGGAGAGGGGGAGATCCGGGCCGGACGCGTGTCGCGAGGGGAGGAGGGGAAGGCGCATCCGGGCGGGTGGCGTGGCCGACATCTGGCCGTCCACGTGGCGGCCGGATGAGGGGGGTGAGGGATTTTGATTTTATTTTTCTGATTTTGGATTTTCAGAAATTGACAGGAAATTCAATAAGCCTCAGAAAAATACCAAATAACCTCCAAAAATTCCAGAAAATTTCATAGAATCTCCTGGACACATTTGGAACTTAATCAAAATATTTACAACTAATGTTGGTACATAATTTTCATACTTTAAATTACTTTTTAATTTCAAAATACATTTTTAAACTCAGAAAAATCCAGGAAACCAAATAAACTCCAAATAACTCCAAATAATTAATTTGAATTAGGATTTTTATAGAAAATCAATATATCTTTTTATTTAATAATACTTTTAGGTTTTTCTGAAAATGCTTTTCGAATCCAGCTTTTTCAAAAACAGAAATCCAGGGCAAATCCAACTTTAAACTTTAGGCACAACAATACTTAAATTTAATTCAGATTTTATTTTAATATTATTTATTTATTCATTACTTCATTTTAATAAAAATCTGGGCTGTTACTATCTACCCCCCTTAAACAGAATTTCGTCCCCGAGATTCGCACGGGCTAGCAGAGAAATAGGTTTGGATCTTACCCGGTGTGGCTTGAGCTGAGATTTGGTTTAAACATCCCTTCACGAAGGTCGTTGGCAGTTGGTGCTCCAGCTTGATGCTTCCAAAGACTAGGAAAGGGGAGACTCAAGGCAAAGGAAGGAATAGGGGATATTTTGCACAACCCAAAACTGAATTTTAACTTTATTAAGACCCTTATTAACCTCATAATAAGTAATAGTTATGGCTGTCGACAAAAGAGAAAACTTGACAGCTCATAACCTCGTCTACTATCTAGCTTAACAACTTAAACTAAAGAGGTAAGAGTTGTCTTGGTGTCATCCTTCGCAGCTCTCGAGGTACAAAGCGTGATCCTTCCATGAAAAGATTGAAGTGGCGACAGAGTCGAAGAATTTCAGCTGTTGCCATCTATAGTTATTTTGGAGCAAGGGAAGATGTAGAAATAGGTTTGTTTCAAAAATGACATATAGACGAGAAAGAATTGAAATAAGGATAAGCAAAGATTAAGGGGTAAGAATAAGCAAAACTTTTGAAATTACTGTTTAGTAAAATAAGTCCTTAGGGTCAAACCATTCTACTCTACCAACGGTCGCGTCTTAGTATCGTCATGGCTCTGATACCACCTTTGTCGGAACCCGGAGCAACGACTCCTGGATCCTCTGTGTAAATCGCACTAGTCCAGGATCAGCTAGTGCACACAGCGTACAACAAAGATAAATATCAACCATAATGACATTTATTAACTGAATATGGGCATGAATGCCAAAGTTTACATCAACGGCACATAAGCCAAAATTAAGTAATAAGCAGCGGAAGAAAAACCGAAGCGGAAGAAGCCCACTGAGCCTGCCCACAGGCAAACGACAGTAAGACGCGGCCTATTCGTCCAAATCTTCACCGTAGTTGACGTCTTCATTCTCTGTGTGGAAAAAGCAACGCGAGTACAAACTTGTACTCCGCAAGTCACCCGGGAAAAATGCAACATAATGATAAAGGCTTGAAGGAAGGCTTATAGGGTTAGTTTGCATAAAACAACATTTATGAAATACAGTAAATAGATTGAAATAGCTGAATTTAATACAGTAAGTAAAAACATTACATGTAATTGAAAATAATACCGTCAGTGCAGGCTCCGACCAAACACCAACCTATCCACGGGCATCCCACCCGGACCATCTTTTCCAAAAGATCACGTATGGATTCCATCCATCCACACGTTTTCAAACACTCGCGGATTCCATCCATCCACAAGTTACCATCCACTCATGGGATCCATCTACCCACAAGGTTTTCGAAAACATTTTGAAAAACAAAATCTAATCCATGAAAAACTTTTACTCAGCATGCCCATGACCGTGGGCACGGCTATCCAGGATAGATTATACACTCTGCAGAGGTTGTACAGCTTTACCCACAAGACACGATCATCCCATAATGCCACCGGGTTACACACTTCCTTAGGTGTGCGGCGAGGAGTCGTGACAAGGCCTTTACAATGCAAAGCCTTCAACCTGGTCGAGCCAACTCTAAGGTTTCACCCCAGTAAGGAATCCACCAGACCGGGACCCCCTCTTGAGCCTAGACGAGACTTCTCATGGCTTAACCACGCTCGCCCAAGTGAGACTTCACATGGCACCAACCACGCTCACTTTCAACCTACAACTCGACTCAGGTTGGGACTTCACAAATTATTCAGCCAGGGCTGTCCCATACCAGCCATGTGGTAGTACGATAAGGGCTTTGCAACAGTAGCTCACAGACCGGTCCTTAATCTGACTTAGGCCCAACCACATACCCCCGTGCACGACAGTCAACCACTGCGGCTCCAACCAACAGGGCATGCCTGCACCCACCACTCTAACCAATTGCCTAAGTCTAAACCAGTTTTATATTTGCTTTCAAAATAATTTCATAAACCTCGTTGACTCACCAAAGTCAAGAGTTCATATCGTTTTATGTGAAAGGGTTAGTCATTTTATGCGAAAAGGTACTGTTGGACCGAAATGGCGACAGAGGGGGGGTGAATGTCGATCTCTAAAAATCGCCCCCAAAGAGTATCTTCTTCTTCAATAGCTATGGAGGCTATGAAGGTAGAAGACCAGTGCTCACAAGATACCCCAATAGCAGGAAAAACACAAATACAGAGACCAGCAAGCGAGAAAAATCAAATCGGGAAAAATCTGGCCTCAAGCGGTAGTACCGCTGAGACGGGCGGTAGTACCGCTGAGCGGTAGTACCGCTCCAGAAGCGGTAGTACCTCTCGAGAAAAACAGCAAACGGGATTTTCAGGCTGGAACTTTGAGACTTCGGATTTTTGGCTAAAAAATAGGTTTGCTCTCAAACTTTTTGATCCAAGGCCTTACTACAACATACTAAATAGTAAGGGGACCTTGGGAAACAAGAGAATCAAACCAAGAAGCAAGAATTTCAGATTATGGGTAAAAATCTGAATTTTTGCAAGACCCGAGCCAAAAATCAAATTACTCCCTAACCGTTGATCCTTTGGCCATGAAACTTTGAGGATAGGTATTGAATACCCTCTGGACCCTCCATGCTTAATTTCAAGCCATCTCAACAAGGGAATCAAGCGCAGCACTAAAACCCTAGAAATGCAACCAAGAACAGAGGAAGGCCAAAACCAAAATCTGAGATTAAAATGAAGTTTGCTCTTGGGAAACTTGATCAAATGATCTTGAGGCACTATCCCATCAAGGAACAACCCATTTTGGGCCTTCCCAACAAGAAATAGCAAGAAACGCAAAAACTCAAGAATCAAGCCTAGAAGGCATCGAAGCAAGAACAGAGAGCACGGGAGAAAAACTCAGAAATTTCATTCCAACTATTCAGGGATTACAACTGAGCTACGTCCACATACCCCGATTGATACAAGAGGAATAATTACAAGGTGAATCAACTCTCCCTCTCCCTCTCCATCTCAAGAACACACCACTACAAGATTGGAGGAGGAGGAACTCACATAGAACACATCGTAGGAGACACTCAGGGGACACACACTCTGCCCCTCAACCACTAAAGCCTAAAGCCAAAACAACCACTAAAGCCTATTTTGACTAAAGGAAACCCTAAAACCCTTGGAGTGCTCAAGGAGGGCATGCAGCCCCTCCTCTCCTTTTATAGCGCCTGGCTAACGGGTCTCCGCCCCGTTACGCCCGCTACGTCCAACGGAGCCCGCTCCCGCTTGTGCAGCCTTGCGAATTTCCCGATTCGCCCCTTCTGCACCTTCCGGGAAGCTTCCGCGCTCCTTGCCTCGCACGCCTCGCAACCACCTCGAGTCCACGTCGTCTTCGACACATCCCGACCGTTCTGACCTCAGCGCCACCTGCGCCTAGTCCGGTCCACCGTGTCTCGCCACGACTCCAACTCGACGTCCTGCAGTCACACAGACAAGAAGCACGTCAAATAGCACCGCTCGACACATGAAAGCGTAAACACCATTACACTTACCACAGATGAAGTCAAAACCTGTCAAAACATTAGAATATACATCCTAAGCCCAAATGACCAGATTTGACCAAAGTCCGACCGAGCCCGATTGCGCCACGCAACGACTCGACTCCGAACCACTCAAACCAAACTCGACTGACCTAAACCTTTGTCAATTACTCATCACTCTCATGGAGCACGACCACATGGTCTCTCAATCTCCCCCTTGATGAGTCTATTGACAAACGCAGAAAAAGCATTAAGAAGAGTTTGATTTTGAAGAATCCAACATGGTCCAAAGAAAGAAAATTTGAAGAATCCAACATGGTCCAAAGAAAGAAAATGGAGCTAATGACCATGTCGACAGAAGGAACACTAGAGCAACAACTGAAAGAGCAAATTGATCTCCAAAGCTCTAAACTGTTCCCAACAGACTTTTTCTTCTCTATTCTCCCCCTTTTGGCAATAAACGCATCAAGATGCAATAGAGAGAATATGACAAGTCAAAGGATGAATATGACTGAAGTTTATTTATTTAAGCATTTTGAGCCATGAGAATTATCCATAATGACCAACATGTAATACACCAAGCCATAACTCAATAAAACGCTATCTAGATCATGACAACATATATATAAACCAGCTAGAGCACAAAGATGACAATCTGAAATGTAATGCATTTTGTGAGCAAGTCAAGTCATCAATGAGTAAAGTCTAGCTAGAGACATCCAAGGATGATGCAGGCCATGTCAATAAGCTAAGCGGAACAAAGAAGCTAACATTGAGTCCAAATAGAGTGCTATAAGCTCAAGATTGAAACATTGGTTAAGGTACTTGGTTCTGATTGTAGATTAAGCAAATTGAGCACATTAAACATTGTCTTTTGAAAGCATATGGTTGTGTGCAACCCAATTTTTTTTATGTGCTAGATCTCAAGCCTTATGCGACTACTTCAAGCGACAAGCTTAAGAAGATAGTCTAGGTCATCCAAAACTCCCCTGAGTTCATGCCTAGTGCAATGGCAAGCTGTCTCATGAGAAAGAATTGGTGAAATCAGTTTTTTCGCACAAAAGAGATCTTTTTGCTTTGTAAACATGTTGTACTACCTCATGCTACATCAAGAGACTAAAATAGCTCAATCTAAGGCTCAATAAAAGATTCAACGCTCAGCTAAGCCTAGTTGACATGGCATGAATCATACAGAGATAGCTCCAGAAAGACTAAACTCAAATGCTAGCATGACAAGTTTTACTACAAGTTTGGCAATTTTAATTAACTTATCATGGTAAAAGCTAGTCTACACATATGAAGTCATGATCAATCTAGCAAGCTAAGCACAAGTCATGGCAAGGTGTAAAGCATTGAAGCATGTCATAACAGGATAATAACCAAGGCTCAATGCAGTTTGATTAAATGCGAAATGCTGAAAATGCATGAAAGACCAGCTCCCCCTCAACATTAGATGCAACTTTTAGTTCAAGTTGAGTTATGTCAGAATTAAGCTCCAGAAGCTCCCAATTGAACTCCCCCTGAACCAAAGCAATAGAATCGAGAAGCTGGGAAAGAAAACAGCAAACAGGCAGTCCTTAAAGCATAGAAAAGATATGGAAGCAACTATGGCTTAAACTGACTCTCATCTACCCCAAATGACTCCAGGACTAACAGCTGATTGTCGAACACACACTAGAGAGCAAACACGTACCCTGTCTACCCGAGGGTGGCCCAACCCTCGCTAGAACCTACAAGAAGTGAGTGAGCTCAATCTAGTGAGATAAGAAACAGCTAATCCTGGAAGCACAAGATAAGAGTAGGAGTCTAAGCAGCTAGACAAGAGAAACACTCTAATCTATGCTAGGAGGACTAAACCCAAGTGCACCCCAAGTGCAAAGCAACAGAAATGAGACAGAAGCATAATTAATATAATAAAGCAGTAAAGCCCAAGCTCCCCCTCACTACAGTCCGTAAGGACAAACCACCCCAAGCTCTCCCCGCAGAGCTGAAAACCTCGAACTGTCCAAAGGCTTGGTGAAAATGTCAGCCAACTGGTGGTCACTCTCCACAAATTGGAGCACTATATAACCCTTCTCTACATGGTCTCTAAGGAAGTGGAAACGGATATCAATGTGTTTGGTCCGAGAGTGTTGCACTGGGTTCTTAGCAATGTTAATCGCAGAAGTGTTATCACAAAAGAGTGGAACACTGTCGATAACTAACCCAAAGTCCCGCAGGGTCGAAGCCATCCAAAGCACCTGGCTGTAACAACTGGCAGCAGCAACGTACTCGGCCTCTGCAGTGGACTGTGCAACACCGGACTGCTTCCTCGAAGACCAGGAAACGAGAGAAGTGCCAATGAATTGGCAAGTGCCAGAAGTGTTCTTCCTATCTATCCTACAGCCGGCAAAATCTGCATCCGAAAAGGCTCTCAAGGAAAGACAAGAAGAGGAAGAGTACCAGATACCATAGTCAATGGTAGCTCGAAGGTACCGAAAGATGCGCTTCACCGCCTGGCGGTGAGATACGCGAGGAGAAGCCTGAAAGCGAGCACACAGACACACTGAGAAGTGTATGTCTGGTCTCGAGGCGGTGAGGTAAAGAAGGGAGCCGATCATACTTCTGAACTCTTTCTAATCAACTGGCTCGCCATCCTCATCTGGGTCAAGATAGGCTGTCGAAGCCATGGGAGTTGACACCGGCTTACCATCACTCATATCGAAGCGCTTCAGGAGGTCACGAGTGTACTTTCCTTGATGAAGAAATGTACCCTCCCGAGTCTGCTTAATTTGGAAGCCAAGGAAGAAGGTCAACTCACCCATCATACTCATTTCAAACTCGGTGCTCATGACATCCGAGAACTGGGAAACCAGAGTATGGGAAGAGCCGCCAAAGATAATGTCATCGACATAGATCTGGACGAGCAGAAGGTCAGCGCCAAGCCGGCGGATGAACAAGGTCTTATCAACTTTACCCATTTCAAACCCATGACTCAACAAGTAGGACTTAAGCCTCTCATACCAAGCCCTGGGGGCCTGCTTAAGTCCATACAACGCTTTGGAAAGCTTGAAGACATGGTTTGGGTATTTGGGGTTTTCCAAACCAGGAGGCTGTCGGACGTAGACCTCTTCCTCAATAAGGCCATTGAGAAAGGCACTCTTGACGTCCATCTGGTAAAGCTTGAAACCCTTAGAAGCTGCAAAGGCAAGCAGGATTCTAATGGCTTCAAGTCTAGCTACAGGGGCAAAGGTCTCCTCGAAATCTAGACCTTCAACCTGTGAGAACCCCTGAGCAACCAGTCTAGCCTTGTTTCGAATAACCACTCCATCCTCGCTCTGCTTGTTCTTGAACACCCACTTAGTCCCAATAATATTGTGACCTCGCGGGGGCTCGACAAGCGACCAGACCTTGTTCCTCTCGAAATTTTCTAGCTCCTCATGCATGGCATTGACCCAAGACTCATCAGAAAGAGCATGAGAAACATCTTTGGGCTCAAAAGAGGCAATGAAGGCAGAATGGAGACAGAATTGAGATAAGCCAGATTTTGAGCGGGTAACACGCTCGAAAAGGTCTCCAATGATCTGCTCTGAAGGATGAGCTTTCTGGATATGTCTAGGAGGTCCAGGATGAGATGAAGAAGTGGCCTCTACCTCGTGAGCTGACGAGGTAGGAACAGAGCCACCAGCTCCAGAAGAAGCAGAAGGCATGGGCTGATCACCTCGAGGTGTGGTGGAAGACGGCACCTCAAGGGGTGGATGAGGGACAGGATCAGGTAGACAACCGTCGTCTCCATCATCCTCATCATCCACAAAGATGGTCTCGGACTGCTTTAAAGAACCTGAGATATCGGGCCTAGTCCCCGGACTGGCCTCATCGAAGGTCACCTCACAGGTCTCTACCATTTTACTAGACTCGCAGTTCCAGACCCTATAAGCCCGCGAAGAAGGCGAGTAACCTAGAAAGATTCCATCACAAGAACGTGACTCGAACTTGTCTAGGTTCCCGGACTTCAAAACAAAGCACTTGCAACCAAACACACGAAAATGAGAGACGTTAGGCTTTTGCCCATATCTCAGCTCATAAGAAGTGCGATGCAAGTGTGCCCGAAGAAAAACTCGATTTGAGACATGGCACGCGGTGGCTATAGCCTCAGCCCAAAACTTCCGCGGTGTAGAGTACTCATCAAGCATCGTCCTGGCCATCTCGACCAAGGTACGGTTCTTCCTCTCCACAACGCCATTCTGCTGAGGGACGTATGGAGAAGAGAACTGGTGCTCTACACCTGTCTCACCACAGAAACTCTCAAAGTAGGAATTCTTGAACTCCGTGCCATTGTCACTGCGGATCGCTCGTAAGGCACCTGGGAGCTCTATAGAAAGCCTACTGAAAAGACCTCGGAAATGCGAAAACGTCTCATCCTTCGAGGCTAAGAAAAACACCCAAGAATACCTCGAGAAGTCATCGACCACAACAAGAACATACCACTTCCCTCCTGCTGACTGCACTCGAGCTGGTCCAACTGTGTCCATGTGGAGCAGCTGTCCCGGTGCATCGGTCATAGTAACTGTGACCGGAGGGTGAGAAGCGGCAACCATCTTGCCGTGCCGGCATGGAGAGCAAACAAGGTCTTTGACCATCTTGAGTTTCGGCAGACCACGAATGAGATCGTGGCCGCTAACTCGGGTCAAATGATCAAATCCGATATGACCAAGTCTCCTATGCCAGAAAGAAAGGTCGCGGGACTCAGAAGCAACTAAACACCTGAGAGGATCACCAGAAGACTCAGAAAAATCAGCACGAAAGATCCTCCCATAACGAGAAATCCCGCAAACTAGACTACCCGAAGAATCAAGAATTTTACAAGCATTTTTCTTAAAGCTTACCTCGAAACCGTCATCGGTAAGCTGAGAGACTGAAAGCAAATTGTACTGCAGCTTACTAACCAAGGCAACATCTTTCAAAATGAAAGAATCATTAATGCGCACAGTACCTTTGGCGATGACGCGCCCAGATGAAGCGTCTCCGAAGGTGATCGTCTCATTACCTGGAGCGCGGGCAAGGGAAGAAAACCAACGGGAATCTCCGGTCATGTGTCGTGAACACCCGGAGTCTACGAGCCAAACCTTTCCCTTCCCTGCCCGACGAACCTGAGTCAAACAGAGAGTAAAGTCTCAGTACTGGGGTAAATCAAGAGAGATTTTGGCACCCAATACTGAACAACACGTCGAGCAGATGAAGTAGTCAAGCACGACTGACCTCTATCTACCCTACGCTCTCTGTCACTCAAAGCAGAAGGTCTGTGAGCAGACCTGAAGCTGTTGCGGGGTCCAACTGCTACGGGAGAGCGAGTCGGAACACCGGCAACATGCTGATCACGCCGCGGATAGCTATCTCGACGGGGAAACCGAGATCTACCCTCAGGACGGTGGAAGACACGACCAGAGGCAGCATGAGGACGGAAAACAGATAACTCAGAAAAACCAAGTCCTCGATGCTGCCCAAACCCATCAACAGCAGTAAACCTAGACCTCGTGCTGGTCCTAGGTGCACTCAGGATCTGGGGCTGACCCTGAATACGCCTAGGAGACTCAACACGGTCTCTACGCGCAATCTTGGCGCGCCTGAAGCATCGATCAACCGTGTGTCCATCCTTCTGACAGAAGGTGCAGTGATACTTCATCCTCTGAGAGGTAGAAGTAGCACGGTCAGGCTTCGCCTTCTGAGAGGCCGAAGCAGCAGGTGCAATCACCTTGCTGTCAGAAATCCCCTGGACATAGCCCGCTGACTTAAATTGGACTTTCTCGGTCCTGGGCTCGGTCTCGATCACACCTGGTGCTATGGGTCTGAGCACAGCAGGTGGATGCTTCCTCATATCCTCATGATAGTCATATCCTAGACCCTGATTAAATCTGCAAATCTTGGACTGGTCTAGAATAAGATTAAGCTTCTTCTTGCCGCCTACAAATCTCTCGAGAGTGTTCATAAGGTACTGACACTCCCGAAAGAGAGAGGTGCAAGAAGAGCAGGGAGAAGAGGGAACAGCAGGAGGTAAGGGAGCAGAAGAAGAACCAACAGTAGAGGAAGGAATGGCTTGTGCACGCACAGCCGACTCTGAGGGGACAGTCCTACTACTAGCAGGTTGGTTCGCGTCTCTAGGCGTCTCACCCTTACCCTGGGGCTTCTCCCCCACACCATCAATCACATCACAACCAGATTGTGGCTTCTCTAGTAGGTCCTTAGTTAGCTTCACACATTTGTCATTCAAAGCAACGAGTTCAAGTTTTAGTTTATCACAACTAATGCATGGTGAGCTAACAGGATCCTTAGTCGCATATTGAGCCATTTTCTTGTTGTTGTCAATCATTTCTTGAAACTGTTTTGAGACAGATTCAAGTTCAGCAGTTAATTTTGGACAGTTCAAACATGAATCAATAGGCTCAAGTAAAGAAGCACTCAACTCAGCAATCTTGTGATCTGCCCGTTTTAGGTTCATCTTTAAATTATTGCAATTTTCACAAGACTCGGGCAGATCAAGGAGCATGGCATAAGGTCCTCTAGCAGCAATGTCCTTAACCTCACATGAGGTGGGAGAAGTAGTCTCATCAGTAGTAAGTAGGGTAACAGCCATCCTACTCAACTCTAACTCAGCAAGCAGACTAACATTCTCCACCTTAACAATATCAAGCTCAGAGGACACACTATCATGCGAGGTCCTTAATTTCTCCATATCAACCAGCAAAGCAGAGCATGTATCACAGTCATCACGGGAGGGAGCAGATGTAAGTGAAGTAAGCTCCCGTGACAGTCTATCTACTTCCTTCTCCAACTCGCTACATCTAGCTCTAGATCTAGCATGAAATCCTCCTAGCTTAAGGAAAGCTTCATTAAGTTGGTCATAGGAGGGACATACCTCGTCCGAGTCGGAGTACAACTCGCTGTCGCTGAGTTCGCCCTCGAGGGCCATGAAGCACATGCCGGAGAAGTCGTTGCCGCCATCCTTGGGCTCTTGGTCACCCGTCCCGTCGTCGTCGCTCCATCCCTCCACCTCGCTGAGGTCGAGGTCGTCGAACGCGGTGAGGACGCGGTGGAAGAGCTTCTTGGCCTTCCCGAAGTTGCGGAACTTCTTCTTTCCCGGCGTCGGAGCTGGAGGCTTCTTGTTGCGGTTCTTGTCGGTGTAGTCGATCTTGCTCGAACCGCCGTAGTCGTTCTTGCCCTTCTCCAGCTTGGGGCAGTTTGCCCGAATGTGGTTGGGGCCACCACACTCGAAGCAAATCACGGGTCCTCCTCTCTTTCTGTCTCTCCTACCCTTGTAGGCATGTGAAAACCTTCGGGCTAGGAGGGCCAGCTGATCATCCGCAAGCTGCTCTAACTGATCATCAGTTATGTCACAGAGAGCAGCAAGGGAGAAACCGCAAGAAGACTCAGAAGAGAGACCAGAAGCTGAACTGGGATCGGTGACCAAAGCCATCGACTGTGACTTCGACCTACGAGAGACAACGTCAATCTCGTGAGTCTTGAGGCGCGAGTACAGCGCGTCAAGAGTCAAGGTCGAGAGGTCTGTCGTGTCTTTGATGGTGGTCACTTTCATCTCCCACACTCGCAGATCGAGTGCCGCAAGCATCTGACGAGCGTTGTCCGAGTCGGGGTATGTGAGACCGACCGCTCGGAGGTTGCTCAAGATCTTGTGAAAACGTGCGAAGCACTCATCTAGGGACTCACCAGCAAGCATCTCGAATTTGTTGTATTCGCGCTTGAACTGGTCCTGTCGAACCGTCTTGATCTGGGTGGTGCCCTCATGGTATGCGTCGAGGGTCACCCAGATATCGAAGGCGGACGACAGGTGGGAGATGCGATCGAACTCGCTACGACTCAGGCCCTGGATAATGATGTTCCTTGCCTTAGCGTTTGCCTCAACATCATGCATATTCCCAGCATTGATGTTCTCATCGGCAGGAACAACAAACCGGACCTTGACCTTGCGCCAGATAGCGTACCCCTGAGCCTGGATGTATGTCTCCATTCGGCTCTTCCAGAAGGGGTAATCGATGCCATCGAAAACAGGCGGCTTGGTCGAGTACTTGTCCGTCGCCATGGCTCTTGAGACCGGTTAAGATCTATGAATTAGAGCTAACCCGCTCTGATACCAATTGTTGGACCGAAATGGCGACAGAGGGGGGTGAATGTCGATCTCTAAAAATCGCCCCCAAAGAGTATCTTCTTCTTCAATAGCTATGGAGGCTATGAAGGTAGAAGACCAGTGCTCACAAGATACCCCAATAGCAGGAAAAACACAAATACAGAGACCAGCAAGCGAGAAAAATCAAATCGGGAAAAATCTGGCCTCAAGCGGTAGTACCGCTGAGACGGGCGGTAGTACCGCTGAGCGGTAGTACCGCTCCAGGAGCGGTAGTACCTCTCGAGAAAAACAGCAAACGGGATTTTCAGGCTGGAACTTTGAGACTTCGGATTTTTGGCTAAAAAATAGGTTTGCTCTCAAACTTTTTGATCCAAGGCCTTACTACAACATACTAAATAGTAAGGGGACCTTGGGAAACAAGAGAATCAAACCAAGAAGCAAGAATTTCAGATTATGGGTAAAAATCTGACTTTTGCAAGACCCGAGCCAAAAATCAAATTACTCCCTAACCGTTGATCCTTTGGCCATGAAACTTTGAGGATAGGTATTGAATACCCTCTGGACCCTCCATGCTTAATTTCAAGCCATCTCAACAAGGGAATCAAGCGCAGCACTAAAACCCTAGAAATGCAACCAAGAACAGAGGAAGGCCAAAACCAAAATCTGAGATTAAAATGAAGTTTGCTCTTGGGAAACTTGATCAAATGATCTTGAGGCACTATCCCATCAAGGAACAACCCATTTTGGGCCTTCCCAACAAGAAATAGCAAGAAACGCAAAAACTCAAGAATCAAGCCTAGAAGGCATCGAAGCAAGAACAGAGAGCACGGGAGAAAAACTCAGAAATTTCATTCCAACTATTCAGGGATTACAACTGAGCTACGTCCACATACCCCGATTGATACAAGAGGAATGATTACAAGGTGAATCAACTCTCCCTCTCCCTCTCCATCTCAAGAACACACCACTACAAGATTGGAGGAGGAGGAACTCACATAGAACACATCGTAGGAGACACTCAGGGGACACACACTCTGCCCCTCAACCACTAAAGCCTAAAGCCAAAACAACCACTAAAGCCTATTTTGACTAAAGGAAACCCTAAAACCCTTGGAGTGCTCAAGGAGGGCATGCAGCCCCTCCTCTCCTTTTATAGCGCCTGGCTAACGGGTCTCCACCCCGTTACGCCCGCTACGTCCAACGGAGCCCGCTCCCGCTTGTGCAGCCTTGCGAATTTCCCGATTCGCCCCTTCTGCACCTTCCGGGAAGCTTCCGCGCTCCTTGCCTCGCACGCCTCGCAACCACCTCGAGTCCACGTCGTCTTCGACACATCCCGACCGTTCTGACCTCAGCGCCACCTGCGCCTAGTCCGGTCCACCGTGTCTCGCCACGACTCCAACTCGACGTCCTGCAGTCACACAGACAAGAAGCACGTCAAATAGCACCGCTCAACACATGAAAGCGTAAATACCATTACACTTACCACAGATGAAGTCAAAACCTGTCAAAACATTAGAATATACATCCTAAGCCCAAATGACCAGATTTGACCAAAGTCCGACCGAGCCCGATTGCGCCACGCAACGACTCGACTCCGAACCACTCAAACCAAACTCGACTGACCTAAACCTTTGTCAATTACTCATCACTCTCATGGAGCACGACCACATGGTCTCTCAGGTACCCCAAAACAAATATTATAACTAAGCAGGGCTAAGCATTTGATTAAACTCTCTAGCCAACACTAATGTATTAACTAGAGTTTGATTCTAGGGTTACAAGGTATTGAGGAATTCAAATTCAATGGAGGGATTAACAAGTAGGCAATATCTAAATTTAAAACAGGATTGAAATAAGTTGAATAAACATATGCATGCAATATAATTTAAATCAACATAATTTTATTTGAAAATCTGGGATCAACATGATCAAGGAGGGTGACTTGCCTTGCTCTTCAACTTGGTTCAAACCTTCGTCGTCGAAATCTCCCGAATCGTCGAAGTCTACACGTGAAAATAACCCACGAAATTCAAATAAACTCAAATTAAATTCAAATTGAACTCAAATATTTGAATTGAGGCTAAAAATGGATAGAGGGGAATTTTTGATGAATTTAGAAATTTGAATGGACTCAATCGGAGTTAGGACGAAGGAGAACGGGCTCCGGGAAGATTAAATTCAGAGAAAAAGAAAAAGATTATTTTCTGGAATTATTTTCCTGAAGGAAAATCTGGATTATTGCGTCAGCAGAGATTTTTCTTTTTGGACGAATTATTTTCCAACGGGAAAAGGATTTTTACTGCGCCAGCATGACGTCAGCCCGAGGGGAGCCGACTGACCGGTGGGGCCCGGGTCTATGGACCGGATCCACAAAGAGGAAGTGGCCGAGGTGGCGCGGGGCGCTGACGGGGCAAGGAGGCGCGGAGGTGGCGCTGGCGTGGCAGGGGCGTGGCGCCCACGTCAGCCTCGGCCGCTGACGTGGCCAGGCCGGTGGAGGGTGGCGCTCGGGACTGGGGACGACGGCGATGCTCCGGCGAGCGGCGGCCGGCGGCGAGGGGCCGAGGAGAGAGAGGAGGAGACGGGGAGCTCGGCGGTGAGGTCGGCGATTACCGGAGGTGGCCGGAGCAGGGCCGGCGGCGAGGATGGGCGGCGGCGCAGCTCGGGCGGCAACGGGAACGGCTCTCCGGCGGCGTTCGGGCTCGGCCGAGGGGTGGACGGGGTGCGCGAGGGTGCGGCGAAGCTCGCGGAGGCGACGGCGGGGCGCGAGAGCGACGGAGGCGGCGGCGTTTGCTCGCTGTGCTTTCGCCGGCGCTCGGGGAGAAGAAGCACGGGCAAGGGAGCTCGGGCGACGGAGGGGGCGAATTGGAGAGCGGAGGGGGTGGGGCGAGATGGGGAGGAGCCGGGCGGGGGCTTAAATAGGCTCGGGGAGGGGAGGGTGGCCGAGGATTTCTCGCCGGAGGCGAGCGGCGGTTGCGGGCGGAGTTGGGGAGGTGGGAGCGAATCCGGCGGGGAGGGGGCGCGCGGGTCCTGCGGGGGAGGTTGGGGAGTGGGCGGTGCACGCGGGAGGTGGGGGAGTGGCGCGCGCACGGGAGAGAGGGGAGCCGGGAAGGGCGGGCGGTCGGTGCGGGCGGCGGCGGCGCGAGGTGGAAGAGGAGGCGGGGAAGACGATCCTGACGAGTGGGGCCCGGGGCGCAGAGAGGGAGGAGCGTAGAGCGGCTGACGGGCGGGACCGGGTTGGCAGAGAAGGAAGGGGAGAAGGGGGCGCCGACAGGTGGGCCCAGGCAGGCAGAGAGAGGAAAGGGCGAATGGCGCGGATTCGGCCGACGCGGGGAGAGGGGGAGATCCGGGCCGGACGCGTGTCGCGAGGGGAGGAGGGGAAGGCGCATCCGGGCGGGTGGCGTGGCCGGCATCTGGCCGTCCACGTGGTGGCCGGATGAGGGGGTGAGGGATTTTGATTTTATTTTTCTGATTTTGGATTTTCAGAAATTGACAGGAAATTCAATAAGCCTCAGAAAAATACCAAATAACCTCCAAAAATTCCAGAAAATTTCATAGAATCTCCTGAACACATTTGGAACTTAATCAAAATATTTACAACTAATGTTGGTACATAATTTTCATACTTTAAATTACTTTTTAATTTCAAAATACATTTTTAAACTCAGAAAAATCCAGGAAACCAAATAAACTCCAAATAACTCCAAATAATTAATTTGAATTAGGATTTTTATAGAAAATCAATATATCTTTTTATTTAATAATACTTTTAGGTTTTTCTGGAAATGCTTTTCGAATCCAGCTTTTTCAAAAACAGAAATCCAGGGCAAATCCAACTTTAAACTTTAGGCACAACAATACTTAAATTTAATTCAGATTTTATTTTAATATTATTTATTTATTCATTACTTCATTTTAATAAAAATCTGGGCTGTTACAGGCTGTGTATTTATGAAAGAGTCCAGTTGCAATTTGAATTGGTTTTATGTTGGCATGTGTGGTTCTTTTCGGTTCAGAAGGAAAAAAATAAATGGTTGATTTGGGTATTTGAGTGTTGGGTCTTTTGGCTTTCGTGGTGGTCATGTGCAAACTACCTACTTGGAAGTGGAAAGGTTTTCATGATGAAACCTTAATTCTGGATTTGACTCTTTTGGTATAGAGCCAGTAACGTGTGGTAGCAATGGGAATCCTTCATGTTTTGTTTAGTTGGATTCTTTTGTAGGAGGGTTGGTTAAGACAAGTTGTTTGTGCATCCCTAGTTAAAGGCAATGCTCCTTGTTAAGGTGAATTGATTGATTGAGAGATGGAACAAGAGTTTCATGTGTTATATGCAGGTTGTGTGACTTGGTACCAAGGGGAATGATAAGCCAAGGTATACATATTTGATCGTTTCTGGTAGTTGGGGAAATTTGAATGTTGGTGTATCGCTAGGACAGTCACAGGTCCATGCGCAGGGTACACATTGACTTGTATGTCCTGGTGTTGAGGGAGCACTTGACACATTCGAAGTTTGAGGTTTCGTTAAAACCTTTGACCAACAAGTATAACCATACCATCGAGTCCTGTCTGATGTGTATTCCGGAGAGATCGGAGTGAGTGTTGAGGCACAACATATTGGATGTGTCTTGTGTTGTGGTCATGTTAGTCTGAGAGAGGGATGTTGGGAGTTGGAGTCTCGCTTGTGTGAGCAATATCCAGGATTGTTCACATTAGGTACATGCTAGTAGATGTTAGTTTTCAGATTAGTTTTGTGTCCCGTGTAGGATCATGGAGTATAGAATTCGGAGTTGAATTCTGTTTAAGGGGGATAGAATGTAATATCCCGTTTGGAACACTAACAAATTATTACATAGAATTAAAGAAGAAATTCTAGAGATTAAAAAGAGAAAATTCAGAAAAAAGATTAAATTAGAGGGAGCAGTAGGCCCTAGGCCTTTGGCCCATGACAGCCTGGCCCAATGGGCTGGCTGGCCATTTAGTGGGCTAGGGGGTCTCTTCCCCATCAAAAACCCTAGCCCCCACCCCCAGCCCTTGCGCCTCCCCTCTCCACACCACCTTGCAGCTGCCACCTCCAGAAGTGCTACTGTGGCAAGAATTTTGGCTGCCGTGGCGAGGGGGTTCGTTGCATCCTTGTGCTAATACTGCGGCAAAGGGGAGCATCGCCATGGCAATGGTTTTGGTTGTCGTGACAAGGTTTATGCTATGGTGGCAGAGATGACAAGGAAGAAGAAGGAGAAAAGAGGGAACCAACCACAAAAAAGGAAAGGAAGAAGAAAGGGAGTCTCGTGAGAATTCGAGAGGTTCTCGCTGTGGTCTCCAATGGTTATGAACAATTTTCTACCCCTTTTATTCTTAGCGATTTCCTGTTCGGGTTAGATCTCGGTTATTTGTTTGATCTGCGCAATCTACTGTGATCTACGATTTAGGGTTCCTTTCATGTGAAATATGGGACTTTCACCTCTATAGATTTGTAGAGTACTTCATTGTCTTTCTTTAGAGTTGTCATTCACATTATTCTGATGAACGGTTTAGGAGTTATGAGCATTACCGTATTGCTGTGCAGTTTGATCATTCAAGTTCGGGCAGTCGGTGGGAATTCAAAGATTAAAAATAGAATACAATTTTTCCTATAGAACCCATGAACACTAAAGTGTTAGAGGTCTCAGCGAGCTAGTTTATGTATTTTATTTATAATTTTTGGACGAGTGTATTGGGTGCAGTAGTGGTTGGAAGTCTGCTATGTAGCGGAGTTGGTTTCATAATTTAGTTTCTGTTCATGGGCATGTTTAGAGGCTCTAATGATTTTTATGAATTTTTTCATAATAACAGAAGTTGTAGATAATTTGTATTATAGCTTCTGGTAAAAATTTATAATTTTTGGAGTAGTGTATTCTCAGTGGTGGTCTGTAGAAACTTGTTGGTCAGAACTCAGAGGCAGATTATGTCCTCTGTTTTTCATTGCGAATTACATCCTATTAACGGTAGAATAAAATTATGGTGTCTCACAAAAGGTGTAGATTTCATTCTATTGATGTAAAAAATGCTATTTGTTTCTGTGTTATATTTAGTGGATAAAAAGATACGAAAAAGAAAGGCAGCACTGCTGTAGTGAGCTGAGCGCCAGAACGATAGTTTGAGAGAGAGTGGTTGGATTTTGGGCATAGTGGCGCTTTACCTTTCAGTTATGGATGTTATATTAAGGTTTTGTTCTGAGTGGTGACTTGTGGACAGGTGGCTTCGCTCTTGACCGTACTTGAGCCCTTCGTCCCTTCGGTAGGGACGAGTAAACGTAGTGGTTGTTGCTATAGTTTAACTTATTAATTTAACTGTCTTTATTTTTTCTGGGAAGGTGCTGTTGGATTTTCTTTTAATCCAGCTAGTTGTAAGTATTAGTTTAGTAGCATCCCAGGGTAATGTGGTTCCTGGGGTGTTACAAGTACAATCAATTTGACGATTTGCTTCCATTTGGAGACATCATCAGGCTCGAGGAAGAACTAAGCAATGAAGCAAGCTATATGCGTGCTGACCATCGTGAATGGCTTTATTTAAAAGGAAATAGCCAAGTGTAATAATCCCATACGGTGAACACCTATTTGGAAATTAGTCCAGTGTAATTATAAGAAACTCATCATGTAATTAAGGAATGATATCATTGTAATTGATTTAGTAATTAAGAAATAATTACATCTGTGATTGTATATGCTTGCTTTTTCATAGGGTATGGCTAGCATTTCCTGAGGCTAACCAAAAAATAGGATTTGTTGTACTATCACAGACGATTCTTTAAAAGAGCCGTCTGTGATATGATATAAGTATCATAGATGGTTCCATAACAGAACTGCCTGTGATGTGGTTTATATCAGAGGCGGTTCTATTATGGAACCATCTGTGATGTGGTTAATATCATAGATGGTTCTACTATGGAATTTTCTATAATATGTATATCACAGACGGTTCTTTAAAAGAACCGTCTATGATTATTCCTCATATAAGTAGTGCCCTGCTAGGGTTTACGCCCTCATTCACTTACTTGGCCACATTCTTTTACCCCCTCACCTCGCGACGCCTAGCTGAATCCAACTTCCCATGGTCGTCCCCAGCCGGATTGACAGCCTAGTCATTGCCCCTAGCCAGATCCATCGTCGCCTCGGTCGGATTTACCATCGCCCCCAGCTGGATTTGTCGTTGCCCCTAACTGGATTCATCGTTGCCCCAGCTGGATTCATCGTCACCCCCAGCTAGATTCGTCATCATCCCCAGCCGGATCCGCTGTCGCCCCTAGCTGGATTCATCATCACCCCAGCTGGATTCGCCGTCACCCCTAGCCAAATTCGCCATCGTCCCCAGCCGGATACAAATAAATCCAAATAAAAATTCCATGAACTCCAAAATTCATGGTTCTACTTCCATTAGGAAGATTTTAATTTTAGATGAATTTATAAACAAGATTCGTTTGATTTGGATTTAAAACGAGTGAGAACATACCTTCTAAAGTTTAATTTTAGGAAAATCCTGAAAATAAACAGAGGAGAGAGACTGTCTCACTAACAGTTAGGCCCCACGATTTTAATTTATTTTTGGATTTATTTTCACGTTAGAAAATACACCAAAGGCCGACAGGTAGGGCCAGCCGGGTTTTAATTTTGTTTTTGAATTATTTTCCTTAAGAAAATCCAACAGTGACTTACAGGTGGGACCCGAGAGATTTTTATTTTCTTTTCGAATTCATTTCTTTAAGGGAAAGGGGAGAGTGACTGACAGGTAGGGCCAGCATAGTGAATATGGCCCACTTGATGACTCATACCTGAAATTCGATTTTAATTATATTTCTTAATTGGTCGGGGCCACATGGCAGTGAATGATTAATACTAATTAATGAGCACCATTAACACTAACTTAATTACTCCCCAATTTAATTACTCGCTACAGTGTTTTCTCCCTAGCGCCCGAACATGGCGCGGCCTTGTCGTGCTTGCCATCGGCAAGGGAGGCAGCGACAGTCGTCGGCAATAGCCAAAAGGGTCGTTGGGACCATGGCACACCTATAGGTGGCGGCGGTGTTGCTAGCGACGAGCTGTAGCAACAACGACTATCAGCCACCATGGCGGCCATAGCACCGACGGTGAGGTGAGCAAAAGAAGGTACTGTGAGCATCTACTAGGCACAGGGAACTCATTGGTGAGGCCGTGTGAGGTCGGGGAGGTGACGTGGAGATTTGGTGATGGTGACCCAAGGCGAAGCGGTGGAGGACCACGGCATTGGTGAGCTAGGGGCAACGGCGACTGAAATTGGTGATGGGGTCGAAGGAGGGAGGCATGATGGTGCTTCGGTGCGATGGGAATCGAGCAGAGGCGGTCGGATTGACAAAATGACCGAGCGGTCGGAATTAGGGAACATGGCACCAATGAGCACCTGTGGACAAAACCCAAATTGGGTGAGGTGAGATATAGAGTAGGGCAAGGCGATTGTGTTGGCGTACTCGGGAGGGGAAGGAACTCACCGAAGTGACAGGGCAATGAGGTGGCCTCAGCAAAGCATGGTGGCTACAATGGTGGGCTCAGCTCGAGCTTGGCGTGGCTAATGCAAGGTGATGGAGAGCGAGTAGGTGGTGTGAGAAGCAAATAGAAGTGGTCGGGGGCTTATATAACCGAGTGGGGTGGTGGCGCTGTGCGACCTTAATGGCATGCGGTGATTGAGGGCGAAGGCATGGGCGCGGTGTGACAAGGAGACAGTGGATGACGCGGTGGAGACCACGCGAAGTCGGCAAGGGCACAGGCGTACAGCGTGGGCTTGCGATGGCGAGGTGAGGGGAGTAAGCAAGAGGGTGAGGGAGCTTGGGGAAAGGTTGAGCGACATTTATAGCTGAGGGGGAGCAATAGTTTGTTGTGCGCACAAAGGATGAGGCGTGGTGGCATGGTACATAGTCTAGAGGAGGAGGGTGGACATGGGCACTAGCCAGGTGCGAGCATGCGGCACAGCTGAGGCGGTGATGGGCGCACAACGTGGCCAGGTTGCTGTGGCGAGAGTGTGGCACGGTGGCAAGCATGAGACTGCACGACGCAGGTGAGCACGCGGCACAAGCAGTGCGACGTTGTGGCGAGAGTGCAACACGAGCGACGTAGGCATGGGTGCACGTACGGGCATGGTGGAGCCAGGCAGCAAGGCCAAGGTGACGCGCAGCATGGATGCGGGTGATGCAACATAAGCATGTGGCTCGGTGCGCGCGGCGGGCACGAGTCGGCGCCAAGGGGGAGGGAATTGGGCAGGGCCAAAGAAGAAAGGAAGAGAGGGAAGAAGGAAATGGGCCGGGCCTAGATCAAGTTTGGGGATTTTTTTTGTTTTATTTATTTTAATTTTGAATTTAAAATTCCTTTATGTCAATTACATCTTTAATTTAAAATTTGAATTATGCCTTTCTATTTGCTTTCAAGATTTTACTTCATTTCAATTCCTCCTCAAATTTCGAACTATGTTCACAGTAAAATTTCCCATGTTTGATTTGGAGACCATCTTTTCATATTTGAACTTCATTTAAATTTTACTCTATTAGTTGTGTATCTTTTAATCCCACATTTTGGTTTTCATTTATTTCTGTTAATTGATTTGGTTGACATAAAATCCAATTAAAATTCTGGAGGGAAAATCCAGAAAATTCGAATAATGCCCAAATGCATAAAAAAGTTTTAATTTTTTTTTCATATTTTCCAACATCCAACATTTGGGATGTTACATATCTAGTGGCTAGATTCTACATTCTACACTAGGGCTCTAGATGTGTAGGATCATAGATTTTTTTTATCACTCCTATTTGATCTTGATCTCGGTATACATATAATTCAATCTTCAGTTTACAACTCTAGCACTAATGTTTTAGATAATTTCCAATATGTAAGCAGACTTATCTAGACTCTTATGTCAATTCTGTTTTTATGTTCAGTTCTGATGAGACTGCTCGATAATAATCCAAGGGTTACAAGCAGGTACTGAGTAGATGGGGAAACGAAGGGCATACTATACACATCTGTTCCGACTTTTGAACCTCCCTGCTGTGTTCAAGCCTAAAAACTAGATTTGCCAGTACTGATTGTTTTTTCCCTGCACTAAGCATAATATATCCAGGGGAAAGGGAAGAGATCAGGATACTTCGTACAAGCAAGATTGCAGCAGAAGTTTTGTAACACTCACTTACAGATGGGTCCCCCGTCCCCTGAGTTCTAGCCCACGTACCAGGCGCCACCAGCCCATTGAAATCAGCTTTTGTCCATCCAACCTTGTGCTGCTTCTCTAACTTTTGTTCTGATTGCGCTGTGTATAATTTGAGAATAGCCCTTTTAATGTATTTGATGCTAAATATGTGCAGAGACAAGCTAGTTAATTGCAGGTTAGGGCAAATTGCATCAGAGCGAATGAATGATCACTAAACTGGATTGGACAAAGTCACAAACTAACATAAAACGATGCGAAGGCCACAAGACGATGAGATCAGATGACCAACTGGAATCAGAATAACTAGTACCAAATTATATACTGTCAGCTTGACAGACAAAAATCGCACACCCAGTTACGTACAGACACAGTTGTGAAAATCATGTCACATCATACAAAAGTTCCATGACAGTGATACAGGCAGACAAGCTGCTGCTTTCATGGAAGCTGAGAGGACATGAATCGTAAGCAAGATATGAATAGCAATCAAAAACATCAAAGACCACGAAATCATTCCTCGGTACATCTCACGCAGCTCAACCTCAATTCTTTTTTTTTTTTGAGAGGTAACCTCAATTATAGCCTGACGATGCATATTTGCATCTCAACAGGCACAAGTAAAAGAAAATGTTTACGACAGGTGCAGATCACAGAGAGAGTGATGGGAGCTGTGCAGCGTGTATACATGAAGAACAAACAGGGCACTCTTGAAGCTACATACACATCATGAACGAAATAGCGTATGTAAAACAGCAGTGGGCAAGCAAACAGAACCACCTGGAGATGCAGACATTGACCAATGTAGAAGAACAAAAGAAATGCAAGTGATGCTTACAGTTAAAAGGGAAAGTATAACAGTTGAAGGGGCCAAAAGAAACACTCTCTAACCATAATAATACCTCCATTCTTTTTACTTTTCGTTTTAGACATCACCAGAGTCTTTAGTGCATCTCTACAATGATTATTTTTGTAATTACACGCCGAAAAAATTTATTAAAATTATAATGACATGGAAGTGCTATTGATAACATATTTACTAGTATAATTTATATATGACAAACCTAAACATTTCTATGTATATATTTGTAGTCAATGTTTTAAAAAGTTAATTACGCACATACTAACATGACAAGTAAAGAAGAACGGAAAGAGAGAGTAGTTACAGAATCAGTATAAGCAGGCGTACAGTTTTTTCTTGTCCTTGCTGGGTTCTTTTCGGTCGAGACTTATGTTTATGGTTTTTAAATTTTGAAATGTTCATGAGAGGCAGTACGCAGAGGGAAATGGTCACATGCGATTTTTGCCAATGCAGCTGAACTCCATACAGTTTGTACTATAATTTACATGTAGACCAGGTCTTGAAAAAATGTATTGTTAACAGTGAGTTATTGTAAAAATAAAAGCCAAATCCTAAACATAAGCCCAAAAGAATTGAACCAAACATAAGCAAATGCCCAGTAAAAGATTAATCAGTAGTCACCGTTTGCGTTGTCCAACAACAATGTGGGCAAACAATACGCTATACATGATAAAGATCCAGCGGTACTGATACGAGGAAATAGCTATTTGTTGAAATTATGCATCTAAAATTGAAATTCAGCCGCCATTTACACACAAAAGCTTCTTTTCAAAAATTGCAGGGGTCTAGCAAGTCTAGCTGCTTATCTAATTTAGAATGTTGGAAGTCAACATGAATTAAATAGTCTAGCACTCTAAATCTAGACAGAGAAAAGCACTCTACAGAGTCTTACATCAACACAAGAGCAGCCAAGACGTCATTTCACATTACCAGATCGGAAAGAGTATAGGCAGAACAATATTTTACATGCATTCCTTAGTTTGGCTTTTATATAGTAAAATTGGCCTTGGGTACATTGTACAGAGTGTTACGTACTATTATAGCAATGCAACTTTGTTTTCGGACTTTCAGTCACCATGATAATATTACAAAGTAAACTTCAAACAAAAGGTTGTTAATTTCATACTTCTCTAAAGAGAACAACACATACATAATGTTACAGCACTAAATTGTGTTCTCATCCATAGTACAGACCCTTTGTAGAAACCACTGTCATTTCACTAAGCATTATGCATCCAAAAACAAAATAGCAATTGGAGGAAAAATCATGGCAATGTAAATATAAACTACACCTATGCCAACACATTCCCAAGGTAATAACTAAAAGGTGGTGATGATAAATAAAATGCTCTCCCATCACAACAGTCCATATTTTCACATTTCACACGAGTGCATCCCGGATAAAATGATAAATGATCTGACGAGGAAGATCATAAATAATTTACAATCAAGAGTATTATCAATTTAATGTAACAGATGGCATTCAGGTAGTTAACACACCTATTGACTATTGTCGATTTTAGCTTCCCAGAATCACTACTTTCGTACATGTCTTTCAAGACTAACAAAACATTATAGATTAGCATTATTTACTATTTACTAAAAGCGAACTTCTCCATTGGGTACCCTCACGTAACTAAGTGCAAGCATTGAGTAAATAGTCAAAAGGCAACCAGAAACTATGCAGTGCAGAAAACTATCAGCAAAACATAATCAGAGGTACACTTTGGCAGATCGTGAAATTGTCACGAAAGTAACTTCGCAATATTTAATACTATTATCATAACTCATGCCATTGTGTTTTTCATCAAATGCCGGGTTTCACTTTTGTTTTGCATTTTGCCAATTCCAGTTCATACAAGGAAATTGTTGGAAAGAAAAGAAAAAAGCCACCACTTTTCTCGCCTTCCAGAAATGGTGAGAATACATACCCCAGAATGCAATGCAGCCCCTACGACCAAAAAGCTATAGCTTGACTAAAGTTAGATTATCCCAATTGAGAGGATTAGCAATTTATACTATAAGGACCAAGAACCATACAAATGTACTGCAACATATAGCATGAGGGGTATCTTCATCATTAATAGTCAAGGCTAAAGATCGACTTTTTTTTGAAGCACTGCGACAAAACAGAATATGTTCAGACTGAAGACATAAGGAATTGATTCTTTATATAGATAAAAAAGCCATATCACCATGGTTGTTACGGCGTTGCCTTGGCATCGCAAAGTCAATACCTAGGCATCGCGACGAAGCTGGGAGGACGCCATGGACCTTCGCCACAACTTGGCCTGCTAGGCGAGCGCATAGGACGGCTGGTCATCCGCAGCGTCTGCAAAGCGTCCAAGGCGAATGGGACAGTAACGCCTTGCCAGGTGTGAGCAGTCAAAGGAGACTTAGGAGCCAGGTGTGAGCAGTCAGAGGAGACTTAGGAGAGAGCCGAGCGAAGCATTATCTATTCGAGTGATGCGGCAGTGAAGCGAAGTGGCAGCGACCAAGGGAATAGAAGATGACCGGGTGGAACCCTAACCGTCGCCGCCACCACTCCCCGTGCCAGCACCGCCGACCTGCCGTCGTCGAAGACCCCTCCGGCAAGCATCGCCCCTCCTCTACTCCATCCACCACCATCGAAGGATTTGATCCGTCCTTCCACAGGCAAGGACCCCAGGTAGCTCAAGCCTCACTAGCTCATACGCAATTTGTTTTCTTCTTCTTCCTCTACCTTGTTTGTTTGTTCATCTTCTTCCTCTGCCTCTATTGCACCAGCCGAGGACCCGATGCTGTATTGAACTGTTCTTCTCCCTGTGCTCCGAGATGACCTCTTGCTATCCCAGTCATGGAGGTGACAGATCTGCTCAGCTCAGTGCTCATGCTCTCGTTCTCATTCTCATGGAGGTGTTCAGGACTGCAACTCTACAAGGTATGCAGTAGCCATCCCCTAATGCTTTTGTTGTGCTGCGTCTGCTGCCTTCACTGTCTTTTGGTCGCCGTAGCACGCCTGGACGACACCATGGCGCCCGCCTAGACGCCATGGCATCCTGGCGCCCAGCAGTCGCCTTGGTTGCCAAGTCCGCCGTGACAACCATGCATATCACCAAATCCAAAACCAATAGACACATAATTTGGAGGTCCCTTCACTGTTTAGAATGGTCTTCACTATTTGTTAAAGGTGGCGTTAATCGAAGCAAGAACTTGAAATTTTATGACATATTGATTGCTAATGCCAAATGTGCCCTACAGGAGTGCAAATGTGCCCTAGTTCCATCTATATTGAGGTCTACATTCTACAATAAAAAAAATGCTCAAACAGATATAAGTCCATCGTACATGAATCATAAATCTTAGAAACATAAAAACATGCATTTTATGCACGCACAATGCATGCTTTTCACTTAATAGGTTCATTAGAGGAAAGAGGCTACAAATTTTGCCTTGTTTACTGTGAACACCCTTCAATTAGCAAGAGACTTAGGAGGAAAATGAGCCCTAGAAAAATCAACAGAGGTTTAGGAGGAAAATGCGCCCTAGAAAAATCAACAGAGGTAGTATCAGACTGCACTCTTCTAAAAAGGAAGGCCTAAATGTTAAGTGGAAGTCTAGACAATAAACACAATAAGAAATTGTAAGAAGAAAAAAAAAATACTCCACGGTATTTGTATGGACATATACTAGTATAGACCGTCCTACCATTAGATAACACATAATGAAGTTGGGTCATTCATCATCTATAAATGTATCAAAGACATCATCTCAGACAAATGGCAAACAGCTAGCATCAGTATTCATCTTAAATTATTGAGAGATGAAAGGGTTTTTGTCACATCAAATGAAATTGGCAAGCACCTTGCTTCAGCATACATATTAAAACCAAGGGTTGAGGAATACAGACAGAGAATAATACTATTGCTCAGAAGCATGCAAAACATCAGTTTAATAAAAGGGAAGCCAAATAGTACACAAGATATATGAGCTTTGCAGGTGTGAAAGCACACAAACACAGAATGCAACAGACACCGCACCTATTTTAAGAGCTACCAGAACCAGCTATATTCTGTCGTGCAAAACATCCACCCAATGCCGTAAAGTTTTAAAACAGTAAATTTAAGCCAAATGAGAAACATTCAATGGAATAAATTTCACGCCATCTAAATTAGAGACTGTTGCAAAGAGAAAGATACATGCAGATAGCCATACAGAGTGGTACCAAGAGCTCAGATGAGGCATGTAAACTACTGCCAAGGGACAGGGAATGGCAACAACCTAAACCTAAAAGGATTCTGCAGTTTGTCATCTAGAGTACATACAGACAATAACTCAGACCAAACTGCAGAGTTGGGAGCTACAAAGCGGACAAATTTAGCATGTCTTTTAGTCTTTTTTACCTTATGGTCACGAACTTGTTTGTGCCATGCTTGGCCCAGAAGGTCTTCAAGTCAATGGGATTATTAAGATTGTACCCTTCGCCAGCAAGCTTCTCAAGCACTTTCTTGAATGCACCCTGGCTCATCTTCCTGCCAGCAATGCGTGCACCACGGCGCTTTGTACTCATTGGCAGCGGGTATGTTGAGATGGTAGTCGTGCAACATGCAGATTGCCAGCCACCTGCACCCCACCGGTAGCACTGCTGTGGTCCACCCGTGCATGAACACACAGGCGTCGGTATCCTCGAGAGGTCCAAATCAATCCCATTGATTACCATGCCTACGGTCTTCTTTGGACACCTTCTGCGTTGCACTGGCCCATTGGGTGCCCTATCCTCACGTGAGGCAGCAACCTTCTTGGGCTTCTTTGGCTTTGGTGACCTGGGTTGCCGGCGCTGCTGTCTCTTCTTTGGAGGTGGAGACTCATTTATAACCCCTACATTTTCCTCAATCAGTGGCGGGGGCATGCATTCCTCTTTTGGTGGTGGAGGTGGTTGTGGCTCTGGTTGTTGCATCATCTGCAGAGTGTGCGCACTATGCGTACCAGGGATCATCATCCCATACCCAGCTGGTTCGTGATGCGCAGCATGCACAACATGACCAGCGTGCCCCGCAGCGAGAGTGTGAAGCATGTTGGACTCACGGGGATCCACATTGAGAGTGTGAAGCATCTTGGACTCGCGGGGATGATGTGTTGGGTGCATCCACGTGTCATTGCGCACGAAGTTCACGGGCATGGAAGGAGCCTCAGCAGGCAAGCCGCCTGGAGGACCGCCACCATCGTGTGGGTGGTGGTGTGGCATATGCTGATGACCGTGATGGTGCAGGAAGGGACCATTAGACAGCAGCGGCTTCGTGTCACGGTCAGCAGGCACTGAGGACATGAGCTGCAGGCCAAGGTTCCTCGCTGGTGTCTCGAAGAATCCCCAATTCCTAATGCCCAAGCTGCCATCGTCGTCCATCTAGCTACCACCGCAGAATCCCAGAAGCCAATCCAAATCCAAACTACGGCACTAGAGAGCAACAAGAACAGGATCTTCTCCGCGGTTCTGATTAGCCCATCTCCAGCATTGCCTTCCAATCCCCAATCCCTGAAAACCCATTCCACCAAACCAGTCAAAGATCTAAAAACCCTAACAATAACCACAAAAAAAAACCAAGAACACCAAAATCGGAAACATTTCAACAAACCCTAGGTCTCAAGAACAGATCGAAAAATCCCCCAAATCCGCAACGAAACGGCCCGAATCTGGAGTCAACAGATCGAGCGAGATCTACATTGCAAGATGCGACCGTCAAGATCGAATCTTGCGGGCGGGCGATCTACGGGTTGGCGTGGATTCGGGCCAGGCCCGGCCAAGCGAGCGAATAGAAACATCATCAACAACAACAACAAAGCAATGGAAAGAAACCCATATATAAAGCTTTTTTTTAAAAAAAATCTTCTCCTGGCTATGAAGCTTCTCATGTCGCAACATGGGGGAGAATTAAAAATGGAGCCTCTGGGGTGGGCTTACCTTGAAGAGGACTCTGCCTCTAGGGTTCTCTGGGGTGTGATGAGAGAGAGAGAGAGGGGAGGAGAGAGAGAGGGGAGGGGGAGAGATAGTAGCCGAAAAAGGTAGGTCCTTGCATTTTATCTCTTCCTTTCCTTAGCGCATCCACGGTAGTCGTTGCATGTCTTCTGGTTGTTCAACAGCGACTCAAAACTCACCCATGAGCAATACTAATCGTACATTGCACCAGAAAACCAAACTTTCTAATAAATATTTTGTTTACGCGTCCAACTATACATTGGTGGTGATCAGTTCGGCTGAAAAGCTCATGGCTTATGACTGAAAATACTATAGCTGGCTGAAAAAAGCACTGTAGCTGACAGAGGCTTATTTAGCATAATTAAATTTAAAAAAATTTAAAAATATAAAAAATATGTTAGCCCATTACGTATAATACAAACAAATATGGGAAAAAAAGAACCGACAAAAAAACTTAACAAAAAACCAAAAGTTCAAAAAAAGACAAAACTTATGAATAGTGAAAAATAAGCTAGAAGCCAGAAGCCGAAGCCGAATTGATCAGGGTTTGTTGACAAAACCGATAGATGTTTCTTGTGCTTGATTACATCCACTACTAACGAAATTGAGAGCCTTAATTGAAATAACGACTAGCAAACTAATTAATTAATTGTTGGTAATAAATATCAAAAAAACATGAATAGCATCCCAAATCAACGACTCCAAGGCCTAATTCATTACAGCTACATGTGGCTCAAAAGCAGAAAAGTGTGTCTCATAGTTAATTAGGTTTTAAAAGAATCAAACAAAATATAAAGTAGCCATAGAAGCTTTTGCGAGAAGGGAGAACAAAGAATAAGTTCAGATTGAGCAATGCAGCTTTAAAGGTTTTTTGATTGAACTTAAAAGTTGATCATTATGTTCTCACGTCAATGTTATCATTGCCATCTGTTGCACTAAGCTTTTACCAAAAGATTAGTATCAATGATGTTTATACATTTTTACTGCAATATAATTTTATTTATTTCTTGCAGTTTACAAGTGTTAACAGTTAAATAGCAGAGATCAGAACAGTAATTCCATTCAAATATTATTTTGTCATAAGCTTTTCTTTTAGATTTTTAATCGTAATCTACGCTGATTTCTGCAACTAACTTTCATGGATTTGACATAGTACATTACAAACTTACACACTTATCTACTATACTCTCTGCCTCCCTGGGTAGTCAGGGGTGAAAAACAGCCTTACCTTAAAAAAAGGAAAAACACACACATATCTGAATTGAATAGTGAAGTTGAGCTCATGCTAACAGCATCAAATTGTAGACATGATATTAAGAGGGAAAGGGTGCTGCTGATGGTTAGGCTAAATGGACTGATGTTACCGATAAACCAAAGTTCAAAGAACATGTGATAGTAAGGTTTAACATTGAGGGGCTTCATGGAGACAGGTACACCATATTGAACTATAAAATATCGACCTTCCAATGCTTAGTCTTAAACCATAGTAAGCATAATAATACCAATTACAACCATCAAATTAATGCCAGTAATGAAACTTATGATGGTAACAACCAAGAAGATATGGGTAGTTTATGTAGGAAGTTTAACAAAAGAATACTATTGTGCTTAATCAACAGAAATTGAAGGTTATCTAAACTTACGTTGATGATAACCACGAGTATGATTTGCCATCCCCATGTACTGAACTACTAAAGTAGTTTTGATTTGACCAACTTAAAAAAGTTATGACGGCTACAACCCAGCTTCATGCAGAAGGATTTGCAACAATCGAGATGGAAGGTACATTAGATTGGCTTGATTTCTTTGTTACATAGAAAGTAACAAAAAGTGCCTGCATTTTATAAAATTAGAAGTGAGTGCATCCTGGTGTCTGGCGACTACAAATTGCCATGAAGGTGAGCAATGGCCTCAGTGGGTAACTGTGTTATTTCATTGGCGTAGGAGCGCCTATGGGTCTAACCCAACCGGTCATTATTAGAAAGTAGATATTAGTTTCTATTTGAGTTAGATATTAGTTTCTATTTGTTAGGGATATAACTAGGGATATGATATTAGTTTCTATTTGTTAGAGATATGGTTGAGATTAGATTCAATTTATTAGGAGGATGCCTATCTATAAAGGGGGCTGCCACATGCTATTGGAATTAAGAAAAGAATCATTTACCCCTTTTCTTCCTCCTCTGCCATCCCTTGGGCGCACAGGCAGCTCCCTTATAGGAAGAAAAGGAGTAAATAATTCTTTTCTTAATTCTAATAGCATGTGGTAGCTGCCGTATATAGATGGGCTTCCTCCTAATAAATAGAATCTAATCTCAACTATATCTCTAACAAATAAAAACTAATATCATATCTCTAATCATATCCCTAACAAATAGAAACTAATCTCTAACTCAAATAGAAACAAGTCTTTACTTCCTAATAATGACTGGTTGGGTTGGGCCCATAAGCGTTCCTACGCTCATGACATTACACCCCTCCCGGATATACACCTCGTCCTCGAGCTGCTAGACGGTGCGCTGAACTTATTTTGTTGCATCATCTAATTGACTTGGTCAACACGCATGCAGGTAGACCCTACCCCCGGTCACACAAGGAAAGGAGGGCGTGGGAGCGGCCCCGATGGCACGGATGGCGATGAGGGGGTCGACAAGGTGGGTAGCGTGGGAGTGTGAGCCGAAGAACAAATCGAGGCCGCCAACTGCTAAGGCAATGCAGAGTGCGAGCGTGGCCTGGCCGTGCGTGAGGAGGAGCTGCTCGAGGTCGAGGAAGGTGCGGCGGTGTGGGACGTGCTGGCGGAGCTAGACGACGGTGACCTACTAGTTGGGGTTGGACTGGGTGCAGCTGTAGGGGTCGCAAAGGCAGTCGTATACGGTGAACTCGATGGGGGTGGGTTTGCTCGAGGACGACGCCGTAGGGGACCTCACGGCGGAGGCAAAGCTTGAGGTGGAGGTGCTTTGAGTGGGGCTCAGAGAAGACAAACTCTGCACCAGAGAGGGAGACGCGGAGATGGGCGAGCATGTCGTTGAGGCGACAGAGGAGGATCTACATGAGCTCGGGTGACTTGGGCCCGGCACAGAGCCAGGATCGCAAGAGCTGGAGATCGGTGGAGCAGTCGAGGCAGTCAATGACGGCGGGGGAGGCGACGAGGGCCGCGGCTAGAGAAGGTGCCGCGACATGGTCGTAGGCGCTGTCAGAGACATTGTCGTAGACGTGGTCATAGGCACGGTCGAAAATGTGGTTGTAGACGTGGTCATAGGCATGGTCGTAGGTGTTGTCATAGGCCTGGTCGTGGACGTGATCATAGATGTGGTCGTAGGTGCGGTTGAAGATGACTGTGTTGTTGGAGGCGGCACGGAAGGGGCTAAACAAGAAGTCGACAGAGGTGATGGTCTCCTCCTCGTCCTAGTTGGTGATGGATGGGCGGCCTCCGAGCAGCATCTGGCGGCGGCGCGCCTTCTCTTGGTCGGAGAGTGTGGGATCAGCCTTGATCACGACCCACGGGGAGCCCCAATCTAGCGGATTCGGTGGCAGGATCCGATGTAGGAGCTCACGAGCACGTGGTGACAGTGGACGGCTGGGAAGACTCCCGTCGTTGGAGTCATGTCACAGTAGGAGGTGGCCGAATCTGAGCTAGGGCGCAGCGGAGAGACCCGGATCAGTCTCAGAGAGGTGGAGATAGGTGGCGACGTTGGCGGCGACGCTGGGCGGGCGGCGCGTGTGGCAGCGGAATTTCTTGCGGGTGTGGCGGGCTGGAGGATTTTGTCGATCTCATCGCTCGCCTTCTGCTTCTTAGGCTTCTTGGCCGTCACCGCCCGCTCTTCTGTGGGTTCCTAAGGCTTATTAGGGCATGTTCTTAATGGCTTTTAAAAGCGGCTTTTGGCTTTTGCTACAGTACCTAATTTTCAAACGAAGTATTTTCTCAAGACAGGGTCTACAAGTTAATAGTAGTACACGTTAAAAGCCCAACATCTATATCAACCAAAATCGTAAGCGAGTATCTCTCTCTGTAATCTCTGTCACAAACAACTAAAATTCAAAAAATTCAGCCAAAAGCTATAAACCGCAGCCATATCAAACAGACCCTTAAGCCGCAGCCATATCAAACAGGCCATTAGTTTTTTGGTTGGAGGTAAGGGCCTTGACGTCGATGGATGGGTTGGAACCCGAAGCCTTCTTTTTCTTTGCTATGAGTTCTTTCTTGATCTCCATCATGAGTCTCATGCAATCTTGGATTCCCGAGCGGAGCTCCGCGTGGAGGCCCATCATGGCCTTGATTTCTTTGGCGTCGGAAGTAATGGTGAATGGGCTCTAATACCAAATTGTTATGAGCTACCACCATTGACGGTACGCCCGTGCGCCTAGGGGATGGGCAGAGGAGGAAGAAAAGGGGTAAATGATTCTTTTCTTAATTCTAATAGTATATAGTAGCCCCTTTATATAGATAGACTTCCTCCTAATAAATGGAATCTAATCTCATCCATATCTCTAATAAATAGAAACTAATATCATATCCCTAACAAATAGAAAGTAATCTCTAACTTAAATAGAAACTAATCTCTACTTCTTAGGGGGTGTTTGGGACTGCTCCATAAACTCTGCTCCACGAATTCTACCGTGGAGCAGCTCCACAAAAAACATAGAGTTTGTGGAGCACCCCTTTAGGTGCTCTCACAACTCCACCTTTTTTCCTCGAACAGAGTGCGTGGAGCTGAACCTGTTTGGCTAAAAAATATAGAGCGGAGCTGAAAAACGTGGAGTGGAGCAGTCCCAAACACCCCCTTAATAATGACCGGCTGGGTTAGGCCCATGGGCATTCCTTCGCCCATGACATGTTATCCGTCACCTCATCTAAGTAAGTCAGCTCAGTAATCACCTAGCACAGTAATTATACATCGGTATCTTCATATCTTGAGTTGAGCTTGTTTTGCCATGTAATTTCAAGTCTTCAACAGGCAACAAAATAATACGAGGGGTGTCTGAACATAAAATTTCCTAAAGGGAGAAGAATCAACAGCATCTATGGCGAGTGAAAAGGAGAGACCAAAGCTGAGTTCCTCATGGTTTCGACAAAAGTGGATGGCTGTGAAGTATGGTTTCGTATAACTGCCTTCCTCCTGATCTTCGGGAAGCAGAAAGTGGTTTCTATTCAAACTACAAATCATGGAAAAGGCGCTTGATTTGTTCGACAGTGGCAGGCATCAGTGTGACGGGACACCGTTTGTGCTGTAGTTCAGAACAATGTCATATTAGCAGATGATAGACAAACGAACTACTTGCAATTGACTGGTATAGTAGAATGGCATAACCTACCTGAGAGACAGACTTAAATATGCAACTGTAGCAGAACACAAAACCAGAAACAGAAAGAACGGAGGGGTTAGTGCGCTTCTGGCAGCATAGTTGGGGCAGAGCGTCATGTTAGATGGCAAGGGAAGCCCATCTTTAGAAACCTGATGAAAAATATAGAGGCCTATATCAAACTGTAATAATAAACTACTAAGGCTACAAATGGGCACTATATTGCCAACAGCATAGTTTAGCATAGTTGAAAACCAAGAATTATGTTCACCATGTCGTCATAGATTGACATTCAAAGATGATAGTAGCTTTGTGCAGGCATTGACAAGCATAGAACATATATGCCTTTGGTAGTGGTGGTCTGGTGGACAGTGGCGGAGCTAGAGCAAAATGAAGGGGTGCACCACTTCAAAACGAATGGGCTGGACAGGACGAGTGTGGGTGTTTTTTGAGCTAGGGGTACACCATATTGGGCCAAAGGGGGTGCACAAAGGGTGAATATTTACTAGTAATAACTAAATTTTGTTTTGGAACCGGGTTCCTGGGAACCCCCTCCGGTCCATGTAGCTCCGCCCCTGCTGGTGGAGGAGGGGGTGGGGGTAAACGGTTGGAGCAGACATTCTTTCCTCGGCAGATTGATACCACCACTCCATCATCTAGATAAGATAACCAGAATTAGAAATTTAAGTAAAGCTATACAGAGGAATCATGTTTGCATCACACTGCATCTATCGCAGGGAGAACTGTCAAAATTTACAGATCAACATTGGATGCAAGGACAACCATATCTTAAACTTATGTTAAATTCAAGAAGTCGATTGCCGATAGGGTGCCTTTTAGAAATTATCAATGACAGAAAGTTTTGGCTTTTCAACCTATACAGTCTAGCTATGGAGAGAATAATTAATCTATATAAGACAGAGAACCTTAAAAGGTCCTAGATTCCAAGGGCAGAAAATTGGAGAACTCCACTCAGAAAAATTTGGAGAACTGACCTTGAAAAAGAAGACTGCAGCAATTAACCCAGTTTGTGCATAATCTAGAGTTGGGTACATACAGCTAAGGAACACTCTTTGCACAGTCTGCAGAGATCGTATAAAAATGTTCTGATTATGAGTTCTGACTTGACAATTCATATTTACAAGCAAATACACTATTGAGTAGTGACAGTTCTTTCCCACCTTCAACCATGGAGGACCACGAAGTCTCTCAAGTTCACGATTTCTAATCCTTGATATCCTAGAAGATGAATCCATCTACTTCGTCAAGAAAATGGAAGAGAAAACATATTAGCAAAAATAAACATATCTAAAAAAAGGAAAACATAAATGCATGGCATCTGATTAATGCTTCATTTGATTAAAAACGGATAGTCACCAGAAAGGAAAACCCAATTGTAGAAAGCGGAATGAGTTTTGGGGGAATCACCACACACCCATTGTGGGGGGGGTGCCATGACTATATGTAGCCATGTACCGGTGAATAGTACAAGTGAATAGTACAACGTGTAGTACAAGTAGTGTAGTACAACAATATGGCTATACAATAACTCTAATACCCGCCCGCAGTCGTAGCGGTAGGATCACGGACGCACAGACTGGTCCCGAAATCAGTAAACAACTGGACAGGGAGACCCTTGGTCATGATGTCTGCGAACTGGTGCGCCGAGGGAACATGCAGCACGCGAACCTGTCCCAAGACAACCTTCTCGCGGACAAAGTGGATGTCGATCTCGATGTGCTTCATGCGACGATGATGGACAGGGTTGGCTGTCATGTAGACAGCACTCACGTTGTCGCAGTAGACGACCGTCGCCAAAGTAACAGAGATGTGGAGCTCCTAAAGAAGCTGCCGTAGCCAACAGCACTCGGCCACGACATGAGCAACAGCACGGTATTCCGCTTCCGCACTGGAGCGGGAGACTGTGGTCTGGCGTTTGGACGACCAGGACACCAGATTGTCGCCGAGGAAGACGCAGAAGCCGGAGGTGGAGCGGCGCGTGTCGGGGCAGCCCGCCCAATCGGCATCGGAGTAGGCGATGATCTGGTCGACAGCACCGACTCCGAGAAGAAGACCAGCAGAGAGTGAACCCTTGACGTACCGCAGGATACGCTTGATCAGTGCGAGATGCGGCTCGCGGGGATCATGCATGAACAAGCAGACCTGCTGGACGGCATAGGCTAGATCAGGCCGCGTCAGGGTGAGGTACTGGAGTGCTCCAGCGAGGCTCCGGTACTCGGAGGGGTCGGCGACGGGGGTGCCGTCGGTGGCCGACAGCTTCGTCCGGGCGTCCACCGGCGTCGCAGTCGGGTGACACTCAGACATGCCAGCACGCTGGAGGAGGTTGACAGCGTACTGACGCTGCGACAGGAACAGCCTGTCACTATCGCGCGTCACGGAGATCCCGAGGAAGTCGTGCAGGTCGCCGAGATCCGTCATGGAGAACTCCGAGTGGAGGCGCGCGGTGATGTGCTGGAGCAGTGCCGGTGACGAGGCCGTGAGGATGATGTCGTCGACGTACAGGAGCAGGTAGGCGACACTATCTCCATCTTTGTAAACAAAGAGAGACGCATCGGACTTGGACGCAGTGAAGCCGATGCGGTAGATGTACGAGGCGAAGCACTGGTTCCAAGCCCGGGGAGCCTGCTTGAGCCCGTACAAGGACTTCTGCAGGAGACAGACGTAGTCAAGAACGGCGGGGTCGATGAAGCCTGACGGCTGTTGGCAGTAAACGGTTTCCTCCAGGTGGCCGTGGAGGAAGGCGTTCTTCACATCGAGCTGGTGAATAGGCCAGGCACGCGAGGCGGCGATGCTGAGGACGGTGCGGATCGTCGCCGGTTTGACAACCGGGCTGAAAGTCTCATCGTAGTCGACGCCGGCCTGCTGGGAGAAGCCCCGTACGACCCAGCGAGCCTTGTGCCGGGCCAGGGAGCCATCGGAGTGGAACTTGTGCTTGTATAGCCACTTGTCCGTGACAATGTTAGCACCAGGTGGTCGAGGCACGAGGCGCCAGGTGCTGTTGTCGATGAGAGCCGTGTACTCCTCCGCCATCGCAGCGCGCCAATTGGGGTCGGCGAGCGCGCTGCGGTAGTTCGCCGGGATCGGCAAGGCCGTCGTGGCGGAGAGGTTGAGGCGGTTAACGGGACGCAGGCTGCCAGTCTGAGATCGTGTCGTGGGGCGAGAAGGCGGTGGCGGTGCCGGAGCGGCCACGGCTGCCGGGGGCACTGGGGGCGCTGAGGGGGGCGGCGGTAGTCGCCGCTGGTAGACAACAGGACGCCCGCCTGCAAGCGGAGTGGCGGCCAGGTGCCCGCCCGCAGGCGAAGCGGCGACCAGGCCTGGGGGCACTAGCGCGGCTGCCGATGGGGCCCCAGCAGAGCCCGGCGGGGCACTGACCAGCCGGCCGGTCGGGAGCAGGGGACCGGCGTATATGACCGCCGGGTCCGGGAGGTCTAGCTGCTCAACCTCGCCGGAGGAGGGAGCAACCGAAGCAGCACACGGTCGCTCAACGCCAAGGGGCGGAGTTGCCGTTGGTGAAGAAAGACCCTGCATCAGAAAATCTAGTGAAGACGGCACAGAGGCCGCCGAGGGTGCCGAGGCGAACGGAAACACAGACTCATCGAAGACAACATGACGTGAAACAATGATGCGATGGCTGGACATGTCCAGACAACGATACCCCTTGTGGGAGGAGGGGTAACCGAGGAATACGCATGGAGTCGAACGAGGAGAGAGTTTGTGAGGTGTCATGGCAGTAAGGTTCGGATAACAGAGGCAGCCGAATACACGGAGGGAGGAATAATCCGGGTGTTGTAGCTACAGGCTAAACAGGAATGAAGGGGACTAGTAGAAGGAGAAGAGGAGAGCTAGATCTGTGGGGAGCTGGTAAGAATGAGAGGATCTCCCCCCTTTGCCCCTCCTGGGGTTTTATATATATATGAGGGTACATTGGTATATTTACACTGGTATATTCCTCTACACTATTGGGCCTATTACATGTTGGACTAGTTGCATGGCCCAGCCACGGGGGGTTGGGCCACCCCTACAACAGTACTCCCTCGACAGCAAGCGCTGAGGTCCCGATGGGCGAGCTGACGCGATCGAGCACCCCAGCCCCCCGTTCCCCGACAGCAAGCGCGAGGGCACCGACTGGCGAGCCGATGCAACTAGCAACTACGAAGAGGTCCGCGGAATCCCGCTCCGAAGCCGAGTCATCCAACCGAGGCAACGCTCACGAGGTTGACAAGGGGGCCGTGCCGTCCCGCCGAGGCGATGCCTACGAGGCGGACGCCGGAACCTTGCGCCGGAGTCGTGCCGTCCCGCCGAGGCGATGCCTACGAGGCGGACGACGAAGTCCAATGCCGGAGACGTGCCGTCCCGCCGAGGCGATGCCTACGAGGCGGACGACAGAGTCTTACACCGGAGTCGTGCCGTCTCGCCGAGGCGATGCCTACGAGGCGGACGGCGAAGTCCTATGTCGGAGATGTGCCGTCCCGCCGAGGCGGTGCCTACGAGGCGGACGACAGAGCCCAACGCCGGAGTCGTGCCGTCCCGCCGAGGCGATGCCTACGAGGCGGACAGCGAAGCCCTACGTCGGAGACGTGTCGTCCCGCCGAGGCGGTGCCTACGAGGCGGACGACGGAGCCCAACGCCGGAGTCGTGCCGTCCCGCTGAGGCGTTGCCTACGAGGCGGACGGCGAAGCCCAACGCCGGAGTCGTGTCGTCCCGCCGAGGCGATGCCTACGAGGCGGACGACGGAGCGCCGGAGTCGTGCCGTCCCGTCGAGGCGATGCCTACGAGGCGGACGGCGAAATCCTGCGTCGGAGACGTGCCGTCCCGCCGAGGCGGTGCCTACGAGGCGGACGACGGAGCCCAACGCCGGAGTCGTGCCGTCCCGCCGAGGCGATGCCTACGAGGCGGATAGCGAAGCCCTGCGATGGAGACGTGTCGTCCCGCCGAGGCGGTGCCTACGAGGCGGACGACGGAGCCCTGCGTCGGAGACGTGTCGTCCCGCCGAGGCGGTGCCTACGAGGCGGACGACGGAGTCTTGCGCCGGAGTCGTGCCGTCCCGTCGAGGCGATGCCTACGAGGCGGACAGCGAAGCCCTGCGTCGGAGACGTGTTGTGCCGCTGAGGCGGTGCCTACGAGGCGGACGACGGAGTCTTGCGCCGGAGTCGTGCCGTCCCGCCGAGGCGATGCCTACGAGGAG
Source organism: Dendrocalamus latiflorus (assembly GCA_017311315.1). NCBI lineage: Eukaryota > Viridiplantae > Streptophyta > Magnoliopsida > Poales > Poaceae > Dendrocalamus > Dendrocalamus latiflorus. The sequence continues at coordinate 3,660,373 of CM029669.1, read as the reverse complement.
GACAGCGAAGCCCTGCGTCGGAGACGTGTCGTCCCGCCGAGGCGGTGCCTACGAGGCGGACGACGGAGCCCAACGCTAGAGTCGTGCCGTCCCGCCGAGGGGATGCCTCGAGGTGGACAGCGGAGTCAACGCCGTTCCCTTACCTGCAAAGACTCAAGCCCGCGGAGAGCGGGCACTTGCTGCGTAGGCCGAGGGCGCTGCACACGCGGAGGCAGGGAGGCGGAGGCGCCGTTCCCCTACCTTCAAAAACAGTGCCCACGGAGAGCGGGCGCTTGCGGCATAGGCTGAGGGCACTACGCACGCCGAGGTAGAGAGGCGAAGGCGTCGTTCCCCTACCTTCAAAAACAGTGCCCGCGGAGAGCGGGCGCTTGCGGCGTAGGCTGAGGGCACTACGCACGCTGAGGTAGAGAGGCGAAGGCGCCGTTCCCCTACCTTCAAAAACAGTGCCCGCGGAGAGCGGGCGCTTGCGGCGTAGGCCGAGGGCGCTACGCGCTCGGAGGCAGGGAGGCGGAGCCGCCGTTCCCCTACCTCTAAAAGCAGTGCCCGCGGAGAGCGGGCGCTTGCGGCGTAGGCCGAGGGCACTACGCACGGCGAGGTAGAGAGGCGAAGGCGCCGTTCCCCTACCTTCAAAAACAGTGCCCGCGGAGAGCGGGCGCTTGTGGCGTAGGCCGAGGGCACTACACATGCCGAGGTAGAGAGGCGAAGGCGCCGTTCCCCTACCTTCAAAAACAGTGCCCGCGGAGAGCGGGCGCTTGCGGCGTAGGCCGAGGGCGCTACGCACGCCGAGGTAAGGAGGCGAAGCCGCCGTTCCCCTACCTCTAAAAACAGTGCCCGCGGAGAGTGGGCGCTTGTGGCGTAGTCTGAGGGCACTACGCACGCCGAGGTAGAGAGGCGAAGGCACCGTTCCCCTACCTTCAAAAACAGTGCCCGCGGAGAGCGGGCGCTTGTGGCGTAGGCCGAGGGCACTACACACGCCGAGGTAGAGAGGCGAAGGCGCCGTTCCCTTACCTTCAAAAACAGTGCCCGCGGAGAGCGGGCGCTTGCGGCGTAGGCCGAGGGCGCTACGCACGCCGAGGTAAGGAGGCGAAGCCAACGTTCCCCTACCTTTAAAAACAGTGCCCGCGGAGAGCGGGCGCTTGCGGCGTAGGCCGAGGGTGCTACGCACGCCGAGGTTAGGAGGCGAAGCCGCCGTTCCCCTTCCTCTAAAAACAGTGCCCGCGGAGAGGGGGCGCTTGTGGCGTAGTCTGAGGGCACTACGCACGCCGAGGTAGAGAGGCGAAGGCGCCGTTTCCCTACCTTCAAAAATAGTGCCCGCGGACAGCGGGCGCTTGCGGCGTAGGCCGAGGGCGCTACGCGCTCTGAGGCAGGGAGGCGGAGCCGCCGTTCCCCTACCTCTAAAAGCAGTGCCCGCGGAGAGCGGGCGCTTGCGGCGTAGGCCGAGGGCACTACGCACGGCGAGGTAGAGAGGCGAAGGCGCCGTTCCCCTACCTTCAAAAGCAGTGCCCGCGGAGAGCCGGCGCTTGCGGCGTAGGCCGAGGGCACTACGCACGCCGAGGTTGAGAGGCGAAGGCGCCGTTCCCCTACCTTCAAAAACAGTGCCCGCGGAGAGCGGGCGCTTGCGGCGTAGGTCGAGGGCACTACGCATGCCGAGGTAGAGGAGCTTCCTAGCACAGAATGGAAGTATCTCAAGTTGCTCGTATCATGAAGCATCGCAGATAAGTTCATCTGGTCGCTAACCTGTTCGCTTCGGTATACATATGTGTGTGCGTGTGCGCCTCGTTAACTATGGCAAAGGTTTTGTGAGCGCACAGGTCTGTTGTGAGTCCTCGCTCTTTTTCCAGGTCCAGATCTGGCAGATCTGATGGGTAAGGTGTACGGGCTTCGCTCATGTGTCAAGCCTCCACGCCGAGTCTTCGCTCGATGTTGCGTGTGCAGGTGATAGGCGAGCCGAGGCCGTCCTCCACGCCACGGCCTTCGCTGCCTTTACGCGCGATGCGCAGGGTCGACGGGTGCACCACTCCGCCGCGACTCGACGTCCTCGGACTCCGCGCCGCACTCTTCGGACCCCGCGCGCCTCCACGGGGCTTCGTGCCTAGGACTTCGCGCGGCCCACTGCGACGCCACGCGCGTCCACGAGGAGCGCGTCTTCGACCATCTCACCGCCAAGCCGATGCCTCAACAGCCGAAAAGTATCTGCATGCGGTTATTTACGTAGTAAACAAGTTTTACGTATGCATGCACTCCAATTTTCCTCCATGCATATGTACCCATCCGTGCGTAGCCATTCACGCATGCCCTCCTCGTACATCCATTCATGCATGCACAGACAGACTCCATGTACGCACGCGTTTTTTTCCTGCTCCGTGGATTGCCGTTGCAGCCGAGGTAGAGCGAGCGTACGCGACGCACGCATGACTTCGGCTGGTACGCACATCTCCGGCAAAGTCGCCTCGCCTCCACGCCATGGCCCCTGCAGTAGTTCCACGACCTCCGCAGCGGTGAGGTTGCCTCCACGCCACGGCCTCTGCTTCTGCAACGCCAGTTTCCGTAGCGACGAAGTCTCGCTTCTCAGCTGCGATGTCGGCTGGTACGGAGTGCACCTCGCTGCCGACATGGACGAGTCGGGGAGGACGCCGACTTCTACAGCGGGCATGGCATCTTCGACGCGTAGTTTCCAAGCAGGCAGAGGTCTCCTCGGCTGTGGACTCCGCGCAGATGAGGACCTCCTCTTCGACCGCGGACTCCACAAGGATGAGGGCGCGCCTTGGCGAGGTCCCGCGAGGTTGGCTCGGTTGACGACTCCGCCAGGCTCCGCGCGTCCCCATTCATTGAGCGCACCGCGTCGTTCGGGAAGCTCATAGAGAAGATCGACGCGGCAGACGAGGGCGCCACACGGGTGCCCGTGAAGTACCAACCCCCCGGGGAGGACCTCGGCTTACTCATCTTCGTGTCGCGCTAAGAGGACCATGACAACGCGGAGTGCGAGGAGCCGGCCACCGGCCCGCCTGACAGTGGCGAGTGCTCCGCCATCCATGCACGCATGTCAGCATCGGAGGCGAGCGAGCTCGCGATGAAGGGCGCCTACTTCGCGCACTATCGAAGCCCGCGCCACAGCTCTGACCTCCGCGCCCTCGGCGTCTATGCGCTGCCATTCGCCAAGACTGGGAAGGGCTCTACGATGAGGTCGTCGGCAAGGCCAGCAGGGGAAGTCGCGTCGGCGGCGTTATGCGTGACGGTCTGCTCAGCCACACTTCTAAGGAATCGTGTGGGGCAACGAGTTGATTGTCTCTTGTGGTGAAAGTGTACAAACTCTGCAGAGTCAAAACTATTCGAATAGCCGTGCCCACGGTCAAGGGCAGACATGGGAACTTAACCAGATATAGTTCTATTTAAAAATGTTTGGAAAATGGGAATGGAAAAGTGGAAGGGCAGAGGAAAGCCCTGATTTGAGTTGTCCTGGGTGTCGTCCCAGTGGTAAGTTAAGCGACTATAACGCTGAAAGATGTCAAATGGTGTGATGCCATATGTATGGAAAAAATTATGGTGATATTAGGCATATGGTGTGATGCCATATGTATGGAAAATCATGTTAATATTCCTTGAACATTATGTTTTGTTCCAAAGCTGCTAGGTCTCAGGAAATTTTATGTATTGTATTGCAAATAGTGGCATTTCTATTCTTACAAAATAAAATATGGGTGGAATAAACAGGGTCGTGAGTAAAGGAGATGGATGTTTGTAGTATGCACATAAAGGTATTGGTGGATTCAGGTCGATCATGAATAGGAAATGATAGTGTGGGTTCTGAGAGAAATAAATTAGTGGGGTCCATATGAATAGATAGGCTAGACAAATGATCTAATTGAATCTTCGAGAATTTGGAGGAATAATACAAGTATTGAATTATAATTCTTGATTAGTGATATTCTTGGTGGATATATAATGGTGAATCGTAGAGTTGATCAATGCTATTCTTGGTGGATATATATAATATTGAATCGTAGGCTTGATCAATGATATTCTTGGTGGAGGTATACTAGTGGGTTAGTTAGAAATAGATAATGGAAGATAAGGTTGATTATTGTAAGAGCAAATTGTGGTTGTGGATCAATAGCAAAAGGAATGGGTTGATAGGAATTTTGGAATACAAAAGATATTGGTGGATTGTATAATTGATGGTATTCGCTGTTTGGAGTTTTAGACAGCACTCAATATAGAAAGTGTGTGTTCGGTGGATTAATCAAATGATATTAGATAGATGATGTCACTAGCTGTTTGGAGTTTTAGGCAACAATTGATCGGTGGATTATCTAAATAATGTCACACGTTGTTTGTAGTTTTAGACAGCAATCAATACAAAATGTGTGTAGTCGGTGGGTCATTTAAATGATGTCACTCGTTGTTTGGAGTCTTAGACAGCAACCATTACAGAAAGAATATGATCGGTGGATTGAATAGAGGATGACACATGCTATTTGGAGTTTAGACAGCACTCAATAAAGAAAGTGTAATTTTGGTGGATTAAGTCAATTATGGCAATCGCTGTTGGGAGTCTTAGACAGCAGCTAATAATGCGAGTGAATCTTTAGTGGATTAAGTTAATGATGTCAATCGCGGTGAGGAGTTTTTAGGTTGCAAAAACAACAATATGATCAATAACAGAAATGCTACTAAAAAGCGATTTATGGCAAATAAAATAACCCGAGCCTCTCCTTTGATAAGCCATGCATACTATTTATTTGCATTGTGTGTATTGGCTCGCGGAGCACGGGGCCGCTCACACTCGCTTTTGCGACAAAATTCAGAATCAGGAATCGAATCACTGCGCCTCAGCAACAAGATTGGACAAGCTGGCAGAGAAGATGAAGATGTCAAGGGCTAGGTCGCGAACCTCCAGTTGGCTGCCTGTGGGCATGTCCTGAAGGTCCCACCTGTGTGCTTCGTTCTTCCGCTGCTGCAATTTAATGATTTCGGCATAATCGGCCCATGAGTAAGTCTACTATTATATTTACGCTTCCGCATGATATGTATTTTGATATTCATTACTGTAACCGTGATCACTATCTACTGATCCAGGGAATAGTGCGGTGGAATCATAGAGGATGCCGGATTGTAAAATCTGGGGCCCTACAGCTTAATACGAAACGAGATCAATCACAGAAGACAGAATAATAGAGTGATTTAGGGAATAAATCTGCCAGATTCTCACATGACTTAGTATGCAGTACTTTAATCTTGTCCATCTTTTGCAATTCATGAGCATAGAAGAACTTGGGGTTGATATGCTTTGTGAGATGACTCTTCACATAGCCCGTCTGTACTTGTGTAACGCAAGCTGCATTATCTTCATACATAATTGTGGGGGCTTACACAATATTCATCCCACATGACTGTCGGATGTGGTGAATCATTCGTCGGAGCCAAGCGCATTCTCGTACAGCTTCATACAATTCTATAATTTCTGAGTGGTTCGTCGAAGTCATTACAAGACTTTACTTAGACGATTTCCAGGAAATTGCAGTTCCACCACACAGGAATACATAGCTTGTTTGTGACCTTGTGGTAAGCGGGTCCGACAGGTATCCAGCATCTGCATAGCCAATCAAATTCAAATCTTGATTCTTTCTATAGAACAATTCAAGGTCCTTATTTTCTTGGAGCTATCGAAAGATATCCTTTATTCTCTGCCAATGCCTTTTGGTAGGTTCCGCACTATACCTTGCTAACAGGTTTATGGCAAATGCAATGTCCGGTCTAGTGCAGTTTGCTAGATACATAAGTGCTCCTACTGCACTTAAGTATGAGAATTCCGGTCCCAGGACTTCCTCCCCCTCTTCCTTAGGTCGAAAAAATATTTTTCTTGACGTAAAGACCTCCCGATCATCGGTACTTTTGATGGGCATGCCTTCTCAAAGCCAAACCTTTCTAACACCTTCTGGGTGTAGGCCGGCTGATGTACTAATATTCCTTCCGGGATATGCTCGAGCTACAGGCGTAAGCAGAATTTGGTCTTGCCCAAATCTTTTATTTCAAATTCTGACTCCAGGTAAGAACTTGCTTCTTTTATGTCTTCCAATGTCCCAATGATATTCAGATCATCTACATACACTAAGATTATACAAAATCAATTCTGGAATCGTCGTATAAACATACAGGGACAGTCTTCATTGTTCGTGTAGCCTTTCTTGCAGAGAAAGTCGCTTAAGCGATTATACCATATCCTGCCAGATTGCTTCAATCCGTACAGTGATTTCCTGAGCTTCACACTATACAGATTTCTATTTGCTCTGTCTTGGATCGAGAGAGGGATTCCTTCAAGGACCTTCATATAAATCTCCGAATCCAATTTTTCATAAAGGTATGCAGTTACCACATCCATCAATTTCATTTCTAAATCCAAGTTCACTGCCATTGATATCAAATATCTAAAGATAATTTCACTCATGACTAGGGAGTAGGTTTCTTCATAATCAACTCCTGGACGTTGAGTAAAACCTTATGCTACCAACCTTGTTTTGTATCTTACTACTTCATTTCTTTCATTTCTCTTTCGAACAAATACCCACTTGTGACCTATAGGATGCACATGGGGAGGTGTGCAGTATACGGGCCCAAACACCTCTCTTTTGTTCAGAGATAATAATTCAGTTTTCTATTGTCTTCTTCCAATCTTTCCAATCTGATCTTTTCTTACATTTAGCGAGCGATGCAGGCTCGGGATCAAGATCGATGATTGTGGCAATTTTCTTTGCGAAGTAGATATCAATATTGGCTATTGTCATATTCATGGACTCTCCCGTGTGCACATAATTTATAGCAATTTCATGATGAGTTGCTTCTTCTGGAGCGATTGCTTCTTCTGGAGCTTCTCCTTGCACTCGCTTCTTCCAATTGCGCTGGCAAGTCCCTTTAGTTTTTCGGCTCCGATGTGTGCGCACACATCCATACCGATTTCTTCTTCCATGGGGATATTCAAATCCGATATGCCCTTTTCTGAAGGTGTCATACTCGTACCAGGTCTCAACTAGTTCCCCTTCTGCTCTAGGGATTTTTAGTGATCGGCTGTGATAAATCCTTCTTATCCTTCTTCACCGGGCGTCCCCGGTTACTTGGGATTCGAGGAGCCGGAGTTCTCGTCTTTTTATTCTAAGGCCTCTGGACGGGATTAGGGGTACCTTCTGCTTTCTTTGGTATTTCAACCCTCTCCAGTGCATTGCGTCCAGTCACATGCGATTTAGTCACGCTCTTCAAATAACTAAAGTGATCAGGCAGCTGATTTGCTAATACGTGCAAGTCAATGATCTTCTGGACCTCTTTATTTGTTTCACTAGTGCGTGGGTCATGTGCATGGATTTCCATGGCTTGCCACGTAATTTTCCGACATTTTTCATCAAGGAGTTGATTTCCTCCCCCTAATGTTGGGAAATTATCCTCATCAAATATGCAATCATCGAAGTGGGCGTTATGCAAATCTCCTGTCATGGGTTCTAAGTACCTAATTATGGATGCAGTCTCATAACCAACGTATATCCCAGTCTTATGGATGGGGCCCATTGCAGTACGCTGTGGAGGGGGTATATGTACATAAACCTTGCATCCAAACCTCCTGAGATGAGAAATTTTCGATGCTGATCCTTACGCTAGTTGCATAGGTGAATGGATGTTGTAGGCTGATGGTCTAAAGTTGATGAGATTCGCTGCATGTAGGACTGCATGTCCCCAACATGTAGCTTGCAAATTACAATTCTACAAAAGGAGTCGAGCAATAAATTTAATTCTCTTGATTAATGCCTCTGCCAAACCATTCTGGGTATGGACATGTGGTACAGAATGCTCAACTGTAATTATCATCGCCATGCAATAATCATCAAATGCCTTTGAAGTAAATTCTCCGACGTTGTCCATTCTGATGGACTTTATGTGATGATCAGGGAAGATATTTCTGATGCGAATGATCTGCGAGATCAGCTTTGTGAAAGTATGGTTTCTTGTGGACAATAAACCCACATGCGACCATTTCGAGAAAGCATCGATGAGTGCCATGAAATATTTGAATGGCCATGAAAGTGGCTGAATGGGACCACAAATGTCTCCTTGGATGCGTTCTAGGAAAGCAGGGACTTCATCCTTCACTTTCAGAGTGGAGGGTCTAGTAATTAATTTCCCGGTGGCACATGCAGGGCACTTAAAATCTTCATGATTCGGAAAATTCTTTACATTGATGCACTTAAAATCTTCATGATTCGAAAAATTCTTTACATTGATATTATGCCCTTGGGAATTGTTGATTATATTTCTCATCATTCTAAGACCTGGGTGGCCTGATCTGTCATGCTAGAGACAAAAAAGTTCAGAGCTTCTAAACACTGTCTTCAGAGCAATGTAGGTTATAGGTGCCTTGATGTTGGTATAATATAGCCCAGTTTCTAGTGAAGAAAGTTTTTCAAATACCCTTTTTCCATTCTCTTTGCGCTTTGTAATGAGCAGGTATTCCTTACCGTACTCTTCTTCAGTCTCAACGTAGAAACCATTGGCAGTAATATCCTTAAAACTTAGGAGAGTTCTAGTCGATTCTAGGTACAATAAGGCTTCTTCAATGACCAAAGTTGTGCCCATTGAGAGTATAATTGTGGCTCTTCCTAAACCAATTATACATGCATCGCTTCCGGCGATTGTCGTAAGGCTGCCAGCTGTAACATCCTGATTTTCAGAGCCTTTTTGAAGTTTTTAAAATAAAATTCACCATTTGGATTTTTCTGGAATTAATTAAAGCTTAACTGAAATTTTTATTAATTAAAAAGATTTAATATGATTAAATTAAACATTAATATTTGTCAAAAATATTTTATTTGTGTTCCTTGTGTCACAAGGAATTTTTCTGCATTTTCTTGAATTTTTCGGAGTTTGTTTGAGCTCAATTTCAAATTTCCAAAAAAAAGAAAGAGGAGAGCCGTGGTACTGTTCATCCGTCTTCCCCAGCGCGACGCAAGCAAAGCTCGATTCCAGTTCTGTACACGTTTCCTTCCATTTTTCTCTCTCTTTATAACTTCCAATCCGGACCTTATTTCAATGTCTTCCCAAAAGGAAAGTTGTGCCAAATCACGCAAGGAATCCATCCCAACTGGCCTCTTTCCGTTTCGTTCATCCGTTTGCCTTTTATCTCCTATTTTCTGAAACGGACTCTAAACCGAAATTCGCGAATTGGAGTCGGTTTCTATCTCTTCGAAGCCTATAAATACGACCCCTTCACCCCTCTAAACCCATCCCAAGCTGTGTCAAGTTCCCTCAAAGGCCAGAACGCTGTCGGCACCGAGGCCCTCCGATCCCGAATTTGCTCGTCGCGTCTCGAGCTATCTGGTGAGTTTTTCCGTGATCCTTTCGCGTCACATTGTGCCATCATGTCCCATCTACCTTCTAGCCAAGTTAATTTGATTTTGATGCAGCCAATCTCCCGGAATCGAGTTCTCCAATCTAGGTCAAGAGCGCTTCCTGATGTCGATTCGTCGTCTCCGGTAAGCTTTAGCCCGTGCCGTAATTTTTCTTAGACTTGTCTCGCCGCGTTCTACACCGTGCTTCTTTCCTTTTCCCCAAAAAGCCTCCACAAATTTTCACCTCCGAACCTCGCCATGGCCGCCAATGGCATCTCTTGTCCCCCATCTACCCGGTGATGTTTTCACCAATCCGTTGGTGTCACATTGTACCAAACCATCGCAGGTAGCTACCCTCCAAGTGGTTTTAGATTTCGTTCACCGATCACCAAAATATTAAGTTTTTCCTTTTTCCTTCCCGACGTCGTTCAAACGTCGTTTGCGTCGTCTCCGGTGGGTTTCTGGCCGAGCCGATAATTTTCCTAGCTTCGCCAAGCCTCGTTCTAGCCTGTGCTCACCCTACTTCTCCATGTCTTATGCCCGAGTTTTATTCCTCTCTCCTACCCATGTCGTTGTAGCTGCCCGTGCCGTCACCGTGCTCCGTTTGGCGTGCCGTCGCTTCCTAGGTGTGCCTTAGGTCCCTAACAACCTATTTTGCTAGTTAGATTCACCTCCCATGCCTCCTCTCGCTGGCGCTAGCCTTCTCTCCAAAAGTGCTGCTCTCGGATGAACAGTAACCTTTGCTATTTTCCAGCATTTTCTCACCCCAGCAAACTTTAGATCGCTCGTTCTCCTTCGTTCGAACTCCAATTGACCCGATTCTTTTTCCTAAATTCATCTAACGTTGAGCTCTATCTTTTGGTTCTAGTTTTACAGTTTTTGGAGTTTATTTGGATTTTATTTGAATTTATTTTTGTGTTTCGTTTCGCTTTCTCTCTCGTTAGATCACGCGTTCGAAGGAGCTGAAGCCGGATTCGAAGATCAAGAATTCCTAACTGAGCAAGGCCAAGGCAAGTCGTGTCCTTTGATCATGTTGAACCCAGTTTTCAAATCTAGTATGTATTATTTTGTTTTAAATTATCATGCATTGCTACTTTATTATAAAACCCTTGTATTGGTAGTTAATGACCTAATTGATTATTTCCTCCTTGATAATTTGAATAGCATGATTCTATTGCACCATAGGATTGAAATTATTTAGTCATGCATTACTAGTTGTCACATAGGTGGTACGTTTAGAATTGCTTAGCCATGCTGGTGGTACGTTGGGTCTATCATCACATGTAATTAAATGATTAATTTTGACTTAATGATATATTGGAACGTGGTGGTAACCACAATGATAAAATTTGTGTGCCATGACATTGGGGTGTCATTGGTGTTGGTTATACGAACTTGGTTTTCACTTGGACGAATGATCGTGCAGTAAAGGGGGTGCTGTTGGCACATTGGGATGTGGATGTTTCGCCTAGGTACATTTAAGGACTTAACTTTGTGCGCCATTGATCTGAGCCTTACCGTACAACCACATGTCCAGTTGGGATGGACCTGGCTGACTAATTTGTGATGTTTCAATTCTGGTTCCGCCATTGGGATGTCAGTGGGTGTCGTATACATTCCACGGGGCGCAAGAGGGGGCAATTACCAGGTTAGGGGGCGAAACCTCAGCGAGGCAGGACTGGGTTGAAATTGAACATGGTAAAGGCCTTGTCATGATTTCTCCGCCGCACACCAAAGGAAGTGTGTCAATCGCGTGGTAATATGAGAATATCATGTCTTGTGGGTAAAGTTGTACAACCTCTGCAGAGTGTAAAACTATTCGAATAGCCGTGTCCTCGGTCATGGACAATGCTTGGTGATTTCACATGAGGGGTAGAGTTTTCATAAAACCTGGTTGGGTTAAGTTGGGAAGTGAATGGTTAGTTCACGGGTGTTCATTTCATGGATCTTGGTTCATGGTGGATTCCTTGGGTGAATGGTCAGTTCACTTGTGGTTGGTCTCAATTTCTTTGGTTACTTATTTATTATCATTTACAAAGCTTGCTTTTCAATCTACTTATTGTATTTACTTTAAATTGTTGCTTTCTGCAAAATTAACCTTTCAGCCATTCTTTGGTAAGCCTTGCATACTATATTGCATTCTTTGTTACAAATGACTTGCTGAGTACTCTATGTACTCACGGCTTCATCCATATTTGCTCAATTGAGGGAGAAGGACCAGATCAGCAAGAGGTACTAGAAGGAGAATACTTCGACGACTTCGCGGATTAGGACTTCGCTCCCCAGTCGATTGCCTGTGGGCATGTCAAATGGCTACTACGCTTATTTCTGGTTTTTCGCTGCTAGCTTCTTTAAGCCTTTCAGGCTATTAATTGTAAACTTGGCCATAAGGTCGTACTCTGATAATTATTAATAATATATGTGAGTCTTTTCCTAGTAAATCGTGATATGGTCGATATTTCATCTTTGTTTATACTGTGTGCACTAGCGTGATCCTGGACTAGTGCAGAATACACAGGAGAGTTCGGATTTGCATATTCGGGTCTCTACACTAGCATTCTTACGAATCGACTGGAAATACTTTGTCTCTCTTAAGATGGTATTCGTTGTGCCGCTGTCGACTAAACACACTTCCACTATAGGGCGCCATACGTGTTCTAATATAAGGTATTTTTATTAACATGTATTAGAAGGTGATCAACACATAGATAAAATACTTCAATATCAGAACATATCATGCCATTATAAAGTGAATAAATGAATGAATTATTCAAAATCGTCCAACCATCATGAGAAAATAAATGCTAAAGTACCATCCATGCAAGTTCTAACTTGTCCTTTTCACACAAAATAAATGACAATTAAAGTCTAAATGTATTCTATGCATGTAAGAGCCCAGATTTTACAATCCGGAATCTTCTGTGATTCCACCGCACTATTCCCTGGATCAGTAGATAGTGCTCACAGATTACAGTTCTGAATATCAAGGTACATATCATGCGGAAGCGTAAATATAATAGTAAACTTACTCATGGGCCGATTAGGCCGAAACCATTAAATTTCAGCAGCGGAAGAACGAAGCACACAGGTGGGACCTTCAAGACATGCCCACAGGCAGCCAACTGGAGGTGCGCGACCTAGCCCTTGACATCTTCATCTTTTCTGCCAGCTTGTCCAATCTTGTTGCTGAGGCGAGGTGATTTGATTCCTGATGCTGAATTTTGTCGCAAAAGCGAGTGTGAGCACTCCAACCCCATGCTCCGCGAGCCAATACACAGAATGCAAATAAATAGTATGCATGGCTTATTAAGGAGAGGCTCGGGCTATTTTATTTGCAAAAATTGCTTTTGGTAGCATTATTATCATTTAATTATAGTGTTAGTGTTGCTGTCTAAACTCCACCTAGTGACTACTATAATTGACTTAATCCACCAAACTCACACTTTCTATATTCAATGATGTCTAAAACTCCAAACAGCGGATAACATCAATTATACAATCCACCAATCAGTTGCTGCCTAGATCTCCGAACAGCTAGTGTCATCACTTATCTATTATCATTTAACTGATCCACCAATATCTTCTATAATCTCAATACTAACAATCCAATCCTTTCGTTATTGATCCACAATCATAATTTGCTCTTCCAATAATCAATTCTACTTTCTAATTCACTAGTACACATCCACCAAGAATTTCGATGATCAAATCTATGACTCACTAGTATACACCCACCAATAATATCATTGATCAATTTTATAATCCAATAATTATTATCATTCCTCCATTATTTCCAGAAATTCAATTCGTCCATCTAGTATTTGATCCAATCCTATTAATCCCATTATTGCCATCATCTTCTAGGAATTTATATTAGTTATCAGTGTTGTAATCCAATAATTACTTTCACACTCCCTAATTCTCCAAACATCATTTAAATCATCTATCTAACCTATACACTTATTTAGACTCCACCAATTTATTTCTACCAGAATCTACACTATCGTCTTCTTTTATGATCGACATGAGTCCACCAATATCTTTATGTTTTTACCACAAATATCCATCTCCTTTACTCACGACTTTATTTATTCCTCCCTATATTTGATTTTGTAAGAAGGAAAATATTTTATTTTTGAAATATGATACATAAAAATTTCCTGAGACCTAGCAGTTTTGAACAAAAACATAATGTTCAAGAAAATGCAATAATAATATCGATCCAGATTCCATCCATCGTTAGATGGCATCCGCACCATATAGCATCTTTTAGCGTTATAGCCGCTTAACTTACCACTGGAACGACACCTAGGACAACACCAATCAGGGCTTTCCACTGCCCTCCACTTTTCCATTCCCACCCACAAAGTGTTTTGAAATAGAACTATATCTAGTTAAGTTCCCATGTCCGCCCTTAACCATGGGCACGGCTATTCGAATAGTTTTAACTCTGCAGAGTTTGCACACTTTACCCACAAGAGACAGTTCACTCGTTGCCCCACACGATTCCTTAGCCGTGCGGTTGAGCAAACCATCATAGTAACCGTTCAAAGTACCTCGCCCCGTCCATCATCTCATCCTATGGGCCACTCCCACTTGCGGTGGGTCCCATACGTTGTGCGCGATGTTCCCCTCCTATGCGCCTAGCAGCTGACTCCCCGTACTGCTAGCACGCCGCAGAAGAACTTCACTCACAAAGAGTGTCCCATTCAAGCCGTCACCCAGAATCGCTACTTGCATCACCACTTCTCCTCCACCGATGATGATGACTTTCGGGGTCCGGTAAATTTACTAGGCCAAGTTGTACTTTACAGACTTGTGGTTGTACTTGTTTTACACAGGAGGTCATGACAAGATTCAGTCCTTAGGGTTATCTAGACGGTTCTACCACAAACCACACTCTCGTGCACCCTTGCACCATACCCAGGGCCGTGCCGGCAAAATTTAAGGCCCTGTACTAAACTATAAAATGAGGTCTTTTCCCTTGATAAATAGGATTATAGTAATTATCAATTCTACATACATATCTTACGTACATAGTAATGAGAAATATTAAGAATCGTACACATTCTTTTATAATTATCAATCCATAGCACTTCTGAAGCTAAGTTAAATCCTCTATCATACGAAAGATAGTTTTTTTATAAGGATCATATGAAGGATAATTATAGTTTATATAATGATATGGACAGTAGAATTCTTCAATGTCCTCGAAAAAAATAATTCAAATTAGAAAAAAAGGATTCAAATTGAAGGAAAAGATTAAATTACCTAGGAGTTGTCGCTGACTCCAGGCGTACTGGTCCTGCTCCTGCACTTCTGACTGATGTCTGTCTGCGTTCCGTTCAGTGCTAATAATCCATCACGAAAGTTAACGGCGTGGGCTTGAATTGATCCCCTAGCTAGGCTTAGCTGGTAGCAGTTCGCATGCACTTGGTGACGAACTAATGATGGAGTGATGGCCTACAGCTGGTGGATCCATTAGAATTTGGGCCCCTGAAAATTGGGGGCCCTGTTCCCTTGCACCGCTCGCACGCCCCTCGGCACGGCCCTGACCATACCCCCCAAACCATCCGCCCAGATAAATAAGCAATTTGAGGTTTTTTGGGAGTATAAAATAACCATATTCAACATACACCAGTCATTACCACCATGACTGCCCAACCATATTTTCTCATGATTAAAAGTGATGCTTGAGAGTTCTTACGCCCATGAGTATCTAAGCAATACTAAGCATGGCATATAATTATGGACTTATTTTCGAAAGATTACTATTATAATTTTGCTAGGGCGACAATGTTTACATATTCAAATATTTCAAAGGAGGTGGAATATTAATCAAGTTGAATAATGGGCATATAACTAGAATCTTAAATTAAACATGTATTTGCATATAAAATGATAGCATGCAATTTGATAATTTAAACAAAAATAATTTGCAGAAAATGTAGGTTCAACATGATCAAAATATTGACTCGCCTTGGTCACAGGGGGTTGGTTCTTGGTTGTCTTGAGCTTCTAGAGCTGCTGCCTCGGCTTCTTCTTCATGAGCCTCGTAAGCTAGTTTTATCGTACGCGAAAATTTGGATAAAGAGCAAATCAGCAACCAATAAACACTCACCAGAAAAACCAAATAACTCCAAATTTCACATACCTAGAGGTTTGTTCCATTTGTTTTAATGCTGGAATAATCTCATTACCATTATTTAAAGTTTTTAAACCATAATTTTTATGCAGTATAACCTCTAATCACATTGGAGTACCATAGCCTATGTTCGTTGGCTTAGCATTCGCATTGTTTGATAGTAGCAAGGATTATCCTAGTTACTAAGGTTAAAGACAACCTTTCATAGCTTAACTTGCGGATGGTTAATTTCTACCCCATTTTCTACTATGCAAAGATTCATGCTTTGTTGGGTAGTAGCTTTTACTTGATGGTTTATCATTTCACGTGTATTTTCCTAAATTATATACCTACTGCTTCCTTAACTTGGTGTTAGTATGATTCCATTATAATTATGTAAAGACTAATCATAAGTTTCTCGTATACAATGTAATTTCTAATTAAATTTGAGTATCATAGCCTAAGGTGGTTGGCTTAGGGTGCACACTATTTAATAGCAAAAAGGATTATTCTATTGGCTAGGGTTAAAGACAATAGTTTATAGCACAACTTTGGAGTATCTATAGGTTCATGAGATTAAATCGATGTTTGTTGATCTAGGTTATTATATTCTAGCACTTGTGTGTTATTATGACCTTTTTAATTTGGAGGCGCTCTGAAGATCGTTGATATTGTTATTTTATCCCTTTACTGATTGAGCCTACTACACATGATTATTTTTGTTACCGTTACTAATTCGGAGCTACCTTTTAAGATTTCATGGTTGGCGACATGTTAATGGTAGGGTCTATAGTGAATACAAAAATTGTACTAATATATTCATTAGTGGACTGCATACATGTTACCCGCATTTATTTATATATATTGGCTTAGAAAAGTCTCTAGTTTTAGATGGACATCTTGTTTCAAATACTTTTAATATTTTGTTTAATTCGTGTTCCTTGGCTTGATACTACCCACCTTAGGAATTTTTGGTGATGGTCTATATCTACGAAGGTACCTTTTTATGATTCCCACAGAATTTAGATTTTGTATTTTAATTTAAGTTGCACGGCATGTCGGGAAATTTTACCTTGATCTGAACTTATTTGCTATTTCTATTTTAGTTAAGGCTTTTGTGGTGCATTGGCAGTTAAACCAAAACCGCCATCTATTAATGTTCTTTTATCTATAGTTAGACTTAAATTAAATAACAAAGGCACATTAATTACTCATATATGATACTTAATCTAATATTAAATCTCAAACAATGTTATGTATGCCCTATTTAAATTTACTAGCTGCCTTGGATAATTTTATAACTTCCCTTAATTACTCTCTAATTGGAATGGCAAAAAGGCTAAAATCAAAAAGGTGGCCGAATGGGGGACTGGAACTCGGCACTGCCAGTGTAGTGACTGGTTGGGCTAGCCAACCGAACGGCCGCTCTCTTGTGACAATACGGGGGCAACACATCCTTCATAATGCGGCGCAGGTCTGAGCTCCAGAACAGAGCTCCCCCTTCGGCCAAAAACAGGGGAGGTGCATGGCGGTCGGGCAGGTGGGCTTGCCGGTGCGGGGAGGCCGGAGGGGCGGGGTAGGCCAGAAAAATGGAATCCCGACGAGGCTAGAAAGCTCTTGGAGGAGGCGGCGCTGCTCCAAACGGTGTAGGTCGGCGGGGCGGCGGTCTGGTGCGGCCGACGGCGAGGTGGGAACGGAGCGGCGGCGCCGGCGCGGGAGGGGGAGAATTTGGAGGTGAGCAGGAGTAGGAGCGGGTTGTGGGGAAGCTCACCGTGCGTTTTGTCGACCCGGAGATTGCTCGCGGCGGGCCGGCGACGTGGGCGGGGGAGGCGGCGAAGGGGGCCGCGGCGCCGGTGAGCTGAGGCGGCGGGGAGCGCCGGCCGGCGGTCGCGGAAGATTCGGGTTGGGGTGAAGATGCTCTCCCCCTGTAGAATCGGGCTGAGGGGCGCCGGAGGCGAAACGGCTACGGGGAAGGCGCCACTGGCCGGCGTTGGAGAAAATGGCTGGCCCAGGCGCTCGGACGGACGAAACTCCAATTAAAGCGGGGAGGCGGTAGACGGAGGGCAAGGGCACGGTGTGACGTGGTTGATTCAAGAAGAAGTTGGCCGGAGCGGTGCAATCGGCAAGTGGGCTCGGCGGCTGGCGCACGGGTGAAGACGGGGGAAGAGAGCTGGGAGGGGAGAGGAGAAGGGTAGGAGAGGATGGAGTATCCAGGCCACTCTTTATGGCGAGGGAGAGGCGGATGTGGCGCCACTGTAGCCGCCGACCGGGTCACAGGGCACGGCGTGGCGACGGCCTGGCGCCAAGGACGGCGACGCGACGGAGGCCCGGGTGATGCGATGGCGACGCAGGTGAGGAGACGCGCGATGCAGTGACAGGTGCTGCTGACGGTGAGGAGGGATGGGGAGCAGTTGGGGGCGGGGTCAGCTGATGCAAGGTGAAGGACGGGGAGGAGACGGGACCGGCAGGGACTGGCTTGCAGCTGACGCGGGGTGACGGAGAGCAGGACCGGGTGACGCGAGGAGGACGGAGGGGAGAAGAAACTGGGCCTGTGACGGGGAAACAGGAAAAAAAATCGGGAGGGAGAGAAGGAGACCGGGCCCAGCTGGCAGCGAAAGAAAAGAAAGGGTGGAGGGAAGAGAAGTAAAGAAAAGGAGGGCTCCCACATGGCATAGAGAGAAAGGGAGTACAGGAAAATTTGAGAATTGGGATTTTTATATTTTAATTTACACTTTAAATTTTTATATTAGGACTCACTGATTTCATTCTTGGTATGACATTTATACATTTTAGTAGAGTTTCTAATTATCTATAAAATACATATATGTGTTTACATATTTCTTTCATTTGATTTTATTTGCTTCCTTTATTAGTACTAATCCTAAAGTAGAATTTTTATTTTTGGGTTGCATTTTATTGACTTGAATTTGAATTCAAGATGTTGCTACTATGAATTCGTAATCTACAACGACATTTTCCATTTTTATGATTTACAAAATTGTTACCATTTTTACCATGATTGCTATTTAGTGTTTGAAAATTATTTCCAGCTATTACTTGCTTGGCACAAAACTCAGAAAGACTAAATTAAGATTTCTACAAAATTCAAATGGCAGCAAGATAGAAACAAAAATTTTAAATTACCCAAATTTTTAAACATCCAAAACTTGGGATGTTACAATGCATCAGACTAAATCTACTAGAAAATCAGAGACTTCATCTGCTATCTTCTCGGGAGTGATTTGCTCTTCAAGAGAAATCATGGCGGTGGCTGCCTCTAGGTCGAAAGGGGGTGCTGCTACTGGGATGGTCTCAACCTCTATCAGCGCGGGCAGCTGCTCAGAACTCTCCCCCTCAACCGATGCAAAGTGGGCTTCAGGCTGCCCTTTGCCATTCTTCTTCTTCTGGGCTTGGAAGGCATCAATGACATGCTGCGGTTCTTCACAGATCCGCGACCAATGCCCCCACTTGCCACACTTGTAGCAGCCTTGGTCCTTCTGGCCATAGGTCTTGCCACTCCGTTTTGGCTTGCTTGCCTTATTCTCACTTAGAGCTCTGACTTGCAATTCTGGGCTGCGGCCTTACCCTTCCTTCCTCATCTCTTCATCAAGAGCTTTCGCACCTTGTAGCTCTCTGCGTTGGCTTCACGGCCAACGGAGCTCTCTGGTGGTTGAGTGACGTAATTTTTGCAAAGAAGTTCATCCTGAGCCTCCGCAACCTGCATCATATCAATCAATTTGGCATACTCCTTGTAGCCGTCTTGACGATAGTTGCGTGCGGATTGTACTGCATTGGGGTGGAAGGTGGATAGGGTCTTCTCAATCTTCTGCTCATCTGTGATCTGCTTGCCACAGAGCAGAATTGTACTCCCCGACCATCTTGAAGTCATCAAATCTCAGCCTGATCCATTCTTATTCTGCTTAAGGAAGAATGGTGTACTTTAGCCTCTCAAACTGCTTCTTGAGTGTGGTCCAGAGTGCTAGCGCGCTCTTCTCTGCCATATACTCATAATTGAGAGTGAGGCAGAGATGGTGCCTGAGAAAATGAAGTGCCTGATCATTTTCCTCAGGGGTGGGTTGGGCATCATGCGGTCCGCCAATCCCAATGGCTGCACATAGCTTCTTGGATCCAAATACTATCTCAACGTCGAAAGCCCACGTCAGATAGTTTTGGCCACGCTGGGCCAGCTCCTCAAAATCCCGGTTCGTGATGCCAGTCATCTACATGTGCATGAAAGGAATAAATAAGTTTACTCCTGGTAAACATGCACGGAATAATTTACTACAGGTAAATAAATGGTACAAAAGATTCTCGTAATGTTCATAATTTCTATGAATTTTCTATAAAATTTACTGCTAATTTCAGTGATTAAAAGCAATTTTAAACAATTATGATTAACCAAAATAGTAAATAAATATAGAAAATAATAATGGCAAAAAAATATACTTCAAATGCTAAAAATAATTCAAAATTCGGATTCCCGAAGACCTTTTATGCTAGAATATGAATTTTCATTGAATTCTGCAATTTCCGAGGGTCTATACGCAAATTTTCAGTTCAGAAAAATTTTGCGCAATTTTCTGATTTTCCAAGGGGTTTTCTGCAAAAATCTAAGGACCTATTTGTAATTTTTAGAATTACGAGGGCTTTTCTGCAAAATTCGGGACCCATATGCAAAATTTAAGGGCTCATCGACAATTTTCAAAAATTGGGGGTTTTTTTGCAAAATTTTCGGCGCCTTCCCAAGCCGGGCCTTTCGGCCCATTTTCTCTATCTGGCCCATTCGGCCAGCCCATTTTGGCACAATAGCTGGTAGGGGTAGGGTTTCCCCTACTCCATTTACCCGATTGTGGCGGTGGCCCGAGAAGGCCAGCTCGGGTGGCGGCGCAGCAGCGGGGCCAGACTGGGCGACTTCGGGCACGTCGGCGGGGCCGAACTGGGTGATTTCGGGTGCGGCGGCAGGGTCGGACTGGGCGACTTTGGGCGCGACGGCGGGGCCAGACCGGGCGGTGGCGCAGCCTCTTCGGGCACGGGGCCGGCTCGGGCGGCGACGTAGCAGCTTCGGGCTCGGGGCTGGTTCGGGCGCGGACAGCTGCAGGCCGGGGCGACGCACGGCCGAGGCGAGGGCGGCGCATGGTCCGGGCGCGGGCGGCTGCAGGCCGGGCGAGTGGTGCGAGCATTGGCTCAGGTGCGCGCGATGAGGAGGCGGACCGGTGGCGCGCGTGACTTCGGTCGATGGCATGCGTTCGGGCAGCTTCGGGCGCACTTCCTCGGGCGGCGACTGAGCGGTTGGCGGCTAGCTTTTGCAGCGCGCGCGTGGGGGGAGGCCGAGGCGCCGTGCGGGGCGGTGCCTGCTACAGGCCGGCGATCGGCGGCGGCTTCGCGCATTGCGGCCGTACGGGGCTAGTCGTGCCAGATTTTCCTCTATTTTTCTTTTTTTTCTCAATCTACAGTGCAATCAACATCTACTCTGTGATGCAATCTACTGATCGACATTGTGCCGGCGACTTAAATTTGCTCGCGGTTGATTAGAGCATATTTGCACCGTAGAAAATTAATCTGGAACGCAAAAACTGCGAATTTAGAGCGATCTAGATAATTTAATCTATTAGAGCTTCAATGATTACCTTTGATTCATTGGAGCAAACTCGTGCTGATAACATGCTGAGGAACCATCACTGGCGACCAGTCCGATCGATTCCTCTACTTAATACGAAACGAGATCAATCACAGAAGACAGAATAATAGATTGAAAACACAAAGAGGTCGAGAGAACTTCTGGTCTTTCTTTATTGCTTTTCTGATTGCATGTATACAAAATCTGCCTGTACGACTCCCTATTTATAGTCTACTGGTGAGGTGCCCACTATGGGCCAAGGCTTCTGGCCCAGGCCTAGGTTTCCTAACAGTTTCTTGTAGAAGTACCCAAGGCAGTACAAGTCAAACCTACGCTTCCCCAAGAAAAAGGCAACAAAAACATGTAGCAAATACTGGAAATTTAACTATGCTATAGGGCACTGTTTGGAAGCATTTTCAGAACTTTGACTGCAGGTATCCATACAATTCTTTTCAAAATCCCGAACTTCAGGGTTATGTAGAAAGTCATAGATGTTCTAAGCCATATACACTCATGTGTTGTTTCATACAAAGCAATAATCTGAATGATTTGTCGATGTAGCAACAATCGACTATTTTATAGATTTCCATGAAATAGTGTATCACCGCTTAGAAACACATACTAGTCTATGATCTCGCATTATGGGGATTAGATAAATAACCAGTATCCAAGTATCCCCCTATGTTTGTATCTTGACCCTTCGGATAGTAGAGTCCAAGATCACTTATACTTGTAGGTATTTGATGATTCCTTTTATTCCGTTCTAATGCCTCTTAGTATGCTTAGAATATATCTTGCTAGACAACTAACTACAAAAGCAATATAATGCCTAGTAAAATTGGCAAGGTAGTATGGAGTTTTGGGCCCAAATATATCATCATTCTCTTGTTTAGGTTCATATGGATTTTTCTCCACATCCAATATCCTAATGGTTACGGGTATATCTATTGGATGAGATTTATCAAGATAAAATCTCTTTGGCACTTTCTTGGTGTAGGTAGTTTAGTGCAATAATATGTCACTAAATATATTTTCATTATGCAAACCGAGACAATATTTGGTTTCATCCAAATCCTTTATCTGGAATTATGTCTTTAGGTATGAGCTAGCTTCGAGAATGTCCCATGTGTTTTCCAATGATGTTTAAATCATCAACATACACAAATATGATGCATAATCCATTCTTTTATCTCTTTATGAACATATACAGACATACCTCATTGTTCATGTATCCCTTCTGTAGAAGGAATTTTCTCAGTATGTTGTACCACATACAACTTGACTGTTTCAATTTATATAGTGACCATTATAATCTGACAGTATACATGTTACATGTTGTGATTCTCATTCTCGCTCATACGTGAAACCTTTAGTCCCTCTAAAATGTTCTTGTAGATTCCAGAATCAAGTGATCCATACAAACATGTAGTCACAATATCCATGAGTTGCATGTCTAAGTTCATTCCTACTGCTAGTGATATTAAATAATGGAACGTTATACTATCTATTATAGGAGAGTTTCATAAAAATCGATACTGTGTCTTTGAGTGAACTCTTGGGCTACTAATCTCGCTTTATACCTCACCACTTCATTCTTTTCATCCTTTTTCTTATGAACACCCACTTTCTCTCAGCTGGTCCCCTCTTCTTCTCCATTTCTCCTTTCTCCCTTCCCTCTCTTCTTTCCCAGCTGGCTCCTCTCCCTCCCAAGGCCAACTCCTCTCTCTCTCTCCTCCCTCCTTCCTAGGCGGCGACCATTGGCGGTGGCCCACAAAGAGGGCCTGTAGGACCGAAATGGCAACAGAGGGGGTGAATGGTGCCTTCAAAAACTCTCCAAGAACCCACAAAACAAATCGATCGAGAAGACTGGCTTCTCTGGTCGAACACACGTGGTCGTAAGCCAACTGATGGACGAACACCACGTGGTCGAACACTTGCCCGAGCCGACAAAAGAAATCAAACAGAGAATACTGCGCGGTTGAAACAAGAACGGTGCTCTCGGGAAGAACTGGCCAAGATGGCCTTAAGGATGATTCCCAGTTCAAAGCAAGCCAACATAGCCCAAAGCAAAAGCAGCTCAAAACCAAATCAAGATTGAAACAGAAAGATCAGGAGACTGCACAGAAAAAGGAACTGAAATAATATACACATAGCTCAAAGAACTTCGGAGAATTTATTTCTCGAGAGTACTACAGAGGAGTCCCGATACGCATGGACGTTAGGACATGAGGAATGATTACAAGTAGACTCAGCTCATCCCCTCCTTCTCATCCTCAAGAACACCAAGAACTACATGATTCTTGGGAGGAACACAACACAGAGCTACGAAGGAGACAACAGCACACCTCTGTCTCTCCTGCTCTCACCTACTCTCAACTGCAAAAGAGAAAGCAAAAGACCCCCAATCCCCTTGGAGCTACATGCAGGAGACACCCCTCCTTTTATAGCCTCCACTATCGGGTTTGCTTTCCTCTTTACCCATTAGCGAGAGTCACTCCAGTGCTTTCACAGAGATACAGCTTCCTTTACAGCTTTCCGCATTTCTCCAAAATGCCATCCGGCTGCCTTCCTGGAAGCTTCCTCTGCCTTGCCTCTCAAGTCTTGCAACCACCTCGCAAACCTCGTCGTCTTCAGCACCTCCTGGCCGCTCTTGACCTTAGCACCGCCCGTGCCTAGTCTCGGCCCTCCATGCCTCGCCACGACTAGTCTCAAAGTCCTGCAAAACATCATCAGACAAGCAAACCATTACATAGCACCGCTCACAATAGTATCCAACCACGTGAGCCAGAAATCAAAACTCAAATCATACTCTGACCAAGTCGTATACCACCTACGACCAGTCGAGAATAGAGAACAGTGAATGCACACGACAAACGACCACAATATCAAGCCATACGACCAGAAGCAATGAGTCTACGACTAAGCTCAAACATCTCGGGCACAACCGACCGCCTCTCGAGACCAAACGACCTGTTATCAAAGGCTACGGCTGCTTATCATGTGATCGAACCACCTTCCGACCACGTTCATCGCTTCCCCCCATGGTCGAACCTTGTTCAGACCATGTATACTGAGTTTCACCGTGGTCGAAGCCTTTTCCCGATCACGTACGACTTGTTTCATTGTGGTCGAAGCCCTTTCGACCACATTTGATGACTTCCGACCGCAGCCGCCCACTTCTGACCGCATACGACTGCCTCACACATGGTCGAACTCTGCCGACTTCTTACGTGGTCGTAGATTTTTGAGCGCCGATTTCGACTGCAGCCTACTACAACGTGGTCGTAGCTTCGACTTCCGACTTCCAACCGCTTTCAGCTCATGACAACGTGGTCGTAGATGGCTCGGCTGGCTTCCGATAGCGCACACCGTGGTCGTAACGACTTCCAACCACGGCCAAATCAGTTGTACTCTCTTCTGGTGCCCTTCGACCACGGCCAGAGTGGTCGTAGACCCCTCGGGTGACCTTCGACCACGCCCAAAGTGGTCGAAAACAGTGCGCACGACTTTCGACCACAACCAACGTGGTCATATTAGCTGCAGAGCACTTCGCCAGGGTTACGACAATGCAGAACTAGCAGAGACCTTAAAAACTAAACTCAATCTTCCTAGAACAAAAGTCAATTACTCACCACAACCATGGGAAGCCTCCACATGGTCTCTCAATCTCCCCCTTGATGAGTATATTGACAAACCCAGAGAAAATAAGAAGAGTTGAGTTTGTTTTGAAAAGTCCAACATGGTCCAAAGAAGAGAATGAAGCTAATGACCATGTCGACAGAAAGAACACTAGAGCAACGACTGAAAGAGCAAATTGATCTCCAAAGCTCTAAACTGTTCCCAACAGACTTTTTCTTCTCTATTCTCCCCCTTTTGGCAATAAACACATCAAGATGCAATAAAGAGAATATGACATGTCAATGAATGAATATGGCTGAAGTTTGTTTATTTAAGCATTTAGAGCCATGAGAATTATCCATATTGACCATAATGTAATATACCAAGCCATAACAAAAAAAACGCTATCTAGATCATGACAACATATATATAAACCAGCTAGAGCACAAAGATGACAATCTGAAATGTAATGCATTTTGAGAGCAAGTCAAGTCATCAATGAGTAAAGTCTAGCTAGAGACATCCAAGGATGATGCAGGCCATGTCAATAAGCTAAGCGGAACAAAGAAGCTAACATTGAGTCCAAATAGAGTGCTATAAGCTCAAGATGGAAACATTGGTTAAGGTACTTGGTTCTGATTGTAGATTAAGCAAATTGAGCACATTGAACATTGTCTTTTGAAAGCATATGGTTGTTTTCAACCTAATTTTTTGTTTATGTGCTAGATCTCAAGCCTTATGCGACTACTCCAAGCAATAAGCTTAAGAAGATAGTCTAGGTCATCCAAAACTCCCCCTGAGTTCATGCCTAGTGCAATGGCAAGCTGTCTCATAGGAAAGAATTGGTGAGATCAGTTTTTTCGCACAAAAGAGATCTTTTTGCTTTTTAACACATTGTACTAACTCATGTATCATCAGGAGACTAAAACAGCTCAAACTAAGGCTCAAAATAGATTCAACGCTCTACTCAGCCTATTTGACATGGCATGAATCATAAAAGGATAGCTCAAGAAAGACTAAACTCAAATGCTAGCATGACAAGTTTAATTTAAGTTGATCAATTTTACTTAACTTATCATGGCAAACGCTAGTCTACACATATGAAGTCATGATAAATTTAGCAAGTTAAGCACAAGTCATGGCAAGGTGTAAAGCATTGAAGCATGTCATAACAGGATAATAATCAAGGCTCAATGCAGTTTGATTATAATGCGAAATGCTGAAAATGCATGAAAGACCAGCTCCCCCTCAACATTAGATGCAACGTTTAGTTCAAGTTGAGTTATGTCAGAATTAAGCTCCAGAAGCTCCCAATTGAACTCCCCCTGAACCAAAGCAAAAGAATCGAGAAGCTGGGAAAGAAAACAGCAAACAGGCAGTCCTTAAAGCATAGAAAAGATATAGAGGCAACTATGGCTCAGACTAACTCTCATCTACCCCATATGACTCCAGGACAATCAGCTGACAGTAAATCACACACTAGAGAGCAAACACGTACCCTGTCTACCCGAGGGTGGCCCAACCCTCGCTAGAACCTACAAGAAGTGAGTGAGCTCGACCTAGTGAGATAAGAAGCAGCTAATCCTGGAAGCACAAGATAAGAGTTAGAAGTCTAAGCATCTCAGCAAGAGAAGCACTCTAACCTATGCTGGAAGGACTAAACCCAAATGCACCCCGAGTGCAAAGCAACAGAAATGAGACAGAAGCATAATCAATATAGTAAAGCAGTAAAGTCCAAGCTCCCCCTCACTACAATCCGTAAGGACACACCACCCCAAGCTCTCCCCGCAGAGCTGAAAACCTCGAACTATCCAAAGGCTTGGTGAAGATGTCAGCCAACTGGTGGTCACTCTCCACAAACTGGAGTACTATGTCACCTTTCTCTACATGGTCTCTAAGGAAGTGAAAGCGAATATCAATATGCTTGGTCCGAGAGTGTTGCACTGGGTTCTTAGCAATGTTGATAGCAGACGTGTTATCACAAAAGAGTGGAACACTGTCTAAAGCTAACCCAAAATCCCGCAGGGTCGAAACCATCCAAAGTACCTGGCTACAGCAACTGGCTGCAGCAACGTACTCGGCCTCTGCAGTGGACTGTGCAACACCGGACTGCTTCCTCGAAGACCAGGAAACGAGAGAGGTGCCAATGAATTGGCAGGTGCCGGAAGTGCTCTTCCTCTCTATCCTACAGCCAGCGAAGTCTGCATCCGAAAAGGCTCTCAAGGAAAGACAGGATGAGGAAGAGTACCAGATACCATAGTCAATGGTAGCTCGAAGGTACCGAAAGATGCGCTTCACCGCCTGACGGTGAGATACGCGAGGAGAAGCCTGAAAATGAGCACACAGACACACGGAGAAGTGTATGTCTGGTCTCGAGGCAGTGAGGTAAAGAAGGGAGCCGATCATACTTCTGAACTCTTTTTGATCAACTGGCTCGCCATCCTTATCTGGATCAAGATAGGCTGTCGAAGCCATGGGAGTTGACACCGGCTTACCATCACTCATATCGAAGCGCTTCAGGAGGTCACGAGTGTACTTTCCTTGATGAAGAAATGTACCCTCCCGAGTCTGCTTAATTTGGAAGCCAAGGAAGAAGGTCAACTCACCCATCATACTCATTTCAAACTCGGTGCTCATGACATCCGAGAACTGGGAAACCAGAGTGTGGGAAGAGCCGCCAAAGATAATGTCATCGACATAGATCTGGACGAGCAGAAGGTCAGCGCCAAGCCGGCGGATGAACAAGGTCTTATCAACTTTACCCATTTCAAACCCATGACTCAATAAGTAGGACTTAAGCCTCTCATACCAAGCCCTGGGGGCCTGCTTAAGTCCATACAACGCTTTGAAAAGCTTGAAGACATGGTTTGGGTATTTGGGGTTTTCGAAACCAGGAGGCTGTCGGACGTAGACCTCTTCCTCAATAAGGCCATTGAGAAAGGCACTCTTGACGTCCATCTGGTAAAGCTTGAAACCCTTAGAAGCTGCAAAGGCAAGCAGGATTCTAATGGCTTCAAGTTTAGCTACAGGGGCAAAAGTCTCCTCGAAATCTAGACCTTCAACCTGGGAGAACCCCTGAGCAACCAGTCTAGCCTTGTTTCGAATAACCACTCCATCCTCGCTCTGCTTGTTCTTGAACACCCACTTAGTCCCAATAATATTGTGACCTCGCGGGGGCTCGACAAGCGACCAGACATTGTTCCTCTCGAAATTTTCTAGCTCCTCATGCATGGCATTGACCCAAGACTCATCAGATAAAGCATGAGAGACATCTTTGGGCTCAAAGGAGGCAATGAAAGCAGAATGGAGACAGAATTGAGATAAGCCAGATTTTGAGTGGGTAACACGCTCGAAAAGGTCTCCAATGATCTGCTCTGAAGGATGAGCTTTCTGGATATGTCTAGGAGGTCCAGGATGAGATGAAGAAGTGGCCTCTACCTCGTGAGCTGACGAGGTAGGAACAGAGCCACCAGCTCCAGAAGAAGCAGAAGGCATGGGCTGATCACCTCGAGGTGCGGTGGAAGACGGCACCTCAAGGGGTGGATGAGGGACAGGATCAGGTAGACAACCGTCGTCTCCATCATCCTCATCATCCACAAAGATGGTCTCGGACTGCTCTAAAGAACCTGAGATATCGGGCCTAGTTCCCGGACTGGCCTCGTCAAAGGTCACCTCACAGGTCTCTACCATTTTACTAGACTCGCAGTTCCAGACCCTATAAGCCCGCGAAGAAGGCGAGTAACCTAGAAAGATCCCATCACAAGAACGTGACTCGAACTTATCTAGGTTCCCGGACTTCAGAATAAAGCACTTGCAACTAAACACACGAAAATGAGAGACGCTGGGCTTTCGCTCGTATCTCAACTCATAAGAAGTGCGGTGCAAGTGTGCTCGAAGAAAAACTCGATTTGAGACATGGCACGCGGTGGCTATAGCCTCAGCCCAAAACTTCCGCGGTGTAGAGTACTCATCAAGCATCGTCCTGGCCATCTCGACCAAGGTACGGTTCTTCCTCTCCACAACGCCATTCTGCTGAGGGACGTATGAAGAAGAGAACTGGTGCTCTACACCTGTCTCACCACAGAAACTCTCAAAGTAGGAATTCTTGAACTCCGTGCCATTGTCACTGCGGATTGCTCGTAAGGCACCTGGGAACTCTACAGAAAGCCTACTGAAAAGACCTCGGAAATGCGAAAACGTCTCATCCTTCGAGGCTAAGAAAAACACCCAAGAATACCTCGAGAAGTCATCGACCACAACAAGAACATACCACTTCCCTCCTGCTGACTGCACTCGAGCTGGTCCAACTGTGTCCATGTGGAGCAGCTGTCCTGGTGCATCGGTCATAGTAACTGTGACCGGAGGGTGAGGAGCGGCAACCATCTTGCCATGCCGGCATGGAGAGCAAACAAGGTCTTTGACCATCTTGAGTTTTGGCAGACCACGAATGAGATCGTGGCCGCTAACTCGGGTCAAATGGTCAAATCCAATATGACCAAGTCTCCTATGCCAGAAAGAGAGGTCGCGGGACTCAGAAGCAACTAAACACCTGAGAGGATCACCAGAAGACTCAGAAAAATCAGCACGAAAGATCCTCCCATAACGAGAAATCCCGCAAACCAGACTACCCGAAGAAACAAGAATTTTACAAGCATTTTTCTTAAAGCTCACCTCGAAACCGTCATCAGTAAGCTGAGAAACTGAAAGCAAATTGTACTGCAGCTTACTAACCAAGGCTACATCTTTCAGAATGAAAGAATCATTAATGCGCACAGTACCTTTGGCGATGACGCGCCCAGATGAAGCATCTCCGAAGGTGATCGTTTCATCACCTGGAGCACGGGCAAGGGAAGAAAACCAACGGGAGTCTCCGGTCATATGACGAGAACAACCGGAGTCTACAAGCCAAACCTTTCCCTTCCCTGCCCGGCGAACCTGAGTCAAACAGAGAGTAAAGTCTCAGTACTGGGATAAATCAAGAGTGATTTTGGCACCCAATACTGAACAACACGTCGAGCAGATGAAGTAGTCAAGCACGACTGACCTCTATCTACCCTACGCTCTCCATGACTCAAAGAAGCAGAAGGTCTGTGAGCAGACCTGAAGCTGTTGCGGGGTCCGACTGCTACGGGAGAGCGAGTCGGAACACCGGCAACACACTGATCATGCCGCGGGTAGCTATCTCGACGGGGAAACCGAGATCTACCCTCAGGACGGCGGAAGACACGACCCGGAGCAGCACAAGGACGAAAACCAGAAGACTAAGAAAAACCAAGTCCTCGATGCTGCCCAAACCTGTCAGAAGCAAACCTGGACCTCGTGCTAGTCTTAGGTGTACTCAGGATCTGGGGCTGACCCTGAATACGCCTAAATGCCTCTGCACGGTCTCTACGCGCAATCCTAGCGCGCCTGAAGCATCGATCGACTGTGTGTCCATCCTTCTGACAGAAGGTGCAGTGGTACTTCACCTTCTGAGAGGTAGAAGTAGCACGGGGAGGCTTCGCCTTCTGAGAGGCCGAAGCTGCAGGTGGACTCACCTTGCTGTCAGAGATCCCTTGGACAAAGCCCGCTGATTTGAATTTAACCTCATCAGATCTGGGCTCGACCTCGATCACACCTCCTACTATGGGTCGGAGAATAGCAGGTGGATGCTTCCTCATATCCTCATAAAAATCATATCCTAGACCTTGATTGAACTTGCAAATCTTGGATTGGTCTAGAATAAGATTAATCTTCTTCTTGCCTCCTACAAATCTCTCGAGAGTGTTCATAAGGTACTGACACTCCCGAAAGAGAGAGGTGCAAGAAGAGCAAGGGGAAGAGGGAACAGCAGGAGGTAAGGGAGCAGATGAAGAACCAATAGCAGAGGGAAGAATGGCTTGTGCACGCACAGCCGACTCTGAATGGACAGTCCTACTGCTAGTCAGTTGGTTCACGTTCCTAGGCGTCTCCACCTTACCCTGGGGCTTCTCCCCCTTCTCAGCACAAACAGAACAAGCAGTTGGTGCCTTCACTAATTGATCCTTAGTTAGCTTCACACATTTGTCATTCAAGGCAACGAGTTCAAGTTTTAGTTTATCACATCTAATGCAAGGTGAGCTAACAGGATCCTTAGTCGCGAATTGAGCCATTTTCTTATTAGTGTCAATCATTTCTTGAAACTGTTTTGAGACAGATTCAAGTTCAGCAGTTAATCTAGGACAATTCAAACATGAATCAATAGGCTCAAGTAAAGAAGCACGCAACTCAGCAATCTTGTGATCTGCCCGTTTTAGGTTCATCTTTAAATTATTGCAATTTTCACAAGACTCGGGCAGATCAAGGAGCATGGCATAAGGTCCTCTAGCAGCAATGTCCTTAACCTCACATGAGGTGGGAGAAGTAATCTCATCAGTAGTAAGTAGGGTAATAGCCATCCTACTCAACTCTAACTCAGCAAGCAGACTAACATTCTCCACCTTAATAGAATCAAGCTCTGAGGACACACTATCATGCGAGGTCCTTAACTTCTCCAAATCACCCAGCAAAGCACAGCATGTATCACAGTCGTCACGGGAGGGAGCAGATGTAAGAGAAGTAAGCTCCCGTGACAGTCTATCTACTTCCTTTTCTAACTCGGTACACCTAGTCTTAGCTCTAGCATGAAAACCTCCTAGCTTAAGGAAAGCTTCATTAAGTTGGTCATAGGAGGGACATACCTCGTCCGAGTCGGAGTACAGCTCGCTGTCGCTAAGTTCGCCCTCAAGGGCCATGAAGCACATGCCGGAGAAGTCGTCACCGCCATCCTTGGGCTCTTGGTCACCCGTCCCGTCGTCGTCGCTCCATCTCTCCACCTCGCTGAGGTCGAGGTCGTCGAAGGCGGTGAGGACGCGGTGGAAGAGCTTCTTGGCCTTCCCGAAGTTGCGGAACTTCTTCTTTCCCGGAGCAGGTGCTGAAGGCTTCGTGTTGCGGTTCTTGTCGGTGTAGTCGTTCTTTCCCGAACCGCCGTAGTCACCTTTACCCTTTCCAAGCTTGGGGCAGTTTGCTCGGATGTGGTTGGGGCCACCACACTCGAAGCAGATGACTGGTCCTCCTCTCTTTCTGTCTCTCCTACCCTTGTAGGCATGGGAAAACCTTCGGGCTAGGAGGGCCAGCTGATCATCCGCAAGCTGCTCTAACTGATCATCAGTTATGTCACAGAGAGCAGCAAGGGAGAAACCGCAAGAAGACTCAGAAGAGAGACCAGAAGCTGAACTGGGATTGGTAACCAAAGCCATCGACTGTGACTTCGACCTACGAGAGACAACGTCAATCTCGTGAGTCTTGAGGCGCGAGTACAGCGCGTCAAGAGTCAAGGTCGAGAGGTCTGTCGTGTCTTTGATGGTGGTCACTTTCATCTCCCACACACGCAGATCGAGTGCCGCAAGCATCTGACGAGCGTTGTCCGAGTCGGGGTATGTGAGACCGACCGCTCGGAGGTTGCTCAAGATCTTGTCGAAACGAGCGAAACACTCATCTAGGGACTCACCAGCAAGCATCTCGAATTTGTTGTATTCGCGCTTGAACTGGTCCTGTCGAACCGTCTTGATCTGGGTGGTGCCCTCATGGTATGCGTCGAGGGTCACCCAGATATCGTAGGCAGACGACAGGTGGGAGATGCGATCGAACTCGCTACGACTCAGGCCCTGGATAATGATGTTCCTTGCCTTAGCGTTTGCCTCAACATCATGCATATTCCCAGCATTGATGTTCTCATCGGCAGGAACAACAAACCGGACCTTGACCTTGCGCCAGATAGCGTACCCCTGAGCCTGGATGTATGTCTCCATTCGGCTCTTCCAGAAGGGGTAATCGATGCCATCGAAAATGGGCGGCTTGGTCGAGTACTTGTCCGTCGCCATGGCTCTTGAGACCGGTTAAGATCTATTGAAAAGAGCTAACCGGCTCTGATACCAATTGTAGGACCGAAATGGCAACAGAGGGGGGGAGGGTGAATGGTGCCTTCAAAAACTCTCCAAGAACCCACAAAACAAATCGATCGAGAAGACTGGCTTCTCTGGTCGAACACACGTGGTCGTAAGCCAACTGATGGACGAACACCACGTGGTCGAACACTTGCCCGAGCCGACAAAAGAAATCAAACAGAGAATACTGCGCGGTTGAAACAAGAACGGTGCTCTCGGGAAGAACTGGCCAAGATGGCCTTAAGGATGATTCCCAGTTCAAAGCAAGCCAACATAGCCCAAAGCAAAAGCAGCTCAAAACCAAATCAAGATTGAAACAGAAAGATCAGGAGACTGCACAGAAAAAGGAACTGAAATAATATACACATAGCTCAAAGAACTTCGGAGAATTTATTTCTCGAGAGTACTACAGAGGAGTCCCGATACGCATGGACGTTAGGACATGAGGAATGATTACAAGTAGACTCAGCTCATCCCCTCCTTCTCATCCTCAAGAACACCAAGAACTACATGATTCTTGGGAGGAACACAACACAGAGCTACGAAGGAGACAACAGCACACCTCTGTCTCTCCTGCTCTCACCTACTCTCAACTGCAAAAGAGAAAGCAAAAGACCCCCAATCCCCTTGGAGCTACATGCAGGAGACACCCCTCCTTTTATAGCCTCCACTACCGGGTTTGCTTTCCTCTTTACCCATTAGCGAGAGTCACTCCAGTGCTTTCACAGAGATACAACTTCCTTTACAGCTTTCCGCATTTCTCCAAAATGCCATCCGGCTGCCTTCCTGGAAGCTTCCTCTGCCTTGCCTCTCAAGTCTTGCAACCACCTCGCAAACCTCGTCGTCTTCAGCACCTCCTGGCCGCTCTTGACCTTAGCACCGCCCGTGCCTAGTCTCGGCCCTCCATGCCTCGCCACGACTAGTCTCAAAGTCCTGCAAAACATCATCAGACAAGCAAACCATTACATAGCACCGCTCACAATAGTATCCAACCACGTGAGCCAGAAATCAAAACTCAAATCATACTCTGACCAAGTCGTATACCACCTACGACCAGTCGAGAATAGAGAACAGTGAATGCACACGACAAACGACCACAATATCAAGCCATACGACCAGAAGCAATGAGTCTACGACTAAGCTCAAACATCTCGGGCACAACCGACCGCCTCTCGAGACCAAACGACCTGTTATCAAAGGCTACGGCTGCTTATCATGTGATCGAACCACCTTCCGACCACGTTCATCGCTTCCCCCCATGGTCGAACCTTGTTCAGACCATGTATACTGAGTTTCACCGTGGTCGAAGCCTTTTCCCGATCACGTACGACTTGTTTCATTGTGGTCAAAGCCCTTTCGACCACATTTGATGACTTCCGACCACAGCCGCCCACTTCTGACCGCATACGACTGCCTCACACATGGTCGAACTCTGCCGACTTCTTACGTGGTCGTAGATTTTTGAGCGCCGATTTCGACTGCAGCCTACTACAACGTGGTCGTAGCTTCGACTTCCGACTTCCAACCGCTTTCAGCTCATGACAACGTGGTCGTAGATGGCTCGGCTGGCTTCCGATAGCGCACACCGTGGTCGTAACGACTTCCAACCACGGCCAAATCAGTTGTACTCTCTTCTGGTGCCCTTCGACCACGGCCAGAGTGGTCGTAGACCCCTCGGGTGACCTTCGACCACGCCCAAAGTGGTCGAAAACAGTGCGCACGACTTTCGACCACGACCAACGTGGTCGTATTAGCTGCAGAGCACTTCGCCAGGGCTACGACAATGCAGAACTAGCAGAGACCTTAAAAACTAAACTCAATCTTCCTAGAACAAAAGTCAATTACTCACCACAACCATGGGAAGCCTCCACATGGTCTCTCAGGGCCAGTGGTGGGAGTAGGAGGAGGAGGAGGTGGTGGCAGCGGCAGCGTATTGACAGTGGTGTTGGTGCACAGAGGGGCAATGTAGATAGCCCACGACGATGCGCGTGGAGAGGCAGAGGTGACACTACCGGCAGCCTGTGCGGTGCATCGGCTAGGGCATGGGGGGCGTGACTTAGAGCTTGGCCTACAACATGAGTGGAGGAGGCATCGCCGTGTGAATGGTGAGGCGCGGCGTGGCACAAATGCATGGAGGGAGTAGGGAGTGGAGGCGGGGGCACATGGGCAAATGGGGAATTGCAGCTAGGGTTGCTGCCTCCCTGGTGTCCCCTAAAAGGGGTGGCATGGGTGAGGTCAGTGTGAGTTTGGGCCTAGCCCAGCTGCCCCTAATTGATTTGCTTGATTTAATAGAGGTTTTTAGCTACATGCAGGGCACCTTGTAGCAAGTTTTGGGGTTTAGTAAAATACTACTATTGTCTTGCTCACATAACTTTTCATGCTCACAACTAGGTGTAAGATCGAGGAGGCCGACTAGAGGGGGGGGGTAAATAGGCGGTTTAAAAATTCTCTACAAATTAATACTAATCAATTCAAGAGCTTTCCTATTTGCCTAAACCAAGTATATAATGCAGAAGCGAAATTCAATTTGGTTTAGCTCAAATAGCGCCTAAGTCAAGCAAGAACGCCTAAGTGCACTAATAATTCTAACCTATGTCAAAGTTTACAATTCTAGATATACAAGCAATCAATTTAATTCTATGAATGTAAATTGCTTGAATATAAATAGAGCACAAGAAAACAAACCACAAATAACACAATCACTTTTTACCGTGGTGTTCGGAGACTTGCCGGTCTCCCCTAGTCCACGTTGAGGTTAGCCCGAACGAATCGGACCGGCTCCACGAATTAAGCCGAAACACCTCCAATCCACTAGTGGTAGCTCTTTCCCGCTCCGGGTAGGTGAGCTCCGACCTTCACAACTTCGCCGGGTCTTCTCACAAGCTTCTTGAGAAGATCACCGCGCACGACGCCTCCAACGCCGTCTAGGAGTCGGCAAACTCCAAGAGTAACAAGCCAAGTCCCTCACTTGACTCTCACCACGTGCAATGAATGCACGAGCTCAATTCGGACACAAAGTCCTCCTCTAGATGCAACACATGCACTCTAAAACACCTCTCCTCTCTCACAAAGTGCAACACATGCACAATTGAGTCGAGAGCCTCACTCTAGCTCAAGAACTCAGGAATAGGTCAAGCAACAACATCTCCAACCGGCCACAAGGGGGTATTTATACCCCACACAAGAAAACTAGCCGTTGGAGCCAAATCCCTGAAAAAACAGGAAAAACGGAACTACCGCAGTACAAATCGCGGTACTTCTGCTTTCCTCGCCAACGGTCAGAAAACTAGCCGTTTCTCAGCAAAACCGGAACTACCGGAGTACAAATCGCGGAACTACCGTTTTTCCCGAGGCTAAGTCATTCAAAAAATCGCTCTCTGGAAAAAACATTCCGCTCGGAATCCGGAACTTCCGGAATCGCGGAACTACCGGAAAAATCGGAACTACCGCAGTACAAATCGCGGAGCTTCCGCAAAATCCGGAACTACCGCAGTACAAATCGCGGTACTTCCGTTTTCCGGTTTTTCAGCACAGACGACACTCGGAAAAACGGTCATAACTTTTGACTCCGATGTCGGAATTGAGTGATCTTGGACTCTATGGAAAGCTTATTCAGAGGGCTACACAACCCACCTATTTGCATGATCTCAAACACATTAGATCAATGAAGAAATCACAAGACATCCAAAGAGTCACTATCACGGTCTAATATCAAAGGAAATAGCGACAAACAATTTTAGACCATGCCAAGGGATAATGCATGATCTCCAACTTTTGCAAAACACATTTGCAAACTTAGATCATGCTACAAGGATTAGGTACATGGACTTCTCACATTTGCAAAACACATTCGCAAACCTAAGTCACATGCCGCAAGGATTAGATACATGAGCCTCAACTATTTACAAAACACATTCGCAAATAATGGCATCATGTCAGAAAGAATGAAAACATGGACTTCAAGCACTTGCAAAACACATTCGCAATGCATAGTCCCATGTTGCAAAGATTCACCACATGAGCTTCAACTATTTGCAAAACACATTCGCAAATATAAGCCTCATGTCGAGATGAGCTAGAGCAAGTGAGGTTTGAGCTATCAACACATGATGAGATTCAAACTACTAGACATGACCCCTCTTAATAGTACGGCAACCTACACTAGCAATCCGATCTTCCCACCAAACACCAAGACCGGTAAAAGACTAGGAACACATCCTTAGCCCTAGCTAGTCATACCTTTGCCTTGGGTCATCGTCTTGATAGGCATCAACTCATGATGCTTTCTTTTCATCAACACCATCAACACATGATGGTCTTCCTTGACTTGATGATCAACACATGATCATCTCCTCATGCATCAAATCATGATGCGTCTTCTTCTTTGATGGCCTTCAACACATGAATCCATCTTCTTCTCGATCTTGACTTGATGACCTTCAACACATGAAGTCATCCCAAGTCGTTCTCATTTGTGGAACCTAACCTATTCATCCAACTCATGGAAAATGTTAGTCCACAAAACAATTGTCATCGATTACCAAACTTCACCATTTTGGTAATTCATGACAATCTCAACAAATGATGAGATATGAAATTGATTTGCGAGTATACAATATGTACACAACAAATGTATACTCTAAGATAAGCTTTAAATAAAGCTTACTTATCCGGTTGTCATTAGTCATCCAACCATTAACACCTAATGGAGAAGTTAGACGACAACCCGATTGGACATGAGTGTATATATATATATATATATATTGCACAAGCTATATATACTCAAGTATTTATTTCAAAGTAAAGATCCCAAATATGCATATGAAAGAAGCATCGATCAATACTTATGAAACTCCAAAATATAGAGAGAGCTCTCCCTAAATGTGTGCATACAAGTGTATATAGCGAAGACATATTCATATATTCGTTTTAGACTAATTGAGGAGTTCAATCTATATTTTGGATCTAAGAAATGCATTTGTAAATGAGAAAGCGATTTCGAATGCATACCTCTTTGATTTCACCTTTTCATCCAAATGAGACTAACCAAAGATAAACTCAAATAAACATGTTAGTCTCATAAATTCATTTATCATTTTCACCAAAACATTATAAAAGTATGTGTCATTAATATCATAATGGTATTTGTCATTAACACCAAAACCAACTTAAATGGAGCTTGATCTTTCAATCTCCCCCTTTTTGGTGATTGATGACAAATCCATTTATGATAATAGCATAAGGGTGAAAATGACTAAAAGATAAACAATTAATCATATAAGAGAAGGTGAAAGCATTATCAACATTTAGACTAAAGAAATTTTAATTTCTCCTCTCTTAACATTATTCAATTAATATCACATTTACATTTCTCTCCCATTAGCAATAGCATTTCTAATTTTCTAATATGCAAAGCTATTGTTTCTCCCCCATTTGGCTTATCACAAGTTTAATTTTTCTTCCCTATTATCGATTTGCTATTATCACAAATTTCTCCCCCATTTGGCATTAAGCACCAAAAAGAGACAATTAACACTTAAATAGCATAGATTAGCATTAAAACTAGGGAAGAACACAAGTTAAGCCATTAAAGGAGATGTTTTATCACAAGGAGCTTGGTACCAATATAATTCAATTTCATATGGTCATAAAAAGTATGAAACTAAATGCAAGAGACCAATTGATATCACTTAAATCAACTAAAGATATTTGAAACACATTCAAATAATCTTACTCATTAGAGCTCCTTGAAGGCTTGTGAAGTGTTCTTCTTTTGGAATTTGATATCACTTGATATTATTCCAATTGTATATAAAACACTTGTAGCATTTGGACCATTTCCAGATTTTGCATTCCAAGTGGCCTTCAAAAGCTCCCTGAAAAACTGACTTATAGATGTCCAATAAATCTGAGCAAATTTGTCAGTATAGATGAATGTCTGCGGATAAAAAGTCATAATTATAGCTTCCTCAGATTATGAGCCTAATTAAAGATACAAAAATCATAAATCAGCTCAACATATGAGTTTTCAGAAAAACTGAGTCTGAAATTCAGACTTTTGCAATCCAGTTAAGCTTCTAGAGAGAGATGAAACATTAATCAAATGCTCTTTATAAATTCTTATAAAATTTTACAATGCAGAGCAACTATAGAGGATCAATTGTCCTTATTATGACTTTCTCTAAATCTGAACCCATTTGAAGATATAAAAATCACAAATTGGCTCAGAATCATGGAAGTTCTGAAATTTTCAACATTTTGACTAAGAGAGAAAAAGTCACAACTTTTTCAAATTAACTTGAAACTTTTTCAAACTTTGCAGATTTGAACTTGATGCTATTTTTGACCTTTTCCAACAGGAATTTTCTGAAAAAGAAGCTTTCTTTCAAAAGATATGCCTAAATGCGCTTTGAGAGCGAGAGAAGGCATTGATTTTGCATCAAAGGCTTAAAATGTAAATAAATTTGTTTTTCATGGAGTAATTTGCTTTCTTAGCTTCATATGAGTTATAAATACTATTTCAAGCCAAGATACACAAAGAAATCTTGCTCAAATAGCTAAACTCATTATATGCAAGAATAGGTCATTTTGGGTCAATTGAAGTTTTTGGATGAGATTCAAATACAAATAACTTTTCAACGGTTGGTCTTTTGCAAAAGCTTTGAACTTGAGAAACGTTTGAAATGACCAACCCTTTGAATTTTGTATTGACCACTTTTTCAAATTCTCAAAAGATTTTGATATAGAGAAATATGTCATTTAAATCAAAAATAAGATCATTCAAGATCCATTTTGGGCCAAATCTTTCTTTTGATTTCCAAAATAGAAATTTTTATTCAAAAGGCTTTGAAATCATTTGAAATACATAGTTGAGTACTTTTATTTAGTTTTTCACAACTTTTAGCCTTTTAAAACAAGATTTTTGATTTTTGACCAAAGAGGCTCTTTTGAAAAAGTAATCTTGCATATCATTTGATTATTACTCCATGAATTGCAAAAGAAGCAAATGAGAATGAAACACATTCATTCCCAAGAACCATAAACCATTTTTGGGCAACTAAGTAAAATAATTTTCCCAATAGTAATATTTTACCCTTTTTGCTTTAGTAAGCACAAAAGTAGTATATATGTTTTTCACAAGGTAAAACTCTCTTCTACACAAAGGTCTCTTCTTGACAACCCTTTCTTCTCCTTTGACACACAAAGGATTCTCCTCCTTTTCTTGTTTTTTTTCTTTTTCTTATCTCTTCCTCCTTTGATTGACCATTAGATACCACTTGTGGGAATATACCACTTGTAGATAGAAATGTCATTTGAAATAGCACTTGGAGGAGGATGATATCATTAGAGGATAAACCACTTGTAAAGGTGGATACCACTTGGAAGAAGATGATATCATAGGTGAGAGAGCTTGGTTAAGAGAAGATATATTGCTTGGCAAGAAGAAAGAATAGATACCACTTTTGAAAAAATGATATCACTTTGAAAGATGCTACTTGAAAGAACAATGATACCACTCATTTTCTAAGTGAAGGAGATACCAATTTAAAAGAGTAGATACCACTTGAAAGATAGCATTATTTGGAACTCAATGATATCATTTAGGTGAGGAGCTTGGTAAAGAAATATTTGCTTGCCAAGACGAAAAAGATATCAATCTAAAATAATAAGGATATCACTTAAGTTTCACAACTAAAGGATACCACTTGAAGGAAATTATTGATATCACTTGAGAAGATAGGAATGAAATTCATGCCGAGGTCAAGTTAATCGAAAGTCTACCACTCTTTTAGAGATTGCCATTTTAATAAGAATCAAATTGAGAGCAAAATGGCATATGAGGTCAAGAAATATTTGAGGGTAGCTTAGCAAGGATTAACAAGGATCAACTTGACTGAGAGGAGCAGCGAAAATAGCTGAGAAAATTTGAAATCAAATTTTGAATCAAAACAGCCATCTTCCAGAAATATCGAAAGTACCGCACTTTCAATGCCGGTAGTTCCGAAATCCCGGTAGTACCGCAGTATGACTGTCGGTAGTTCCGGACAACGGAAGTACCGCAGAATGACTGCCGGTAGTACCGATTTTTCTGGGAGCACGCCAAGAATTTTGATTTTCAAGGAGAGGTTTGATATAATGTTGTATATTGCTCCAAAGTTTTTCACAAGGGAATATAAACCACTTGTGGAGCATTTCCAACTATAAGCCAAGATTAAAAACTCTTTTAACATAGCTTTTAGCAAATTAATCTTTCAATTTTCAAAAGCAAACTCATTTCAATAAATCCTTCAAGATTGCAAAAATGAGCATTTGGGAGTATATTAAGCATTCAATTGTATGTATGAGTTGTTAATACCCTTGTGAGCCAATATACGTCAATAGTTTTAGCTCAAATGGTAAAACTCACTTAAGTGCTAGATTGTGACCGCATAGGTCAACTTAAGTTTTTGGGCGAGTTTCAAAACCAAATAACTTTTGATTGGTTGGCCTTTTGGAAAACTTTTGAATACCAATAATGTTTGAAATAGCCAACTCTAGGTTTTTGGTATTGAACATATTTTCAAATTCTTTTTAGAATTGATTTTGGGGAATGTTTGAGTTTGAAGCCAAAACAAGATACTAAATAGATAGTTTTGGGTTAGAAACTCATTTTTTACTTGAAATATGTTTTTCTAAAGCCAAAACCTTTCTAAAACCTTTGAAATGAATTTGTATATATTTTTCAACTAGTTTTTCAAAGATATACTAATAATTTCAAAATTTTTGACTTTTGGCTAAATGGCTTAATTTTGAAAAACAATTCTAGCACTTAATTAATATGGGCACACTTAGGGATGTGATATACATGAATATGATTTAGCACTCCCCCTTAATGTGTCACTACGTCGTGCTCACAATTTACATTAATGAAATTTTAGCACATGAGCAAGCACACCCCTTTTTAAATGATTTTCATGCAATGCAACCTACACAAGGCTAGGGGCTAAATAATTTCAAATGTAAATACTTGTTACCGAGATGGCATTGGTGTATAGTTTTGCATGATCATCCTCAAACTTGGCTTCTATTGTCCATATGGTGGAAATCACCTTTTCTTGATTACGCCAAGCCTCCAATGCCTCTCCAAGTACCTATTAAGCTTTGAAGCGTATTTTGGTACCCAAAACTTGGTTGGGTCCATGAATGTTAGTCACAATGGATTTGGGCACCCAAATGGCCCTAACATTAAATTTATGTGAACTAACATTTCTAGCAAACACATTGCCATTTCTATCTTTCCTAAGCAAATATTGTTCATTAAATAGAGATGGCTTAGGAATGATACCTTTGGGACAATTCTTACTTAAATGTCCCTTTTCCCGGCAATTGTAGCAAGTTTGGAAATTATTTCCTCTTCTTATCTTCTTGCCTTGCTCATTGCCGGTTTGCCTCTTCATTGTTGGATTTTTCTTGTTTTTCACTTCGTTGGGGCACTTAGAGGCGAAGTGACCCGTTTCATTGCAACCATGACACTTGACATTCTTCGTATGCCTTGCATTGTGCCTTGTTTTGCTATTCTCCTTCTTCTTGGAGATGAAACCAATACCGCTCTTGTCATTAGATTTTCTTTGACTACCCAATATCTTGTCAAGAGAGGCCTTCCCTTTGTAGCTTTTCTCCAAGTCATTTTTCAAACTTATGACTTGGGCCTTGAGCTCATTATTCTCCTCTACAAGGTTAGTCTCACAATGCATAGAAGAGGTAGAAGCATCTAATTTTGAGCAACAAGGTAAATCTAGCAAATCATCACATGAAGTAGAAACACTAATTTTAGATGAGTTGCTAGAGCTAGAAGCTACACATGGCATATCATCTATTAAATCCTCACATGAGGTGGAAGCATTGATTTTAGATGAAATGCTAGAGTTAGGAATTACACATGGTATATCATCTAGCAAATTACATGTAATTCCTATATTCATGCTAGGTTTAGTATATTCCTTGAATAGAAGAGACTCATGTTCTTCTTTTAGCACATCATAATTATTTTGAAGATAAACATATTCTTTCTTCAAAACTTTAAATTTAGCCTTTCCTTTCCCAAGGAATTCATTAAGCTCTTCTAGCATATCCATCAACTCATCATAAGAAGGTGCATCATCATCATCATCATCGAAATTTACCTTCTTTTTACCTTTTGCCATGAAGCATCGAGTTGATGTGGAGGGAATGGTGGACTCTTCATCGTCGGAGCTAGAAGTTGAGCATTCTTCTCCCGACATCCACTCTTGTATGCAATCTTCATCACTTGATGTGGACATCTCATATTTGTCTTGAATTTTAGTCCACATGTCAT
The DNA here is from genome assembly GCA_017311315.1 of Dendrocalamus latiflorus. Taxonomy (NCBI): domain Eukaryota; kingdom Viridiplantae; phylum Streptophyta; class Magnoliopsida; order Poales; family Poaceae; genus Dendrocalamus; species Dendrocalamus latiflorus. The sequence goes on along the minus strand of CM029669.1, from coordinate 3,617,367 downwards.
GAGCGCTATTGAGATTGCATATTTCATTGAACACCTCTACACTCAAAGCACTAAATAAAGCGTTAGTTGCTTGAGCGTCGAGATGTAGGCATTTCTCTTCCTCAATAGTTGGAGCTAGAGGATCCAATGGAGGAGAAAAGCCAACATCTACAATCCGCCATATTTTTGGGCTCATGGCCTTAAAATAGCATGTCATGCGGATTTTCCAATTTGCATAATTGGTGCCATCAAATAGAGGTGTGTCATCTAGGTGCACAATTCCACTAGTCGCCATCCTTTATACTCTCTAGGCGGTTAAGCCTAATAAATGAGAGACCAAGCTCTGATACCACTTGTAAGATCGAGGAGGCCGACTAGAGGGGGGGTGAATAGGCGGTTTAAAAATTCTCTACAAATTAATACTAATCAATTCAAGAGCTTTCCTATTTGCCTAAACCAAGTATATAATGCAGAAGCGAAATTCAATTTGGTTTAGCTCAAATAGCGCCTAAGTCAAGCAAGAACGCCTAAGTGCACTAATAATTCTAACCTATGTCAAAGTTTACAATTCTAGATATACAAGCAATCAATTTAATTCTATGAATGTAAATTGCTTGAATATAAATAGAGCACAAGAAAACAAACCACAAATAACACAATCACGTTTTACCGTGGTGTTCGGAGACTTGCCGGTCTCCCCTAGTCCACGTTGAGGTTAGCCCGAACGAATCGGACCGGCTCCATGAATTAAGCCGAAACACCTCCAATCCACTAGTGGTAGCTCTTTCCCGCTCCGGGTAGGTGAGCTCCGACCTTCACAACTTCGCCGGGTCTTCTCACAAGCTTCTTGAGAAGATCACCGCGCACGACGCCTCCAACGCCGTCTAGGAGTCGGCAAACTCCAAGAGTAACAAGCCAAGTCCCTCACTTGACTCTCACCACGTGCAATGAATGCACGAGCTCAATTCGGACACAAAGTCCTCCTCTAGATGCAACACATGCACTCTAAAACACCTCTCCTCTCTCACAAAGTGCAACACATGCACAATTGAGTGGAGAGCCTCACTCTAGCTCAAGAACTCAGGAATAGGTCAAGCAACAACATCTCCAACCGGCCACAAGGGGGTATTTATACCCCACACAAGAAAACTAGCCGTTGGAGCCAAATCCCTGAAAAAACAGGAAAAACGGAACTACCGCAGTACAAATCACGGTACTTCCGCTTTCCTCGCCAACGGTCAGAAAACTAGCCGTTTCTCAGCAAAACCGGAACTACCGGAGTACAAATCGCGGAACTACCGTTTTTCCCGAGGCTAAGTCATTCAAAAAATCGCTCTCTGGAAAAAACATTCCGCTCGGAATCCGGAACTTCCGGAATCGTGGAACTACCGGAAAAATCGGAACTACCGCAGTACAAATCGCGGAGCTTCCGCAAAATTCGGAACTACCGCAGTACAAATCACGGTACTTCCGTTTTCCGGTTTTTCAGCACAGACGACACTCGGAAAAACGGTCATAACTTTTGACTCCGATGTCGGAATTGAGTGATCTTGGACTCTATGGAAAGCTTATTCAGAGGGCTACACAACCCACCTATTTGCATGATCTCAAACACATTAGATCAATGAAGAAATCACAAGACATCCAAAGAGTCACTATCACGGTCTAATATCAAAGGAAATAGCGACAAACAATTTTAGACCATGCCAAGGGATAATGCATGATCTCCAACTTTTGCAAAACACATTTGCAAACTTAGATCATGCTACAAGGATTAGGTACATGGACTTCTCACATTTGCAAAACACATTCGCAAACCTAAGTCACATGCCGCAAGGATTAGATACATGAGCCTCAACTATTTACAAAACACATTCGCAAATAATGGCATCATGTCAGAAAGAATGAAAACATGGACTTCAAGCACTTGCAAAACACATTCGCAATGCATAGTCCCATGTTGCAAATATTCACCACATGAGCTTCAACTATTTGCAAAACACATTCGCAAATATAAGCCTCATGTCGAGATGAGCTAGAGCAAGTGAGGTTTGAGCTATCAACACATGATGAGATTCAAACTACTAGACATGACCCCTCTTAATAGTACGGCAACCTACACTAGCAATCCGATCTTCCCACCAAACACCAAGACCGGTAAAAGACTAGGAACACATCCTTAGCCCTAGCTAGTCATACCTTTGCCTTGGGTCATCGTCTTGATAGGCATCAACTCATGATGCTTTCTTTTCATCAACACCATCAACACATGATGGTCTTCCTTGACTTGATGATCAACACATGATCATCTCCTCATGCATCAAATCATGATGCGTCTTCTTCTTTGATGGCCTTCAACACATGAATCCATCTTCTTCTCGATCTTGACTTGATGACCTTCAACACATGAAGTTATCCCAAGTCGTTCTTATTTGTGGAACCTAACCTATTCATCCAACTCATGGAAAATGTTAGTCCACAAAACAATTGTCATCGATTACCAAACTTCACCATTTTGGTAATTCATGACAATCTCAACAAATGATGAGATATGAAATTGATTTGCGAGTATACAATATGTACACAACAAATGTATACTCTAAGATAAGCTTTAAATAAAGCTTACTTATCCGGTTGTCATTAGTCATCCAACCATTAACACCTAATGGAGAAGTTAGACGACAACCCGATTGGACATGAGTATATATATATATATATATATATATATACATATTGCACAAGCTATATATACTCAAGTATGTATTTCAAAGTAAAGATCCCAAATATGCATATGAAAGAAGCATGGATCAATACTTATGAAACTCCAAAATATAGAGAGAGCTCCCCCTAAATGTGTGCATACAAGTGTATATAGCGAAGACATATGCATATATTCATTTTAGACTAATTGAGGAGTTCAATCTATATTTTGGATCTAAGAAATGCATTTGTAAATGAGAAAGCGATTTCGAATGCATACCTCTTTGATTTCACCTTTTCATCCAAATGAGACTAACCAAAGATAAACTCAAATAAACATGTTAGTCTCATAAATTCATTTATCATTTTCACCAAAACATTATAAAAGTATGTGTCATTAATATCATAATGGTATTTGTCATTAACACCAAAACCAACTTAAATGGAGCTTGATCTTTCACTAGGGGTGCAAACGGAGCGGATAATTTTTATCTGATCGACCGACCAAAGGATCATGGAGTGAATATGAAAGGGGTAGATTGGTATCTAGCACTATTCATGTACTCCGACTCTAAGGAAAAATATAGAATAGGATACGGGATGAGGGATATTCATTCGTATATATCCGTATGTCAAGTGATATGTGGAAGTCTACTATGACTACACTTAAGAACAAGACAACATATAGTCAGATTGCCACATCTAAACATGTGGAGAATACTGAGCGTTCTTCCCCCCATATCTCAGGGATTAGTCTCTCTATGTTCGCTCTGATTGTACCCTACTGTCCAAAGTCCTATGTAGAGGGTGCAAAAGAAGTGGATAATTCCGTGTGACCGATCGTTCGAAGGCTTATGAAACAAATATGGAATGGAGAAATGGATATCTGGTATTTTTTGTGTCCGACTCTGATTGTACCCTACTGTCCAATGTGCTGTGTAGGGGGTGCAAAAGAACCGGAAAATTTCTGTCCGACCGATCGTCAGAAGGCATATGGAACAAATATGGAATGAAGAAATGGATATATAGTATTTTCTGTGTCTAACTCTAACTCTGAGAAGAATACGAAATAGAATACAGGATGAGCGATATCTGTCCGTATCTGCTTCGCTTGCAACCCTACTGACAAAACCGTAGAGGCATAGAATTAATGGCGCTCAAACAAAATTTCCTTTTTGATAGATGCATGCAAGATTTTTCAATTAGTAAGTTTTAAGTAGATAATGGATTGGCTGCTGCAATGCAATGTAAGCAAGCAGGTTAAGTGTATGTTCATGTACCCTTGAAAAGAAACGTATAACCTTCAAAAAGAAGTGTAAGTGTATGTTCATGTCAAGTCATAGGCTAGTGATTCCTTGCATGGTTTGATACATCTGTGAAATAGCTAGGTTAACATTAATGGTTCATATGTATGCAGCTACAAGGGTGTTTATATTAGCTATGGCTGATAGCTTTTAACTGAAAATAAATAGTAGTAGCTGAAAGAATTGATTTTCGAAGGAGGGGGTGAACCGTGGGAAAGTGAGGGAGAAATGTCGGAGTGAAACAGGAGTGAAAGAGTAGGGTACGTGATGCTTTCATGACTCCTATCTTATCCTTGGAGCGAGAGGGGAGTAAGAAGTGTGGAGTGTTAGTGATATGCCCTAGAGGCAATCATAGAGATGATTGTATTACTTCTATATTTATGATCTTTTGAATAATATGTTATTTTCTCTCTTGAATAAATGTTTTTCGCATAGATCAACAAGTATGTAACTTGTTCGTGGAACTCGTTATTCATGTTTTGATGTTATTCTAAATTATTCTTGATCTTATATCATTATGTGAGACAATTATGATTTACAGATCAATACATGTATTGATTGATGATCATGTTTCACAAATCATGGATATGATATATCAAATCAATATTGTGGACACATGTTAGAGAACATGATGTTGAATTGACCCAACATGAGAAACTGTGAGAATTGTTATATTCTTAAGTGTCATCAGTTGGTCTCATACATAGTGTATGTAGGATCCTTAGACCTGAAATCTTCATTATTTCCTACATGCGTAATAGTTTACTTAGGGGTTATCAAACACTACTCCATGATTGGGTGGTCATAAAAGTAGCTTTCGGGTTTACTATGAAACATGCGGAGTAATATGAGCGATCAAGATGTAATTTGCCCCTCCTATATAATAGGAGAGGTATCTCTGGGCTCCTCGACGTGGTTGGATTAAGAAAGTGCATGGCTATGCCGAATGTAATTTAGGAGTTAATCACAACAGAGTAATCCACTGTAGCTTCGAATAAGGACCAAGCTATCATAAGATGGCACGCTTCTCGTCTTGAGTTTGATCTGGTATTATGAGGCAAAGAGATCAGTACATAAACACTATATATGTTCATTCGATATGATTTTTATGTATGTTTGGGAATCGTTATATCCTACTAGGGACCGCTACTGACTTATGGACCAGAAAGGAGTTTTTCGACACATAGCCAAATATACATGAATCTACAGGATCACACACTTAATGGGCTAGAACGATAAGAGTTTGGATGATAGTCTCCAAGTAGGATACAATCTCTACGCGTATTGGATAAGGATCCGATTGAAGGCTATGTAAGAAGAGGTGTGGGTGCAGACGAAGGCATCTCGAAACACACCTATCGAAACTCTAGTCGTCACCTCTCATAACCCCTGCTGTGCGCGCTGGTGCTGGCACACCGATGCATGGTGTTTCATCCCTAGACATGTGGACCTCGGTAGAGGCGCTGCTATGACTACATCACTGATCAGGACGATTACGAGGAGGAGACGGTAGGCTGGAGGATGATCGACTATTACCAATACATTGACGTGCTCTTCGTTGAATCAGTTGCTTCAACTCTGCTTCCGTTGTACTGTGTGTCTAATGGTAATAATTCATGATCTCTTACTCGCATGGTTTCTTGGTTTACGTGGTAGAAAATTTTAATCTGTTCTAGTGTAGCCTATCCGTATCCTAACATAGAGAAGCTGCTTCCATAAATCAGGTGTTTATATTGATTTCAAATTCTCCCAAACAGAAGCCAGAAACAAATGCCAATATGAGCACCCATACCATCTTCCAAGCACAGAAGTTTATTCTTCTTCGCCAGTTCATTAATTGGTCGGACCTACGGTGAGAATGTTCGGTTGGCCGACAGTGATCTCGCCGTCCCAAAACTCGTCGGGAGTTTTGTAGGGCCCGGACTCGCTGACCAAGACGTCGAAGCAACCCCTGGACTCCGGGAGGGTGCTGATCTTGCGGCGGTCATCGTCGGTGAGTTCCCAGTCGAAGATGTCGAGGTTCTCTAGTAACCTCTTCTCGTTGAAGCTCTTGACGATTACGCAGTCGCCTTGCTCATAAACCCACCTCAGGCATACCTACCATTCAATTAATCAGAGGTTTGCAAGTGGTTGAGTAGACATATTAAAGTTCACTTGGAAGTTTGATTAGATGATCACGGGATATAATTAAACAAACACATTTTACAGATGGGGTAACAGGAATATCAGTCGGTTTTTCCCCCCCAAAAAGTCAAATTGTGTGACAATCAATGGGTCAACATCTAATGGATCTATTCCTCTCCTTCTATCTATACAAATCACTCTGCCACCGTCCCTCACGCTCACGCTCATCCTAAGCGCAACACCCCTAGCCCGTGTGTTGCTGGATGTTTCCAGAAGGTTTCAAGTTTGTTTCAATGAATTTTAAATTTTAGAACTCGAGTTTCAATAAATTTTAGTCAAAAAGTTTCAAAGAGTTTCAAAAAAAAATTTCCTTGTAAAATGCTACGCTAGCTAGATGTGTCTCTAAATCTAGACCTCTCAGTGAAGATAATATGGGTGGATTTTTTTGATTGTGGTTTATGACTTTTGACTGAAATATTTCAGTGCAATTTGTACTATAATTACCTGTAGACCCTATCTAAAAAATGCACTATTTAGAAGCTAGTTAGCGTAGCAAATAAAAACCAAAGCCTAAGCCAAATCTTCCTGAACCCACCCTATAATGAACCAATAGTCAAATATGTCCAAAATGACATTAATTATTTACCTGGGCAACCGTCTTGCCCCTATCCTGGGCTATCTGTTTGAGCACAGGGCAGCCCATTACAGAGTTGTTGGCCCATGGCGTGCCCTTCGCTCCCAACGGAGAGAAGGCGCAGAGCTGAATCCCTTTCTCCTTGCAAAGCTCCCTCAGCTTCTTCTGCCGGCAATGGGGATTCACCTCAACCTGCACTCGCAATGAAAACGTGTGCAAATGAGAGGACAGAAAGGAGAAAGTTGAAAATATGTCAGCTAATAGCGTCTAAAATTTGACAAAGCATAGAATCTCGATTTAGTCATTTTAGAGAGGATAGGCAATGATGGTACACAGGAGATGGCTGGCCCCTGCCAAAGGATTTTTTTTTCTTATCAATTTAAGCTTTTGGATACTCACTGCTAGGTTGTGACGCTGATTTTCCAACATTGCAAAGCAAATATCTACCTACTCACTACTAGGTTGTGACGCTGATTTTCCAACATTGCAAAGCAAATATCTTATACCTGATTGACAGCCGGAGGGATCTCTGCAAAGGAGAGCAAGGTTTGCAGCTTCTTGCAGCTAAAGTTGCTGACCCCAATGGCTCTTGCCAGCCCCAGCCTCTTGCACTCCTCCATCCCTTCCCAGACTCCCTTCATGTCCATCATCTCAAGATCTTCTTTCACGACTACCGGAGGCGGCATCTGCCCTTGTTCCACTGGCCTCATGCTTACCGGGAAGTGTATCAGGTACAGGTCGATGTACTCCATCTGCAGATTCCTGATACAATTAAGCACACATATATCAGATAATTATCAGTGGGTCCGTGGTCACTGATTCGATCAGTGGTTCAAAACACAATATATTATGCATGCACGGTTGCATGTATTGCTACTTACTGGAGTGTCCTCCTGAGCGCCGGCACCACGCGGCCGGGGTGCGCGTCGCGGAGCCACAGCTTGGACGTGACGTAGAGCTCGTCCCGTGACGCGACCAGGCCGGCGCGCACGGCCTCCGCCGCGGCCTCACCGAGCGCCGCCTCCGTGCCGTACAACGCGGCGGTGTCGAAGTGCCGGTACCCAGCCTCCACGGCGCGCAGGACTGCATCCATCACCACGGCTGGCTCCTCGCCGAACGGAAACGACGCCGTGCCCATGCCCACCCGCGGCATCGGCTTGCCGGAGGTCAGGAGCACCACCGGTATAACCATCGATCCTCCCGTCTGCACCGGCAGCCCGAGAGACAGAGAGAGAGATTGAGGAGGACACTAGCTAGTGCGCACCACTGCGCGGACGTATGTAGTAGGCATGGCCGCGTTGCACGCGAGTTAAGGCCCGGAATTCAGGTACGTGACGTGACGCCGTTGATCGACCTATGCCGGTTGGTTAATTGTACACTTATAATGTCGGTTCGCTACAGTAATTGTGACATATGCGATGACCTCTTCGTGTTGTTCTTTTGTAGCTATATAATTTGGGATAGACTATTGTACGGGCGACTGAAATTTTTTTATCTTTCAGTCACCTAAAGTTGCACTTTGAATCACCTGAAGTTGCACATGTTTTTTTGGAGGGGGGCTGCAATTTTAGTTGATTGAGAGTGCAATTTTAGTTGATTGAGAGTGCAATTTTAGGTCACCTGAAGTTACACTCTGAATCACCTAAAGTTGCAGCTGTTTTTTTAGGGGGGCTGCAATTTTAGTTCATTGAGAGTGCAATTTCAGGTGACTAAAACATAAAAAAATTTCAGTCGCCTGTGCAATAGCAAAACTGATATAATTTTTGTTCTTTTGTAGCTATATAATTTTTGTGGCTATGTTAATATATGTGTGTTGTGGCTACTAGCCAAACAGTAAAAAAAGAGACTAGCGGAAGGAGAAGAGAGCTAACAAAAGGATCGTAGGGAAAAGTTGGTGGGTAAGAATGAGAGGATGCCCCTCCTCCTGCCCCTCGTAGGGGTTTATATACATAAGTGGGGTAGGATTAGGGATGGCAAACGGACGCAGCGGGTACGGGTAGTGCTCGTCCATACCTGTACCCATGACCCCGATTTACGTCTATGGGCATACCCGCGAAGGAACACGGGTAAAAAAACCTCGTCTATACCTGTCGCCCGCGGGCATACCCGTTTACCCGTGAACTGAGTACATCACATTCAAACATCACCAATGCACAAATATGAGAATTGAACACAAATACTATGTTTCTATGAGAATTGAAGTTCTATGCTGAATTGAACACAAATATGAGAACTTCTATGTTTCTGTTGAATCCATTATTGGACACAAATACTATGAACACAAATACTATGAGACAGTTCAAGTTTCAGGATGGGCTAAAATAACAATGCCAAGCTTCAAGTTTCACATTGAAATGCACACAGGTGAAGGTTCAGAAACAATTAATGTAACTTTCAAAAGGTTGAATTCGCATCAAGCTCGGGCATTTTTGCAGTGTTCTAAGCAGATACCGAGGTTGTCCTGGTCATTTTGTATGCTAGTGTGCGCAGTTAATAGCACTCAACAAAAAAAGGAGGGCCTCTTAACTCAAGTCTGCCGAACACTATACTGGAAAGAACTACCTATGTCTGCATCTCTTGGCATTTTCGTCTGTGAAGGATTCCCACACACTATGGTTCAGCTTGCTAAAATCTTCTAGCTCTGCAATGGTAAGCAGGTACTGTGTAAGCTTCACCAGCTCTTGATCACCGTTTCTGTTCGAATGGGCTTTCCTGAATGGTTTAATCACAAGACCATTATGAGGATTCATGACAAAATTCCTTTTGAGGTCATCAAACATGATCGTGTTCTTTTCATTGTAGTACTGCATATGGAAAAGGCAGGAGCAATGAGAAAATTACTCAACGAAAATCCCTCACAGATTCATTGGTAATACACTAAGCATAGAATGCTAACCTCAGGGAACTGAGCCCAAATGACACCAAGAGGCTTGCAGTCAAAAGTTTTCTTTTCAGACTGTTTTTCAGATTGCACAGTTACCATCGCCAAGTGATCCAGAAGAGTAGTAATTTTGTAGTTGGGGTTGCTAAGAACTCCAAGTTGCAGGCGGAGGGGCGACCAGCGGCTGGATCTCGACGATGAACACAGGACGAACGCTGGCGGATGGATCTCGAGGATGGGTGGGGGCGACGGCTGGATCTCAAGGACGGGTGGGGAAGAGGCGGCGATGGAGGAAGAGGCGGCTGGACCGCTGGAGAGTGGAGACTGGAGACGGCTTGTCGGGAGTCGGCGAGGAAGGAGGAGACGAGGGTGAGGACTGAGGAGGAATGACCGAATGAATGTGGGCAGCGACTGGGAGTTGAGTGGAGTCGGGTGACGTGGACGGCTGGGGACCTTTCGGAGGCGTGGACAGGCAGGACAGCTGGACGCGTGGTATACTGGTATGGAGATTGGAGAGTTAGGGTTTTGTTAGTTGGCGGGTAAATGGGTAAGACGAGTATGGGTAGAGCTTACCCATACCCGTTCCCGTTTACCCGCTTGGCAGAGAGTTCCCCCCATTTTCATACCCGTGGACAGAAAATACATCCCATACCTGGTTCCATTAGGTTATTTACCCACGGGTACACGGGTAAACGGGCACAATTGCCATCCCTAGGTAGGATGGGAAATTCTCATCCTACCCCTTAGTACTTACAAAGGATGAGGGTACATTGGTACATTCCTCTATACTATTGGATATATTACATATTGGGCCAATTGTAAGGCCCAGTCACGGGGGGTTGGGCTACCCCTACAACAATGTGCTTACATCACACCCATGGTAATCTTTTGTGACTACATGATGGAGTGCGCTTACCTGGTCATTGCTCCAATTGGAGCTTATACAGTTAGTTTAACACTTGAAGTAGATGATGTAGTGTGCTTGCTAGTGATGTTCTCATCATCCTCCCCTCATGAAAAGTAGTCATTTTTTACTTTGTTTCTTCAAAACCAAAAGAAATGAGATAAGTCTGAATATTAAAAGTTGAGCTCACCCTATAGTCATCTCCTAGGAGTTCAATTTTGTAGGCATTGTCATTGATTTTCCCAAGAACCCTAAATAGGCCATCTCCTCTATGCAACAACTTTGATATATGCTTTTCAGAAAACTGCTCTTTGCAAAGATGAAACCAAACTAAGTCACTAGATTCAAATAACATCTTTTTGTTGAGTTTATTGGCCTTTGCTGCATTATACTGTGCTTTCTTCTCAATTTCTTCTTCGGTTTTGGCATGGATTTTCTTGACATATTCAGTACATTTGGATACTTCCATATTAGCATATCCTTGATATGCTAAAGGTAGCAAATCAAGTGGTGTAATGGGTTAAAATCCATACACCACCTCAAATGGACTGACTTGAGCAGTAGAGTGTACCACCCTGTTATATACAAACTCTACATACAGTAAATACTCATCTCACTCTTTGATATTTTTCTTTATCATTGTCCATGTTAAGGTTGATAAAGTGTTGTTTACCACCTTTGTCTGACCATCGGTTTGTGGGTGACAAATTGTAGAAAATAATAACCTTGTCCCAAGCTTGGCCCATAATGTTTTCCAAAAATAACTCATGAACTTGACATCATGGTCAGAAATAATTGTCCTTAGCACCCCTTGAAGCCTCATGATTTCCCTGACAAACAAATTAGTTACATGGGAAGCATCATCGCTTTTATGAAATGGTATAAAATGTGCCATCTTTGAAAATTTATCAACTAAAACAAATATAAAATCCCTCCCCCCTCTTAATTCTTGGTAATCCTAGAACAAAATCCATACTAATATCTTCCCAACGTGCTTTAGGTTCTAAAAGAGGAGTATATAATCCATGAGGATTTAATTTGGACTTAGCATTGATGCATCGTTGGACGAATCATTCGACGTCTCTTCTCATCTTTGGCCAATAAAAATGGTCGACCGATATTGTGTAAGTCTTCTCGCTACCGAAGTGTCCCATTAATCCTCCTGCATTAGACTCCTGCAACAACAACAAATGGACAAACGACTCGGGAACACATAGCTTGTTAGTATAAAATAAGAATCCATCATATACATGGTATTTTTCCAATCCTTTTTCATCTTTGCAATGAGAGTATGATACTAAAAATTCCCAATCATTGGCATACATTTCTTTTAAACTTTCTATTCCGGAGACATTTACTTTTAATTGAATTAAAAGTGCATGTTTAGGTGACAAAGTATTGACAACAATATTGTCGTTTTCTTTCTTATATTTCACAACATATGGGAAGGTTTCTATAAACTCTACCCATCCAGCATACCTACGATTTAATTTTGATTGCCCTTTTAAGTATTTTAATACCTCATAATCGGAATGTATAACAAATTTTTTGGACCAAAGATAATGTTGCCATGTTTCAAGGACACAAACCAATGCATATAATTCTTTGTTATAAATAGGATAGTTCAATTGTGCACTTCCTAATTCCTCACTAAAGTATACAATTGGTTTTCCTTCTTACATTAATACACCACCAATACCAACTCCAATAGCATCATATTAAATTTCAAAAGTTTTAGTGAATTCAGGTAATGTAAACAATGGTGCTTTAGCCAACCGCTTCTTTAATCTCTGAAATAATTTTTCTTGTGATTCACCCCATAGAAAAGGAACACCTTTCTAAGTTAATTCTTTAAGTGAGGTGACAATAGTGCTAAATTCCTTAACAAAGTATAAATAGAATCCAGCTAATCTATAAAAACTTCTAATTTGGGTAACATTTAGAGGAGTAGGCCAATTTTTAATTGCTTTATTTTTTTATTCATCTATCTCAACTCCTTGACTTGAAACTACAAGGCCTAGAAATATAACCTTGTTGGTACTCACGATTAGCATGTAGTTGTTCTTTTTTAGCACTTCTAAGATTTGCCTTATATGTGCAACATGCTCTTCCATGGATTTGCTATATATGAGGATGTTATCAAAATATACAACAACAAATTTTTCAATAAATGCTTTTAAGACATGATTCATTAATCTCATAAATGTACTAGAAGCATTAGTCAAACCAAATGGCATAATTAACCATTCGTACAAACCAAATTTTGTCTTAAATGCAGTTTTTCATTCCTCTCCAAGTTTTACTCTTATTTGATGATATCCACTTTTCAAGTCAATTTTAGAGAATATAGTGGAGCCACTAAGTTTATCTAACATATCATCAAGCCTTAGGATGGGATGATGATATCTAATAGTTATATTATTAATGGCACGATAATCAACATACATTCTTTATGATCCATCTATTTGTGGAACTAAAATGACGAGAATAGCACAAGGACTAAGGCATTTACGTACATAATCTTTCTCAAGAAGTCCTTATACTTGGCATTGAATTTCCCTTGTTTCTTTAGGGTGGAATAGTAAGGTGGACAGTTGAGTAATGATGCACTAATAATGGGAACAATTTGGAGCTTAATACCTCTTATGGGAGGCAATTCTATAGGGATTTCTTTAGGAAACACATCTTCTAATGCTACAAAACATTGAAAATAGCACTAGGAAGAGATATTATGTCGTTAGTTAAAATCAAAGTATTGACAATATGCATCAAATGAAGATTTTGTCTCATTTATTTATATCATTTTTATTTGTGATCATGACTAACTTATTTTCTTTATTTTTTCTTTCAATTTTAGATTTTCAATTTCTACCTTAACCTCCACCTTCTTTTGCATGTTTTGAGCTAGTATTTGATTAGATGTCACGGGGAATAATTTCTTAGTTCGACTTTCAATTTTAAATATGTAGGTATTAGTTCATACGTCATGCATAACACTATGATTATATTGCCAAGGTCACAACCTAAAAACAATTGGCATACAAGCATAGATACAACATCATAAGTAGCAGTATCAATGTAATCATGAATTTTGAATGTAACATTAACCACGTGTTGTACCTTGACACTTCCACAATTACTTAGCCATTGGACATGATATGGGTGAGGATGTTTTAGCAATTTCAAACCATGTTTGTCACACAATTCCATGCTAGCAAGATTATGACGACTACCACCATTAATGATTAATTTGATTACTTTGTCATTTACCATTGCTTGTGTTTGAAAAGGGTTAAATGTTTGTGGATGTTCATCTTCCTTGACTTACACACTAAGAACTTTAGTGACAACAAATGCGGTGCTGGCTTCATATGGACATTCATCATATTCTTCCTCATCTTTAGAGGTATCTCTATTTTTTGTTGGATCTTCATTAAGCTCTTGAACTTCTTCACTAGCGGACTCATATCCATCATCTTTCATGACAATCATTGCTCAGTTGTTTGGATATTCCTTAGAGATGTGTCCACAACCCAAGTATTTGAAGCATTGGATGGTACTGCTTTTGGTTGTCGAGCCCACCGAAGAAGTTGATAATGCTACAGGGTTCTTCATACTTGATGAAGGGGCTATTTTGGCATTGGAGGAAAAAGGTACATTAGTAGTAAATGAAACACTAGATAAAAATGTACCTCTTCCCATGCTAAAGCGAGCTTTGAGAGCACTTGATGGGGTTCTTAAGTTGAAGGATGGTAGTTTTGTAGACTTGGCATCTTCAAGTAGTTGCTTCTCCGCCTTTTCTGTATGTTGCACTAACTCCACCATGTTTCTATATAGGTGGTAAACAACAATATGCTTGATGTTTTTGTGTGGGCTAAACAAAAAGAATGCTATGGTTTGCTCTTTATCTTCATGAACACATGTACAAATCATGGCTTTTTCTATCTCTTTATAGTACTCCTCCATAGTGCTTGTACCCAGTCTTAAACTTTTCAATTTATCGAATATTTCAAATTTATAATGACTTGGTACAAACCTTGCTCTCAATTCTCTTTTCATCTAAGCCCATGTTGCAATGTTTGATTCGCCATGTTATTCTCGTTGATCTTGCACTTGCTCCCACCAAATGAGAGCAAAGCCATCAAACCCCAAGGTAGCCATGGCAAGCTTCTTCTCCTCTACATAGTTGTGTATCCAAAAAATCTTCTCAACCTTCAATTCCCAAGTTAAATATTCATTGAGATTAGAATTACCTTCAAATTTGGGAATGGTAAACTTGAGATTGCCTGATTTCTCCTCTTGAGCGATAGGTGCCGTCGTGGTGTAGGCGGAAGGGGGTAGCAAAGTTGCCTCCTTGTTGTGCGCCTTCTGCACACCCACGACCTCTTCCAAGGTCTCTCCTCCTTGAGCGGATGGTTGTGGTCACACTGTGGCTACAGGAGCAAGGTTTCTTCGAGATGAGTCTCAAGTGCTAGCCGTGCGGTGACAAGTCACTCAATTGTGCTTAATCAAACAACTCATTCAATTCAATTCATTTGTGAAATCTATGTAATAATTGTCATGCTATATATATGTGATCTGCTGGCTGTTTGTTTCATTCATCTGTGCTCTAGCTTGTTTTCAGAGGGCATGGCTAGCATATCCTGAGGCTAGCCAAAAAACAGCAAACAAAATTGCTGTTGAAATAGCTATCACAGACGGTTTGGTGTTCCAAACTGTCTGTGATATACATATCCTAGACGGTTTCAAACACTGAGCCGTCGGTGATATGAACGATATCACAGACGAGCTTTGTTATTAACCGTCTGTGATATTGTGTATATCACAGACGGTTCGGAACACCGAACCATCTGTGATATGAAGCATATCACGGACGGTCTTTGTTACTAACTGTCTGTGATATTGTGTATATCACAGATGGTTCGGTGTTCCAAACCGTCTGTGATATGAACCATATCACAGATGGTTTTTTATAAAAAAATTGTCTGTGATAGTCGAATATCACATACGGTTTTTACAAAAAACTGTCTGTGATAGTCGACTATCAAAAACCGTCTGTAATGTAAGTTATCACAGATGGCTCCCAAGCTGTCTGTGATAACCACCTATTATCACTGACACATAAACACAGACAGTTCAGGAACCGTCTATGATGACGGTTTCGAACCGTCTATGATAGGACTGTCTGTAGTAGTGAAGACAATGTGAGAAGGAATGGAGGAATTTAATCACCCTAGCCTGAACATCTCCAATCTTTTATAGATGAGCAAATTACTCTCCAATAACTGACACTACTAAGGTGAATTAATTCATTGGTAACTGCTAATTCAAACTAAAGAATGGTAATTAAGCAGCCTCCTAACCAATTAAAGAGATAGGGAAAAGCACTTTAGCAAAATAGATTAACTCAGTTCATGGCGACACTACATTATGGCACAGGCAAGGTTGTGCGCTGCAAGTCACAAGTCATGCGATTTTCATGCGAAAATATGTGAATACATGTGTGTTTAGCCAAAGCCCTTCTCATGCCACCTCATGCCATGTATCATCTATTTTATGTGGTGGCAAGGACCCCACATTATATATTGCTCTCCTCCCACTTGTTCAAGCAATGTGGGACTAAACCATGCCATGCTTTGGAATTTAGGAATGAATGGACATTTGTCTTATGGACCCAATTCTAACAATCCCCCACCAATTATGAAGCATGCAACAAAAACGATGATAAGAATAACTGTATTGAATTGTTATTAATACACTAGTCTTTTGGTATAAGTCAGGTATAGGTTAAACTTTTACCTCAAATAATAAGATTCATCTTCCCATAGCTGATAAATGGACTATACCTTTATCTCACAGCTTTTTGTGATCAGGCTTCACCAGAAATCTCAACTAATTCTAGGCTATCAAAGAACTACGTCTAAACATAGCATTACAAGATCATGCTCTCTTATCTACTCATGAGATTTCTAGAGAATACCTCATTCTCATGAACTACGACCATGCAGTTAGGCTCAAGTAGGTGTGTTCTTTCTAAATATCCTGCAGGCTAATACCTTTTCTTCATTTGGACAATATAATACATTAAAACTTTAAGTCAACCTTCCATGCTATTGAGATATTTTATTTATTAGGACACAGGTGCAATTGATATATATACTCTTTTGTTACAACATCAACTTGTTTTTTCATTACCTTAGTCATGGGATCTCCGATCAAAAGGTCTAGGTTACCATTATGATGTAACTCAAATGGGCCTCATCCTCATGTCCACAGATACAATGGAAATCACTTTGAAAAGGGTCTATCGGATTTTTCTCTGTGTGAATATAATTCACAACAATCACTTTGGAGTTCCTCAATTTTCTGACAGATTTAAGTCTATGCTTCACATGTCAGGAGGACTTCATATTATCCTTAATACTCATAACTTTAGCCAACACCATTTGATTATCACAATACATCCGGATTGCTGCTATTAGTTTCTCAACCAATATCAAGTCCAATAGAAGCTCTCTTAGCTATTTAGCCTCAACAGTGGTTGTGTCAAGTGCTACAAGTTCTCTCCATGGCTGACCACATCAATATGGTCTGTTTGTAAGACCTCTACGAAACTACAATACCAACTAAAGTAAACACATAGCTACTTTCAGCTTTGATCTCATCCGCATCGAAGATCTGATTGGAATCACTATATCCTTCTAAAACAGAAGGTTATCCAGTATAATAAATTCTAAAATATGTTGTGCCTCTAAAGTAATTCTCTGAAATGACTTCTAGTGTTCATTTCCTAGATTACACATAAACTGACTTAATTTGCTCACAATAAATGAAATGGCAGACCTTGTAGCATCAGTTAAATAAATAAATGAACCAACAATTTTTGAATATCTCAATTGATCTTTTCCTAGCCCTTGGTTCTTTCACAGCTTAATGCTCGCATCATAGGGCATTAGAGAAATTTTATAATTATCATATCCAAAATGACTCAAGATTTTCTCAGCATAATAGACTTGATTTAACGTAATCCCATCCTTGCTCTTTTGCTTCCTTTAATCACCAATCCATTCATTTCAAACAAATCTAAATGTACAAGATCTAATGGTGCCAAGTTCTTTTCGTCCTCTAATCTCTTAAAGAGTTTTTGAGGCTGTTTTGCTTGCACACATAACTGTCACTTTGATCCTTTGACAATTTCACATTTCGTAATTAAATCTAATATAGATATTCTAGCAATACTATCAAAACCAATATGATAGAAACGAAAATACCAAATATTGGCCTCATATTTATTTAAACCAATTGCAATACTTAAATTATAGTGAGAGTCTAAAGTACTTAGATGGAAGAAGCCTCCACTCTCATAGCCTTTTACAAACAAAATTCCCAAACTTAGATATTACAACTTCATTTGACTCAAATACTAGCTTATAACCATCCTTGCATAGGAGATAACCACTAATGATGTTCTTATTTATTGTTGGGACATGATGCATGTTCTTCAAGTGGACAATCTTTCTTGAAGTAGGCTTCAGATCCACCGTGTCAACACAAAAAACAGAAGCATGTGACCCGTTTCCTATTAGGATTGAGAAAACCCCTACTGCTTGGTAAGAAGAAACCAAAGAAATATCAGAATTTACTTGAACATTATCAACCCACCAATTAGTTGATTGATATGCTGAAAAGACAACAAGTGAATTAATATACCCTTCTAAAGTGGAGGCCTCGCCTATAATCACGTTGGCAGCCTTCTTCTTTAGCTGTTCACCATCCCTACTCTTGCGAAAGCGGTAGTCTTTTGCCACATGATAGTCTTTTCTGCACGCAAAGCAGATGATGTCTCTCAAGTCCTTTTTTGTCAGTTTTCTTCTTCTTAAAGGTAGTTCTCTTATTTGGTTTGTTGAATTTGTACTTCTTTACATCAGTTTTATCTCTATGAAATTTGCATTGTTCTGACTAGAAGTGTTAGGTGCACCTTTTGCTCTTGTCTTTTTGTCCATATCGAGGGCAACAATAAGGTCCTCAACAAAAATCTCTTCCCTCTTGTGTTTCATGCTAGTGGAAAAATCCCACTAAAAAGCAGGAAGTTTAGCAACAATACCCATAGCCACAAACATAGGAGGCAACACACAGTCGAGGCGCATAATTTCATAGACAAGTAGCTAGAGGTCATGAGCTTATTGAACTATGGACTTAGCCTCACTCATGTTAAAGTTGAAGAATTGCTCACACATGTACAACCAGCGACCAACCTGTCTCTACATATTTATGATCTAGTGTATTTCACAACTCCGTGGTGAACTTGTAGTTTATATACACATCATAGAGCTAATCTACTAGAATGGTCAAAATGCTGCCAAGAGTGGTGTTTTGTAGTACTCGAAATTTTTTTCCTTTTAGTGACAAGTGGGGCACCCTTTCTTTAGCCAGAAACACAAGAAAAATGGGGGAAACCCCCCCATCCATCCCTTCCCCTCCCTCCCAACCAGCCGCAACTCCTCCCTCTCTTGCAGCAACAGTCCTCCCCTTTCCCATCAAGTCATTTCCTTCCCTCCCCTCCCTCTTCTTGCTGTGGAGGCCAGGGTTCATGGTGGGTTGATCAAGGGATCTCGTGTGAGGATTTGAATTAGGGTTTGGATTAGATTTAGTTCCAAGGATGATTTGGGGCTGGTGGTTGAGAGGTAGATCAAAATATTTTCTGTTTCGATTCTTGAGTTCTCATAGAAATGAAAGTCATATATCTCTATTTTATCTTTCTATAGAGTGCTCATTCACATAATTCGGATAAACGGTTGAAAAGTTATGGTTGTTAGATCTCTGCTGTGCAGTTTCAGGCTGATTTCTATAGCAGTCAACGAAATTGGGCAATAAGGGTTCCTTATTGCAAGAATTTGTTAATTCTCATAACTACAAAATTGTAGAGAATTTTTTGTACATGCTCGTGGTAGAAAGATTCGTTAGTTTTGGAGTTATAAATTGGGAGTTATGATTTTTCAAAGTTGATTATTCTAATTTGGACATAACAGAATTCATGGGGGAAAATGATTGCCCGAATCTCAAAACATAGGTGTTGAAGAAATGATTGTGAGTTTTGTAAAGATTCAAGGAAATATATCTTTTATTATCATTGGAGTCCTGAGCTTAGAGATATGGCCGTTTGAACAACAACACTGTAGGTAAGGGTTGAAGTTTGGGGAAGATTGTTTTGAGTGGTGGTTATTTATTTCTTTTGTTATGTTGTACTATTCTTGGATTATTTTTTAGTGTGTTCTATGATTGCTCAAGTGGTGGTGTGATTCAGGGGGCAGGACCCTCGTCATCCTCCATCAAATGGTTGAGGCAAGTGCAAGTGTTCGGTAACACATGGGAAATGTTTATGCCTTGTACATGTCTTACGCATATAAATAGATATACTTATTCTTATAGCTGAGTATGATATATGTACTTGTTGATAAATTAAGAAATAAATATTATAGGTAGACAACATCATTTGCATCATTTCATAGAGCCTTGAGACTTGGTCGGTGTGGTAGCCAAGTAATGATTATCTTGAGGTCCCCGTCATGTTTTAGATGGGCATGAGGTCCCCACACTTGTGGAGTGTGGGCTTGAGGTCCCTGTACAAGATTGCACAGGCTTAAGCATGCATCCACGGGTGCATACTCCGTGTTACCAATAATTGCAAAGAGAAAAGAGATGTGCATTCGTGGCATTTGCATCGTATAAAAGTGAAAGTTGATTTACTCAAAAGACTAAGAAGATCATGAGTGTCATCTGAGGCTTGTGCTCGAAACCCTAAGGGAGAACAAGTTTTATTCTAAATTGAATAAATGTGAGTTCTAGATGTCAGAAGTGGGATTCTTGGTGCATGTCATAAATGAAAAAGTAATATCTGTAGACTCAAAAAAGATTTCCACAGTGATGGAATGAGAGAGAACAACCAATGTCAAGGAGGTGAGGAGTTTCCTTGGTTTGGCAGGGTATTATCAGTGATTCGTGCAGGATTTCTCCATTATTACCAAGCCTATGTTCTGGCTCACGCAAAAAGATGTGAAATTTTAGTGGGATGATGACTATGAACACATTTTTCATACTTTCAAAGAAAAGTTGGTGATTGCTTCTGTTCTTACTCTTCCAGAGCCTGGTAAGCGGTTCACAGTTTATTCTAATGGCCACGAGTGGGTTTGGGGTGCGTATTTGATGTGGCCAAGAGTGTGAATGCTACATTGATTTGTGCTTCATCTATGCAATCTGAAGTTACAAGGTTTAATAATGTTGACTTGCGTAAGGAGAAAGAAGCAATCAGTTGTGGAAGAGAGAAAAATATCCTAGTTCGTGCAAATGCTTATGTGATTCCTCCTTTGCGTAGTGCAAACAAGACAACAATGCATGGAATTAGAGGTGTGGATGGAGAAAAAAGAAAGTTAGTTTGGCTAAAGAGGAAGACATAAGATCAATCAAGTTCTCGTGATTGCAGTTCTATCTACAATGTTCATGAAGTTCTCAACACCAATTCTGAGGTTTCTAATGCACAACAAATACATATTTAGAAATCTAATGAAGTCTACTTTCCAACAAATCAAACGGCGCTTGATTTGGAGCTTCCTACACAAAGTCATGGTAACTTCATTAGATGTTGCACGAGCTGTCCGGAGAGACGCGCGAGACCTGCCAAACATAAAAAGTCCAAGTATTGCAATGCAAGTAAGTGTAAAATCTGACCACACCATGGTTTTTCAAAGGCTGAGAAGGATTTCTTTTTAGATTCCAAATGGATTTGAAAGCCCTTTGAACAAGAAAATAAAATATATACAGATTTGAATTCAGTTCGGATTCGGTTCGGGTCAGAGAGGAAGTCCAACACTAAAACGTCCATAACTTTCACAAACGGAGTCCGATTTGGGCGTTCTTGGACTCGTTTGAAAGCTATTTCAAAGACACATACAATAGATAAGGTGACAGCCACAGAATCCTTATAATAACGTCGCAAATTGAGAGAGAATCCGGTGGTAGTAGTTTAGATATTTCCTTTTTAGTTCGTATTGGAGTTTGTTTCGACCTTAGGCCAGGTTGTACGTGAGTTTTAGTCAAGGCCGTGTATTTTGCACCAATATAAGGCTAGGGCCTTAGCCTCATTGTAACTTAGGCTATGATATGACAAGTTTTATACTTGTGAAATAAAGGAGAAAATCGGCATGATGGTTGGTGGCAGCCAGATTGCATGATTGCAAGGTTTTCTCGTTTGGAGTTTGCTGAGTTGGTGAAAAGCAAGAATAGGAGATTCTTGAGATTGCTCATTGAATCTACAAGGTTCATCTCTTCTAATTTGTGTCTTCTTACTGAATTCACGGTTTGGGGAGTTCGACGGATTGCTTCTAGTGTGCGCCTTGCATACTAGTGCGAACTGCTCTTATCAATATTGTTTGCAGCATCAAGACAAGGAGAAGACTCTATCTAAGGAGAAGGAATCTTGCTGATCGTACCGGGAAAAATCGGGCCATCCCTACGCATCAACCAATCCTTAGTTGGTCCGCATCAGTACTCATGTAGGATGGAAAGGTAATCACTTATGCATCGAGACAGTTGAAGAAGCATGAGTAGAACTATCCAACCCATGACTTGGAGCTGGCTATAGTGGTGTTTGCTTTAAAGCTTTGGAGGCACTACCTATATGGTGAGACTTGTGATATTTTTACAGATCACAAGAGTCTTAAATACATTTTCACTTAGGAAGATCTAAATTTGAGGCAGCATAGGTGGTTAGAGCTAATTAAAGACTATGATCTTTCTATACAGTATCACCCGGGTAAGGCGAATGTGGTGGCAGATACGTTCAGCCGCACGGCAACACCCCTTATCTTGGCTTGTCTTATTTCAGATTTTGAGCGGATGGGCATCTCTTATGGCTATGCTGGTATCGCTCAATCAGAAACTCAGGTAATCATCGATTCTGCTATCCCTGAATGAGTAAAGAAGGCTCAAAAGCATGATAGGTTGCTACAGCGGGTGAGGGAGCGAATTGAGGAAGGAAAGGAGGGTGATTTTAGTATTGATGAGTTTGGGGTGTTGCGGTTCAAAGGTCACCTTTGTGTATCACAAAAGTCAGAAGTTAAAGAAGAAATTCTAAGGTAAGCTCATCGCACTCTATATACAGTGCATCCAGGTGAGACAAATATGTATGGGGATTTAAAGAAGAGTTTTTGGTGGAAGCGGATGAAGGTGTATATAGCACGGTATGTGGCGTCTTGTGGGGTATGTCAATGTGTGAAGGCTGAACATAGGTATCTGGTAGGAAAATTACAATCTTTATAGATCCTCAATGGCCATGGGATGACATCACCATGGATTTTGTGATTGGACTACCTCACACCCCATGGGGGAAAGATGATATTTTGGTTGGTTGTGTATAGGTTGACTAAGTTAGCGCATTTCATCCCCATTCACACAACAAATTCAACAAGTGAGTTGCCACCTATTTATGTACATGAGGTAGTATGGTTGCATGGTGTACCCAAATCAATCGTTTCAGATAGAGATGCTAAGTTTGTCTCTAAGTTCTGGGAGGGTTTGAGTGAAGCATTAGGTACTCAACTTCGTTTTAGTATGGCTTTTCACCCTCAGACTGATGGACAATCTAAGCGTACAATTCAGACCTTGGAAGATACGCTGAGAAGTTGTGTTTTATCTTGGAAGTGTAGTTGGGAGGATCATTTAGCGCTAGCGGAGTTCACTTACAACAATAACTACCATTCTAGCATTCGTGCAACACCTTATGAGGTTCTTTATGGCGAAAGTGCATATCACCACTTTTTTGGGATGCCGTGGGAGAGAAGGCTGTGTTGGGACTAGACTGGGTCCAACAAATAGTAGACCGAGTGGCAGAAATCAGACAAAATGTGCTAACTGCTCAGAGTTGATAGAAGAGCTATGCGAATGTCTGGAGGAGAGAATTGGAATTTGCAATGGGTGACCAGGTACTTCTGAAGGTGTCCCCCACAAAGGGAGTTGTGCGTTTTGGCACTAAGGGGAGATGTGCATTCATGGCATTTGTATCGCATGAAAGTAAAAGTTGAGAGTTAATGAAAATAGTACGAATGGTTGTTATGGGCATAATTTTTGTATAATACCTATTAGTGTGGATTTGTTTACTATCTTGCTTGTGCTTTGTTGAGTCATGGACTCACACGTATTGCTTATGTTTGTTTTTTTAGGTACTTTGTGAGAGTCGATATGCATGGAAATGGGGTAGCTTTTGGTGCACTACACACTGTTGTTCACTATGCTCAATAAATTAATAGACAATGTTTTATTGGAAGAACCATGCTAGTAAATTTCAGATCGGTTGTAATCATACCTATGAGAACAATTCGTATCCTATATAGTAAAGTTGGAGAATCTCCTTCAGTTGTTTTGTTATGGTTATGCTCTAAGTTTTTCTTATGTTTTGATCCGCTTTATTGATATGTGTTTCAAAGAAAATGCTGCCAAAATTTTAGAGAAAAGTTTACATTTTAATTACATGTTTTACAAATTAGTATCATTCTAGGTTTTTGTTGGACTAGGGTGTTACAAGTTGTTCATATTTTTGAACTGCATATCCTGGTCAATCATAAATGGATATTTTGGGTAGATAACCCACTACAACCCCAAAGATATGAGATAACAATTGGCTCTAGTTTGCTATCTACAAAAAACTAACTAGAAAACCTCTTATGTTTCATTGCATTCGAAGCACCAACCATTGTTGAATTGCAACAAAGTTCAAAATAAGGTTTCTGGATTGATGGAAATGTGGGCAATATTTTAATTCCAAATGTCAATAGGAGGCTTATATTACAAAATGCTAATGGTAAAAAAAAACTCATAACTAACAGTAGCAGATAAACTATAAGGTACTTCAAATATACGCAAAAACAGAATTATATCAGATTCGATTGGTTACACATATGACCTATAGTGGGGTTGATGAGGAAAAAAAAGCAACGCAGAAACATGCGTTTGCGAAAGTAGTCGACATCGATGAAGAAGACGAGCGGTTGTGCTGGTTGCGCTACATAGAAACCTTATTACTGCATAGTGCATGTTCTCTCTGCGGCAATAGCTCAGACATAGCATCTCTCCCTTCTTCCTAGTGCACACAGAAAAGAAAGGCTGGTGGCTGTGGCGGCTCAACACATCCAACACAGATTAACCAAAGAGCAAGAAGACGATGCGAGAAGGAATGGAGAAATTCAATTACCCTAGCTTGGACGTCTCTAGGTTCTTTATAGACGTGCAAATTACTCTCCACTAACTGATACCATTAAGTTGAAATAATTCATTAGTAACTGCTAATTCAAATCATTGGTAACTGTTAATTCAAACCAAATAATGATAATTAAGTAGCCTCTTGACCAGCTAAACACACACAGAGAGAGAAAGCACGATTTAGCAAAATAGGTAAACTCGATTCATGGCGAGACTACATTACGACATGTCATGCATCACAAGTCATAGGTTATGCATACGTGTGCGTGCGTGTGTGTTTAACCAAAACCCTTCTCATGCCACTTCATGCCATTTGTCACTTGTTTTATGTGGTAGCAAGAACTTCACCTTATATAGGGTACGTTTTTTAGGCTGCGGCTTTTGGCTATTCGTGAAAGGGGTAAGAGTAAGAGAAACTTATGTGTATTTTTAGCTGATATAAATGAAGTCGCTATATTGTATACTTCAACTTGTAAACCTCGTTTTGAAAAGACACTCCATTTGAAAACTAATTACTATAAAAAAAAAGTCAAAAAGCAGTTTTTAGAAGTCAAAAAGAAGAGGCTCATATTACTATCTCCTATTTATCTAAGCAATATAGGACTAAACTATACCATATTCTGAATTTAGGAATGAATAAATCTTTATCTGGGCCCAATTGTAACAGTCAATGTTCGAGAATGACATGTTGAAGAAATTCATTGGTCCCTACTTCGATTCCCTACAGCTAGCGCCTCATCTCAGCTGATTGGGATTTGATTTGACATCTCTGAGTCAAAATTGTCGCGAATTAGATTCACAAACTCCCTTTCAAACTGTTAAGATATTTTTTTTCTCAGACCCGGATTCCATTACCTATCATAACGGAGATTTCATCAAATTCTATCACTTGTCTCACGGAAATTCATTCGCTGCATCTAATCCTAGCAAAGCTCAACCAGGACTAAAGCAAGTGAGAAAGTTCAGCAAAACAGAGTAATATCTTGACCCCTTCCTTTTGAATAGCTGCCAGAATTCCCAAAGAAAAAACGCATGCATAGCAAACGATCTCGGCAGGAGATCGAACGAGTTTTTTCCCCTCGAAAACAGGCTTTATTCCTGATTTTCCACATGGCCCAGCAAATTGCAGCCAGAGCAGCAACCAGCTCTAAGAACTGTACCAATCACCCCCCAAATTAAACATACCTTTTCGCCACACAATCAAAAACAAATGTTCGATGGTTTCATGCTCGTTGCAAAAACAGCAAACAGGGTCTCCCTTCCGGTTTTCGTAGCAGTATATCTTTTGTCAATTTAGCAATGTGCTGTATCAACTACCTTCTAAATGTAAATGACCATTTGATGAACAGTCACATATTGTTCATTACAAAGAGAAAATAACTAAGCGAATCTAATGCAAAGAGGGGAAGAGCCACACCAGCAGTACGTCTTCCCAAAAATCAGTATTCTTCCCATTTTCCACCATGAACTTAAAGCAAACTGTGAAGAGATATCGTGCTGGAATTATTGAACTTCGAGCAATTAGTGAAAACCCTAATAGCTAGCAGCATGCCTTTCTGAAAGGCAGGGGCTACCAGCCTATCACTGCAAGCAGCATGGACGCGTACTGTTGATCATGCCCATGAATGTCTCTCTCAAGAGACAAATTTTGGAATGGTGCTCAAAATTTCCTTCTTAATATATGCATGCACGATTTTTTTTTCTTTTCATCGCGGAAATTCCTCATCTTCCATTAGTTTGAACAGAAACATAGTTTTTAGGGGGTGTTTGGGACTGCTCCACAAACTCTGCTCCACGAATTCTACCGTGGAGCAGCTCCACAAAAAACCTAGAGTTTGTGGAGCACCCCTTTAGGTGCTCTCACAACTCCACCTTTATTTCCTCGAACAGAGTGCGTGGAGCTGAACCTGTTTGACTAAAAAACATAGAGCGGAGCTGAAAAATGTGGAGTGGAGCAGTCCCAAACACCCCCTTACATAGGTGAAGAGAAACAAAGAAATGGATCAATTACCAGGTACTCCATTCGTGTCACAATATTGGTCGTTTTTGAGTTGGGCACAAGAATTAAGAGAGTGAGTGAAATTGCATTGTTACCCTTCAATCGTTACCACAAACTTACTCTAGGGGTGCAATCAGAGCGGATACGGACAGATATCACTTATTTTGTATCTTATTTCATATTTTTCCTCGGAGTCGGACACGGATAACACCGGATATCCATTTCTCCATTCCATATCCATTTCATAATCTTTTGGATGGTCAGTCGAACGAAAATTATCCGTTTTTTTGCACAGGACATTGGATAGTATGGTATAATCAGAACGAACATGGAGAGACTAATTATTGATATGTTGAAAGAAGAACACTCAGTACTTCTGCCTGTTTAGATGTGACAATCTGCCTATATGTTATCTTGTTCTTAGGTGAAGTCACAACAGACTTCCTCATATCACTTAACATACGGATATATACGGACGGATATCACTTATTCCGTATCCTATTCCATATTTTTCCTCGGAGTCGGAGTCGGACACGGATAGGGCCAGATACCCATCTACCCCTTCTGTATTTGTTCCGCATGCCTTCGGTCGGTCGAACAGACAAAAATTATCTGCTATCTTACTCACATGGGAAATAAAGTAATGGAAAAGTGACCATTTATTGATGAAATTAATCAAAGGCATAACATGAACAAAGGAGGAAAAAATGCCTCCGTAGAATGACTTATATTTTGAGAAGAATTGAGAAGACTAAGGCTCTGTTTCAAATAGTGATGGTTTCTAGCTTCTAGATTTCAGAAGCCAAAAACTGTTTGAAACGTGTTAACTTCTTAACGTGGGTTTTCCCTTTGCATTATAAATCTTGGACGAAGAAATCGTTGGGGTGAGATCGATGCTGATCGTTGATTTGCTTTATATCAACATCGATCTCACGCATCCCATCCTTTTCAAGTCCCATGAATCATGGACGAAGAAATTGAGAGTGCTCCTCGCCTCCGGATGGGTACCTGACCTTGCGGTGGACATCGTTGGTGAGCTCCCAGTTGAATATTGCCGATGTTCTCCCGAGTTACAAATAATGCATAAAAATAGAGACAAGAGACATGAATTTTTACATGAAAAACCCTTATGGAAAAAACCACAGACGCTCAAAGGAAAATTACTATAATGAGGAAAGATTACAATGGAGCACTTATCATTCCTATGGGCTACTAGGTACATATATATTGGGCAAGGGAAATCAGTCCCATACGGAGACGAAACCGAATCAAAGTCGGTATAGATTGACACCATATCTGATACAACCTGCACATGCACCTATCATACCACATCTGACAAGAGGCAACGAAGTGTCCTACATGGACATGGTACAAATTTGGATCAATTTCAACAATCTGTACCTTAAGCCGAATTCCCTCCAGTAGTCGAAGAATGCGATAAACTCCTCTAATGAAATTATTATGAACACCTTGTGCGCCGAAAATCCATCAGACTAATCTTCCAGTAGAAAGACTGGAACAGACTTGTCCAAAGCTTCGTGTAGCAAAATTGAGCAAATCACCATCAGATATGAACACAGCTATTAATAAAGCAGACGAACAAATCTGGGTCTTTAACAATATATAACCCCAGTAAAGTCTAAGTCTGTACAATTGACCTCTTGAAACAAATTCTCAATCATCGAATGGCATAAGCCAAAACACCACATGTGGCGCTGGACAGCGAAGAATTCATATCATGAAATCTGATATGCTCCACCTAGAACATAGAATTTGGCAAACAACGCTCCTTGAAAGAGCAACTCTTCAACAAAAAAAGTAGAATAGTCTTATTGCACGTGTAACCATCATGTACGCCAAACTGCCGACTTCAAAGGTAATTGAATTCCATGACATGGTTGAAATTACTCCTGTAAAACTGTTCGAATAAAAGAAACTTTTGCGCCATCAATAGAGTATAAACTGTAGTAGACCCCTCATATCGAGCTGCGATAACTGGAGGACATTGTAATATTCATGCAAAAATAAACTCCTTCTTGCACTTAAATCTTTCATCTCAAACTGAAATTGGAGCAAAACCTTCACTTTCAAATAGCAAAACTCCAAAGAGTATCATGCTACCTGCCATCAGGGTGTTATCAAACGGTGAATAAAATACCAAATTCAAATGTTTCCACAACTGACATTGTATTTTTAAGTTTCCTCGATCAAGTGTAGCCTAAATCAACTCAATATGTTGAAAGCCTGCAACTCCACCTTAGACTTCTCACATGTGTATTGTTGTGGGGGTGGCCAACCCCCGTGACTGGGCCTTGCAACTGGCCCAATATGTAATAGGCATAATAGTATAAATGAATGTACCAATGTGCCCTCATCCTTTATAAGTACTAAGGGGGGCAGGAGAGGGGATCCTCTCACTATTATTCACCCACCTTCCACATCCAACCTCTGTGCTGGCTCTCCTCTTCTCCTGCTAGTCCCCTTCTTTACTGTTTGGCCTGTAGCTACAACAGATGGCACCGTCCGTGGGGACCGGGTAAGAAGTCGCGCAAAGAAGAGTCACCACCGCAAGGAAGATCTGCTCTGTAGTCACGCGAAGAAGAGTCACCACCGCGAGGAAGATCTGCTCCGTGGCCGGGCTGGGATACATCCTGGCATGCTGGATCCAGATCGGCTGGAACAAAAAGTGCTAAGAAAAGGTAGAGCATTTTTGAATAATTCAACTCGCTCATCAGTTGTTGTTGCATGCAAGTCTCCTTGTAGATCTGATAGATCCATCGATCCATCGTCCTGATTTTCACTAGTATTGTTGAGTACTGCTTGAGTAGCAAAGCGTGTCCGTGCATCGGGGTCTCCGTGCCGGTCTCCACGTCATAGCCTCCCATGTCGAGGCCTCCGAGCACATTTGCAAAGCGTATCCGTGCATCGGGGTCTCCGTGCCGGCCTCCACGTCGCAGCCTCCGAGCGCGATCCCTCACCTCCAAGCGCGATGGAAGAAGCCCTCGCTTCCGAGCGCGATCGAAGCCCTCGCCTCTGAGCCAAGCTTGGAAAGTTTGGATTACCAGGAGGGAATGAGCAAAGCGGAGGCTGTTCGTGCCAAGCTCCACCAGTTCCCCCATCCAAACTCCCTATGGCGAAGAGCGAGCAGCAGGAGGGGCGAATACCTGGCCACGGAGGCGGAGTACTACGCAGCCCACGGCGTGGAGGGCGAGTCGTCCTACTTCACCGCGCTGGGGGCGGATCGGCGGCGCGCTGCCTCTTCATGCGCGTGTGGCGCCTGGCGGGCGCCGCAAGGCCGAGGGCGCTCGTCTTCATGGTCCACGGCTACGGCAACGACATCAGCTGGATGTTCTAGTCCACCGCCGTCTTCCTAGCCCGCTCCGGCTTCACCTGCTTCGCCGTAGACCTCCCCGGCCACGTCCGCTCCTACGGCCTCCGCGCCTTTGCACCTGACCTCGACGCCGCCATCATCGACCTCCTTGCCTTCTTCTGCTCTGTCAGGTGTCGGGAGGAGCACACCAGGCTGTCGTGCTTCCTCTTCGGGGAGTCCATGGGCGGGGCCATCTGCCTGCTCATACACCTCCGCATGCCATCGGATGAGTGGGCGGGCGTCGTGCTTGTGGCGCCCATGTGAAAGATCTTTGATCGGATCCGCCTGCCCTGGCCACTGCCAAATATCCTCACCCTCTTCGCGCGGTTCGCGCCCACACTCCCCATCGTGCCCACCGCCGACATCATCGAGAAGCCCACGAAGCCTCCGCGCCAAGCAGCCAAGTCGCAGCCTTCGCATTGAGGTATCTACGCCGAGCTCCAAGTCATAGCCTTTTGCATCGAGGTCTCGTCGCTGACCTCCACGTTGTGGCCTTCCGCGTCGAAGCCTTCACGTCGAGCCTCTAGGTCGTAACCTTCCTCCTTGAGGTCTTCGCGCCAGACTCCACGCCGGCATCCTCGACCTTGGCTCTGCGCATGTTGGCTCCGCAATGAGCAGCCTCGCCTCCGCGTGGCTCTGCACAGACTTCGCATTAGCATCGTCGACCTCAGCTCCATGCCCGCCGACTCTCTGGGCTGCCTCTCAGCTGCCACATCGCCAGTTCCAGTCCGTCTCCTCCGTCGAGGTCGCCGCCCTGCCAGACCTTGCATGCACAGCCTTGACCACTGCTCGGACTTTGCATGCAGATCTTCGGTCGGCATCTGCACCTCAGGCTACCTCGCAACGGCTCCGCCTCTACGACAATGCCTTCAGCTTCGGCCGACCTCTATCTCAAGCATGTGTCTCTGAGAGCGATGCATGGCTCATGCACGTGCATGTGCATGCGTCATGGGACCTCTCTCAAGCATGTGCCTCAACTCGCCTCCACGCTGCCGAAGACTGGCTCCGGCCCTCGCTTGCCCCTGCGATGCCCCGAAGACCAACTTCGGCATTCGCTCGCCTCCACGCCACTGAAGACTGGCTCCGGCCTCTGCTCACCTCCACACTGCCGAAGATCGGCTCCAGCCTCCGTTCGCCTCTACTACATCCAGAAGACAAGCTCCGGCCTCAGCTCGCCTTCGCAGACTTTACACTGGCTACCGCAACGCCGGTCTCTGAACCAGCCATGGCCTGGTCCATGTCGGCGGGGCCCGTCGCCTTGATATCCTGTGCCGGCTGCGTGCGCTCCTGCGCTAGCCGCATGCATGTGTGATGGAACACAAAGCAGCGCTCGCACCCTTCTCATTTGCTTCCTGCACACAAAAGACAGCACTATGCAGCAACCCTGCTCTCGGGTTTGCCTTCATTGGATGCGTCTGCTCAGCTGGGTTCCCGTGGACTTCACCTCCAAGCTCAGTACGTGAGTGGCAGCTGTTGGTCTAGCGCTCTCACATCAATAAATGCAGGGCGTGAGGGGGCGCCAGCATTTACTAGCTGTCCCGCTTCGTCAGGACACCATAAGAAATGCTAGCAGCATCGAACATGTCGGTCACAGCAAGGAGCAGGTAAGACAGGTGCACTCTTCACAAGCATTTAATGCTACTAGGTGTTGTCTTCATCTACATGTGTGCTCCCGTTACATTATGCTAGCACAACTGACATTTTTTGTGATATTTTCTTCACTTGCACTATGGCTTTTGTCTGCCTTTTACTTAAATCGCACGATGGCCTTAGCGTACTCCACGGAGTATAAATAAGACGCACGGTCTCCGCGTGCACTCTACGTGAGTATAAACAAAATGCGCGGCCTCCGCGTGCACTCTACGTGAGTATAAACAAGACGCGCGGCCTCCACATGCACTCTATGTGAGTATAAACAGGACGTGCAGCCTCCGCGTACACTCTATGTGAGTATAAACAAGATGTGCAGCCTCCGCGTGAACTCTACATGAGTATAAACAAAACGTGCGGCCTCTACGTGCACTCTACGTGAGTATAAAGAAGACGCGTGGCCTCCGCGTGCACTCTACATGAGTTTAAACAAGACGTGCGGCCTCCGCGTGCACTCTACGTGAGTATAAACAAGACACGTGGCCTCCGCGTGCACTCTTCGTGAGTATAAAGAAGACGCGTGGCCTCCGCGTGCACTCTACGTGAGTATAAATAAGACGTGCGGCCTCCGCGTGTACTCTTCGGAGTATAAATAAGACGTGCGGCCTCCGCGTGCACTCTACGAAGTATAAATAAGACGCGCGGTCTCCGCGTGCACTCTACGTGCGTATAAACAAGACGTGCGGCCTCCACGTGCACTCTACGTGAGTATAAACAAGACGCGCGGCCTCCGCGTGCACTCTACGTGAGTATAAACAAGACACGCAGCCTCCGCGTGCACTCTACGTGAGTATAAACAAGACGTGTGACCTCCGCGTGCACTCTATGTGAGTATAAAGAAGATGTGTGGCCTCCGCGTGCACTCTATGTGAGTATAAAGAAGACGCGTGGGCTCCGCGCGCACTCTTCGAAGTATAAATAAGAGGCGCGGCCTCTGCATGCACTCCACGAAATATAAATAAGACACGCGGCCTCCGCGTGTACTCTTCGGAGTATAAATAAGACGTGCGGCCTCCGTGTGCACTCTACGAAGTATAAATAAGACGCGCGGTCTCCGCGTGCACTCTACGTGAGTATAAACAAGATGCGCGGGCTCCACGTGCACTCTACGTGAGTATAAACAAGACGCGCGGGCTCCACGTGCACTCTACGTGAGTATAAACAAGACGCGCAGCCTCCGCGTGCACTCTACGTGAGCATAAACAAGACGCATGACCTCTGTGTACACTCTACGTGAGTGTAAAGAAGAGGTGTGTCCTCCGCGTGCACTCTATGTGAGTATAAAGAAGACGTGTGGCCTCCGCGTGCACTCTTCGAAGTATAAATAAGACGCGCAGCCTCCGCATGCACTCCACGAAATATAAATAAGACGTGCGGTCTTCGCGTGCACTCAACGTGAGTATAAACAAGACGCGTGGCCCCCATGTGCACTCTACGTGAGTATAAACAAGACGCGCAACCTCCACGTGCACTCTACGTGAGTATAAAGAAGACGGCGGCCTCCGCGTGCACTCTACGTGAGTATGAACAAGACGTGAGGCCTCTGCATGCACTCTATGTGAGTATAAACAAGACGCGCGACCTGCACGTGCACTCTACGTGAGTATAAACAAGACGCACGGCCTTCGCGTGCACTCTACGTAAGTATAAACAAGACGCGTGGCCTCCGCACGCACTCTACATGAGTATAAAGAAGACGCGGGGCCTCCGCGTGCACTCTACGTGAGTATAAAATAAGACACGCACCTCCGCGTGTACTCTTCGGAGTATAAATAAGACGTGCGGCCTCCGCGTTTACTCGATGAAGTATAAATAAGGCGTGCGGTCTCCACGTGCACTCTACGTGAGTATAAACAAGATGCGCGGCCTCCACATGAACTCTACGTGAGTATAAACAAGACGTGTGGCCTCCGCGTGCACTCTACATGAGTATAAACAAGTCGCGTGACCTCCGTGTGCACTCTACGTGAGTATAAAGAAGACGTGTGACCTCCGTGTGCACTCTACGTGAGTATAAAGAAGACGCGCGATCTCCACATGCGTAGCGCCCTCGGCCTACGCCGTTCACGCCCGCCCTCCGTGGGCGCGGGTTTTTGAAGGTAGGGGAATGGCAGTTTCACCCCCTGCCTATGCGTGCGTAGCGCCCTCGGCCTACACCGCTCGTGCCCGCTCCCCACGGGAACCATTCTTGAATGTAGGGGAACGACAATTTGGCATCCTTGCCTCCGTGTACGTAGCGCCCTCGACCTACGCCACTCCCGCCCACTCCCCGCGAGCATCGTTTTTGAAGGTAGAGGAACGGCAGCTTCGCCTCCGTGTGCGTAGTGCCCTCGGGCCACGCCGCTGGCTCCCACTCCCCGCGAGCATCATTTTTGAAGGAAGGGGAACTGTAGCTTCGCCTTCCTGCCTGTGCGTACGTAGCGCCCCTGGCCTACGCCACTTGCGCCCGCTCCCCGCGGGCATCATTTTTGAAGGTAGGGGAACAACTTCTTTGCCTCCCTGCCTGTGCGTACGTAGCATCCCTGGCCTACGCCGCCCGTGCCCGCTCCCTGCGGGCACTGTTTTTGAAGGTAGGGGAACAACGTCTTCGCCTCCTTGCCTTTGCGTGCGTGGCGCCCTCGGCCTACACTACTCATGCCCGCAATCCGCGGGCACGGTTCTTCAAAGGTAGGGGAACGGCGGCTTTGCCTCCCTGCCCCCACATGCGTAGCGCCCTCGGCCTACGCCGTTCGCGCCCGCCCTTCTGCGGGCGCGGGTTTTTGAAGGTAGGGGAATGACAGTTTCACCCCCTGCCTGCGCGTGCGTTGCGCCCTCGACCTACGCCGCTCGCGCCCGCTCCCCGCGAGCACCATTTTTGAATGTAGGGAAACGGTAGCTTCGCCTCCCTGCCTGTGCGTATGTAGCACCCCCGGCCTACGCCACTCGCACCCGCTCCCCGCGGGCACCATTTTTGAAGGTAGGGGAGCGGCGTCTTCACCTCCCTGCCTATGCGTACGTAGCGCCCCTGGCCTACGCCGCCCGCGCCCGCTCCCCGCGGGCACCGTTTTTGAAGGTAGGGGAACGACGTCTTCGCGCTCCTTGCCTTTGCGTGCGTGGTGCCCTCGGCCTACGCCACTCGCGCCTGCCATCCGCGGGTGTGGTTCTTTGAAGGTCGGGGAACGGCGGCTTCGCCTCCCTGCCCCCACGTGCGTGGCACCCTCGGCCTATGCCGTTCGAGCCCGCCCTCCGCGGGCCCAGGCTTTTGAAGGTAGGGGAATGGCGTCTTCGCCTCCTTGCCTATGCGTGTGTGGCACCCTCGGCCTATGCCGCTCGTGCCCACCGTCCGCGGGCGCGGTTTTTTGAATGTAGGGGAACGACGTCTTCGCCTCCTTGCCTCTGCGTGCGTAGCGCCCTCGGCCTACGCCGCTCGTGTTCGTCCTCCGTGGGCGCGGGTTTTTGAAGGTATCCATCTTGCAGGCATCATCTTGGTGGGGCGACTGGCTCTGGTGCAGCACTTCGCCATCTGCCTCGTAGGCTTCGCCTCGGTGGGACGGCCCAGCTCCGGCGCAGGACTTAGCCGTTCGGTCATGGCGGCAGGGCATGGGGGATGGCGACGGGGCAGGTGCGGCGGCGTGGCATGAGGGGATGGGGGCGGTTGGATGACGCCGTGCCGACGCGGGAGCGCAGGCGAGGACGTATGGTGACGCGGGGCCGGACGGACGGGATGACGACGCTCAGGCATGGGAGCAGTGAGTGCAGTGAGGAGACAGAGAAGAAAAAGAAGAAATGAGTGGAGGGGAAGGAGAGAGGGTAGGGGTGGTCGGGTGCCCAAAACAGAGAAAGGCAGGGGGTTCTGGGCCCACATGGCAGGGAAAGGTAAGGGAGGAGAAAATGAGGGAAAAAGAGGAAATAAAGGGCTCAACCCAATTACAGAAATTTGAATTTTAAATTTAAACTTTTAACTTACCTTAAGATTCATTAATTTTGATTTTGCATGATTTTCAAATTTAAATTTTAGCTCTAGTGTTAAGACTAGTCTTGAATTTAATTGTATAGTTTATGTATGTATATACTTGAGTTGTACTTTTAATTCAGCTAATTCCCTTTAACTACTTTATAAACCATGATTTGATTTCGTAACTAGATTCTTGGAATTACTTTCTCAGGGTTAAATACTATTTAAATTATTTGTATTCACTTATCTAATTATTTATTTTTATGTTTGCTATTTGGTGCTTGAGAATTATTTTCTGATATTATTTGCTCAACACATAACTCAGGAAAACCCAAGTAAAATGTCGAATCAAAATTCAAATGACAATAAGATGCAAATAAAAGTTTTAAATCTCTCAAAATTTCAAACATTCAAAATTTAGGATGTTACACCGAGGTAGAGCGCAAAACGATGCTTAGGGTGTGGCGTGGGTCAGCAATGAATTAGAGTCAAGACTAGGAACAGAGTTGAGACGAGTTGAAATCATTGAGTTGGAGTTGAATCTTGATACACTACTGTGTGCATGTAGCAATGTAGGGCTTGAAACTTTCGTGGTAGCCTTCTTCGAGTCCATGGATTGCAATTTGCGGGACGCGCGTAGCCGATCTAATGATTTTTTCCAGTCTGATCGCCTCTATGACGCCATGCCATGTGTGCCTTGATGTCGCGCGATACAATGGTCTTGGACCTGATCATCAGATACCACTGATTATAAATAATATATAAAAATAAAGGTGAGAGACATAAGTTTTTATGTGAAAAATCCTTATGGAAAAAAAATCATAGGGTTGAAGGTAAATCACTATAATAAAGAGAGATTACAGTGGAGCGCTTCATCTTTCCTATAGGCTACTGGGGTGTATATATATTGAACCAGGAAAACGAGTCACATACGGAGAGGAAACCAAATCAAAGTCGATTGCTACAGATTGAAACCACATTTGATACAACCCGATCATTCACCTATCATATCACATCTGGTATAAAACGACGAAGTGTCCTACACGAACACGATACAAATTCAAATCAACTTCAACATCTGCATCTGCCCTCTGGTTGAAGCTCTTGACAAGTATGCAGTCGCACTGCTCGTAGACCGACCTCAGGCACACCTGCATCAATTCACATTTAGCTTGTAAGTTCAGAAGAGAGGGAGAATGAGAACTGCAATCCAGCACAAGCTAAATCTCAGCTTAATATCCCATATACAAACAGGCCTTAATACGAGGGAAAAGACTGCAATTGGAACGACACAAATTAGTGAAACCCTAATTTATACCCAAGTTGTTAGTCCGATATTTCACGATACAATAAATCAGCAGCAATAAATCAACAACTTTCTCTCTCCTCGGTTTTCATGTACAACACCAGCTAGGCTAACCGACAGTAATGAAAAAGAATGCACGCAACAGTAATAAAGACACCAATCTTCTCTGCAGTAGAGACCTCCGATCAAACAGCAACCAGCAGCAGCAACTCTACGTCGATCAATCAACAACCAACATCAGCACTCCCTTGCAGTAGCAATCTCCAATCCAACAGCAACCGTGGCAGTTGATCTCTCTTCCTGTCTCTCTCCAGCCAACATGCAACGACAGCAATAGCAGAGATCAACTGCTGTCGATTCTTCTCCATAGCAACTGCAGCAGCCCGTGCGCTCGGCCACGCACTACCAGCAGCGACGGATCACACACGATTCAGTCCCCAAACTTGATCAATGATCAAATCCACAAGACAACAATGAAATCTCTAGATGGTTTCACGTACACGAACATGAGTGCCGTTCTGGCTGTCAAAACGTGACGAGTTTTTCTGGATATTTCTTAAGAAACGTTCGGCCTTAGGCTTTTATTTTGCCACGCACGCATATATCAGACTTAGGGTTTTCTTATATTAGATTCTACTGATGAATTTTAGTTATAGCTGATAAATAGAAGTAACCGATAAGTGTTGATAAACATCATCCGGATGTTTTTTCCTAACTATCATCCAGATTTGTGACCATTGGATTAGAGATCCAACGGGCATAAATTCTCCCCCACCCCCTCAAAAAAAATCTCCCCCTCCTCAAAAAAAATCCCCCCTAAAAAAAAAGGGTCGTTGGATCTCTAATCCAACGGTCTCAAAACTGGATGATAGTTGAAAAAAAACATCCGGGTGATATCTATACACACCCATATAACTAATAGAAACGGCTGAGAAATCGGCTGACGAATAATAATGCATCCGTTCTGCTAAAATGGAGCCTTCCTCTCGAATTTTTTGTACGGATAATCCATTTTTTATTCAAAATTACAGAAATATACCTGCGGGAAAATTTTTTACAAGAATATGCTTCAGTCGCCTAATGATTGGGCGACTGGAGCCTTTCGCCCAACCATTGGGCGACTTTAATCCAGTCGCTCAATGGTTGGGCGACTGCATCCAGTCGCCCAACGATTGGGCGACTTAAATGCAGTCGCCCAATGGTTGGGCGACTGCAGTCAAGTCTCCCGTGAATGTTTTAAATTTTTTCAATTTTGTAGTTTTAAACTGGTAAAAAATATGCTGGAGTTGTAATAAAAGTTTATGTTCATTGTATATTATAGGTGTGTAAAAAATTTTGGGAAATTTTTTTTAGGAACGATTGACCGTAGAACGATCGGTACATACGATGGTAAGTGATATTTTAATGTTATTGAGAATTCGTGTCTCTGGGCTAGGATTGGGTTGAGGAGGATCGACGGGCCCAGCGGTCAGATTATCACAGACGGTTCTACATACAAACCATCTGTAATACTCGCTATCACAAGTTTTATATATCGATGCAATATAAACAACTAGTCTGAAAAGATAAAATAGCAAAGTTGTATATGGCTTATATATACTCATTAAAAAGGTTTCGACGAGATCTACAAC
This sequence comes from Dendrocalamus latiflorus, assembly GCA_017311315.1. Taxonomy (NCBI): domain Eukaryota; kingdom Viridiplantae; phylum Streptophyta; class Magnoliopsida; order Poales; family Poaceae; genus Dendrocalamus; species Dendrocalamus latiflorus. Next base: position 3,578,701 of record CM029669.1, on the reverse strand, counting down.
TTTTCAGTTGAAGCAAAATCCAAATTCCGAAAGGAAGGCCAAGAAAAAGGGCAAAAACAGAAACCAAAAACTTACGACGCGGGTTTAGGTCCAAAGATGGCCGATTTTCGGGGTCTTGGAGGGCGACGGGCGCAAGCCGGTCATTTTTATTGGATCGGGCTCGTCGTTAGCTTTCCAACGAGTACAAGAACGTCGAAAACGGACACCGTATGCAAAAGTTATGCCCGTTTTACTGAAGGTGTGTCGGAAACAGACTGAAACTGCTATAACTTTTGATCCCGTGGCCGAAATTGCTCAAATTTTTTTCTAGAGGCTGTTGGATGTATGAAGAACAGCTCCACCAATTTTCACTTTTTTTAGCGAAGGTTTGATGCACTTTCCAAATTCTCAGTAAATCAAAATATTACTTACCATCGTATGTACCAATTGTTTTATGGTCATTTGTTCCTAAAAAAAGTTTCCCAAAATTTTTTACACACCTACAACATACAATGAACATAAACTTTTATTACAACTTCAGCAGATTTTTTACCAGTTTAAAACTATAAAATTGACAAAATTTAAAACATTCACGGGGTCCTGAGTGCAGTCGCCCGAGGGTAGAGCGACTGGATTAAAGTCGCCCAATGGTTGGGCGAAAGGCTTCAGTCGCCCAACCATTAGACGACTGGAGCCTATTTTTGTAAAAATTTTTCCCGCGGGTATATTTCTGTAATTTCGAATAAAAAATGGATTATCCGTACAAAAAAATTCCCTTCCTCTCTATCTTAAAAAGAGCCCGATTCGCCTGTGGGCCCCACCCCCACCCACCGTCCTCACGCGTTCCGGCAGCACCTTGCCCTTCCTCGCCACAATCACGCCTCTGCCCTTCTCCCGCCACTCCCTCCTCTGCTCTCCATCGACCGCCACTCCACCGCCCACCATCTCGTCGCCCTCCTCCCTCTCGATCTCCACCCTCCTCGCATCTTCCCTCGACCGCGAGATCTCGCCTCCCGCCACCGCCCGTCGGAACTCTAACTCGTGCCACCATGTCGGACTCTCACCCCCACGGCGACACCATCCCGCTCCACCCCTCGTTGGCGTAGTCTGACATGGACGAGATCCTCTTCCTCGGCCTCGACAACGCCGGCAAGACCACCCTCCTCCACATGCTCAAGGACGAGGTTAGGCATCTCTCCTTTCGATTTCTAGCCTTTTTCCCCCTTTCATCTTGCTGGGGATTCTTGATTTGGTCTGATTGGTATGTTTGTGTCTAGATTGGATGGCAGCGGCTCGTGCAGCACCAGCTGACGCGGTACCCGACATCGGAGGAGCTGAGCATCGGCAAGATCAAGTTCAAGGCCTTCGACCTCGGCGGCCACCAGATCACCCGCCGCGTCTCGAAGGACTACTACGCCAAGGTTGCCTTTACTTCTTCTTCCTTCTTCTTGCTGCCTGTTTCTTTACTTATGGTTAAGAGTTACTCCTCGTGCAATTGTTGTGTGATTTGGGTCAGAAGCAACTCATGCCCTGATTGAAACTAAGATAATAGGGTTTAGACATAAGGAACATCTGGGATTTGGCATATATCTGAGTAGATAAGGCACCAGGGTCATCTTACCCATAGAACAAGTAGAAATTATCAATCATTTAATGGCTTCTTGTGAAGACAATCCCCCCATTAAGCAACCAGGGATGCTGCCAGTGCTGGTCCTCAATTTTAGCCATTTGTTCATGGCATGATTCTGAATAATACAAGATATTTGAGCTCTAATATTAAGCTCGTTTCCCATAGACAATAGGCCAATAAACATTTAAAGAAGGGGTGTAGGGTGGTAGTCTCTATCCAAGCAGAATATAGAAGACTGGTTGTAACTCCAGTCACTTTTAGCAAAATTAATTTTAGAGCGAATTTTATACACATAAAAGCTGGCCATGAAGTTACATGGATTTTCCTGGCTAACTTAGTCTTCCAAAGCTTTGAGCCATCACTTTTGCAACAGCCAGTGGAACTACATGGATTTTACTAGCAAATGTTTTGCCTAACAGAGAAGAAAGTCCACCAAATAGAGCAAGATTAAATCAAACCACTCCTCTCGCCTCCTTCAAACCCCCTGCCGTCCCCTCGCCGGCCACGCCCACACCGCAGGTCAGACTCCGGTGCAGGCGTGCTTGCCTTTGTCTGTTCTTTGCGCTTGTAATTTAGTATCTTTTTCTGGTGCTGAAGTTTAAATTTCCATTAAGAGGTGCAGTGGTTTGTTGGTTTACGTTGTGACGGTTGTGTTCATTTTTGCTCAACTTTGGGTTAAAGATCTGGTTTCTTTCTGGAGTGATTAGTATTTTATTTATGGGTTGATAGAGTTTACTTGAAATGTGCTGGTGAAGCAAAGTGCGGGTTAAAGGTTAGAGTTCTATTTTGAAAGATTTTGCTTTTAGCAAAATGTCAGATAAAGTTAGTTTTTTTTAGAAATTGATTGATGCCATCCTTAGGTATCACAAGCTTGCAAAACGCGCAATGGTAGCAATAAGATGCTCAATTCACATGGAGGTGCCTCTGGGGCAGACTGATGGACTTGTTGTTTCTCCTAAGTACATCCGGTACCTTGTTAGGGTCACCAACGGTAAATTGGAGGTGAACAAGAAGTGAATGGATGAATTTCTATATGTTTTGTAGACTAAGGTATGAACTATTGATTGACTTTGCATTGCAATGTAGGGGATACCGTCTCTTCCCTATACTTTTCCTGGCATTATTGCTCCTGTTGTGGTTACAGACCAAACAGAGAGAGATGGTACTGAAGAGTGAGAGAGATGAGTAATGGCCTGGGTCTCCCCATGGCCTGTATTCCATATATATACATGGGGAGTGCTTTTACAATTATACCCTTACATCTGAGTATCCCCTTCACGGGCACTTATGTCATTACACATGGCCTATTCTGGGCCTTACAATCTTCTACCAGGCCCGCTGGGATTAGGTGAGGGCCACCCCTACAACAGGAGCCTCTCATGGTAAAGGGCTTCACAGGGCCGAAGCCATGTTGCCGAGTCCTTTGGCCCCCTCCGTCCCTGCGGCCTGTGAATCTCTCCGAACTTGTGGAGTTTCGATGTGCGGTGTGTCCCGGGGCTGAGGCCGTAGCCGAAGCCGATGGCCGGATTGCGACCGAAGTAGACGCACGTGCTCCGTCCCCTACCCTTCGAACGGGTGGCAGCGGAGCTGGCGCCTAGCCGAAGTAGACGCGCGCGCTCCGTCCCCTACCCTTCAAACGGGTGGCAGCGGAGCTGGCGCCTAGCCGAAGTAGACGCGCGCGCGCTCCGTCCCCTACCCTTCGAAAGGGTGGCAGCGGAGCTGACGCCTAGCCGAAGTAGACACGCGCGCTCCGTCCCCTACCCTTCTAACGGGTGGCAGCGGAGCTGGCGCCTAGCCGAAGTAGACGCGCGCGCGCTCCGTCCCCTACCCTTCGAACGGGTGGCGGCGGAGCTGGCGCCTAGCCGAAGTAGACGCGCGCGCGCTCCGTCCCCTACCCTTCGAACGGGTGGCGGCGGAGCTGGCGCCTAGCCGAAGTAGACGCGCGCGCACTCCGTCCCTACCCTTCGAACGGGTGGCGGCGGAGCTGGCGCCTAGCCGAAGTAGACGCGCGCGCGCTCCGTCCCCTACCCTTCGAATAGGTGGCAGCGGGCGCTCCGTCCCCTACCCTTCGAATGGGTGGCAGCGGAGCTGGTGCCTAGCCGAAGTAGACGCGCGCGCTCCGTCCCCTACCCTTCGAACGGGTGGCAGCGGAGCTGGCGCCTAGCCGAAGTAGACGCGCGCGCGCTCCGTCCCCTACCCTTCGAATGGGTGGCAGCGGAGCTGGCGCCTAGCCGAAGTAGACGCGCGCGCTTTGCCAAGGTCAGACTTGGCTCCGAGGTCGGTATTGGGGACCGAGTCGGGGTCGCGGCTGACGCTGTAGTGAGAATGGGCCTTGCGCCGCTGATGTCGCTGCACTTCGGGACGATTGTGCCCCGCGATTGGGTAGTGCGCTTTTAATGGCGGCTGGAATCGTGCCGACGCCTGGCCTGTCAGAGGGAAGGCTGTCGCGTCTCGCAGTCTGCCCTCCGTGGGTGGGGTACGCGGCGGTTTATGCCTGGTGCGTCGTGGGATGTGAGCGGTTGCGTGAGGGCGGCCATTCACCTCTTCCCTAGGCAGGCGGGACGCGTGTCGGTCACGCGCTGGCGTTGTGCGCTGCTTGGCCACCTACCGGGCACGCTCCTCCAGATGCCGGCGGTTCTTTCCAGTCGTGGGTAGTCGAACCGCTGGGAGTTTTTAATCTGGCTGCGCTTCTGGTCGCAGAGGGGGCGAACGGGCTTTATAAAGCACCATGGCTGTGGTGGGGGCACTCTATCTCACCTGTCGCCTAGCTCTGCTTATTTCGCGTTGATAGTCATTCTGCCCTAATCTTGAGAACAATGGCCGGTAATGACGGTGCCTCCCGCCAGCCTGGCGGCGGCTCCCCGTCTAGCCGGGATGAGTTGTCCTTCCCTTCCGAAGATTACGAGCTGGTGCTGCGGGGGCGTTCGCATGGCGACAAGCGGTGGGACGCCATGGAACACTCGGGGGGTCGCTGCTCCCGTGTGCTGGGGAGGAGCCGCGCGACTGAAGAGATGCTGCAGCGGCTTGTACGGGAAGGGAAGATCGAGGAGCGTGATGGGGCTCGCCTACCCCGCCGTGACGAGACGGAGCCGAAGCCCCAGGAAACGGAGGCGATCGTTTTCGTCGCGTTCTTCGACGCCGGCCTTCGAATCTAGCGCAGCTGACGCCCAACGCCATAATCCGCCTAGCTGTCTTCACATGGGCTACGCGGACGGAAGGCCGACGTCCTAGCGCGAGCCTGTTCGCCATCCTGCACGACGCGCGCTGTCGACCCAAGAAGGTTGAGGGGGCTGTATCCAACTTTGGTTGCGTGGATTTCGTGCTACGAGCGTCCTGTACGACGCTGTTCCCCGCACCGGCCAATCCGGAGAGGTGGGAATCCGGCTGGACGCGGCGGTGGTTTTATTACGTCGTGACTAGCACGAGTGGCCTGCTATGCCGAGGTGGGCCGATCTCGTTCAACAGCTCGCCAAGTGTGCAGCCAGAGGCCGATGACGCCCGAAGGCTATGGAGGCTTGCTGGCGTTGCACGCCGGCTGAGTATGCGCGACTTAGCGGAAGAATTTACAATGTACGGGGTGGCGCCACTCTCCGCCCGGTGGAGGTACGGGCGACGGGGCGACGACCGAGAGGACGGGGTGCGCCCGTCATTGTCTTGCCTGCTTCCAGCCTCCGCTCCTTGTAAGTTGTTTAGCTTGCAGTAGGCACTTCTTGACGTATCCGCACTTGTTCTCACGTGATCGCCCTGCCGTCCTTTGTGCAGTGGCCCGGCTAGAAGATGCGGAGCGCGCGGCTGAGGTGTTCCTCGGCCCATACACACTCGAGGAGCACAAGCTACACGAGGCCGCGACCCAAACGGCGAAGCAAGGGCGGGTGAACCGCGCATGCGAGGTTTTGGGTATTGCTGTGCTGGAACGACCAATACCAGCGGAGACTCCTACGGGGACTCCGGGCCATCATGGCGGTAGCGGCCGTGCAGACGCCTCGTCTTCGCGGCGCCGGGCTTGCTCCGAGGCTACCGTACCCAGCCTGCCAGCCACCTCGGCAGCACTATCCCCCCTGCTCCGAGGCTTGCTCCGAGGCTACCAGTTCGGCGGGGCGCGCCGCCTCGATTCCCCCTGCCGCACTATCCGCGGATGCTGCTGAGCGTACGGGCACAGCCTTCACTAGGCCGGAGCCCGCCAGCCCGGAAAGGAACGTCACGCCTAGCGAGAGGGCCGCGGCCGATGGTGCTACTGCTACCAGGGACACGTCCGGCGCGGCGGAGACCGAAGGTGCGGTAGGAGCTGCGGCCGCTAATGTCACGGAGGAATCGCCCTCGGTTCCTCAGCCGAAACGTCCTCGGATGCAGTCTCCCCCGCCTCCGAAGGGTCGCTACAATGTTGCGGGCCCCATGCTTGGAATTGTGGCGCCCGATGCTGCCGAGGGGGCCTCCCACCCGACCACCGAGGCGCTCACGCCCCGATCGGTGGCCGAACAGACACCACCTCCTATTGCAGCGAGGGGTGCAGAAGGTAAGCGTGGCTCCTCTCCGCTCGACTTCGCGAAACTCTCTCCGATCTGCTCGCTCATTCCGTCGGCATCAGGCGAGACGAGGTCTCCCGGGCGTGGTGAAGGATCGAGCAACGGGGGTGTGCGCGAAGTCCAGAACCTTGTGCAGGGTGTCGCGCCGGCATCTGACGCTGTCGAAGCGGCCGAAGCCTCCACAGCCCTCAACGCGGTGGGGCCAGAACCCGTCTTGTCCGACTACCTCCCGCGTCTGGAGATACTCCGTGCTCTCACCATGGCCGTAGAACGCGCCAGCGGCAGCCTTGACCGGCGGATGCTGTCGTCGTGCGAGGGAGACCACCTAGCGCTGGCGCTGCGGGCCTCGGAAATAAGGGTGAGTACGTGTGCCGCGAGTTTTGTATGGTGCTACCGGGCACCTGGTGACTTTAAGTGATGTTTTCAGACGCTTGTCATCAGCGACGCGCTAGACGAGGCCCGTATCCGGGAGCGGAGGGCCCTAGAAGCCAGCCTTCGTGAAGCGGATGACGCTCACGCGACAAAGGACGAAGAGCTCCGCGCGCTGGAGGGTGCCTTGTCATCCATACAAGTCGAGGCCGAGGAAGTCAAGCGCGCCGCGGCAGAGGAACACACCTCCTTCCTGCGGTAGATTGCCGCCTTGGAGGAGGAGAAGACCCAGCTGGCCGAGACTCTTGCAGGGAAGACCCGCGCCTTGGACGATGCGTCCACGTCGGCCTGGGGGGCAATGGAGTCTCTGAACCGGGCCCTCCGCGATCTGTGCGTTGACGTGCCCGACGCCACTCACGGGCCGGAGGACCTGATGGAGACGCTTGGGCTGATCGAGGAGGGGGCGGGCGTCGCGCTCCGCAGCGCCAAGACTTTCGGGGAGCACTGCGGCTATCTTGGCGCGTCCCTTGCCCTCGACATGCTTCACACCCGTGGGTGTAGGCACATGCAGGAGCTGGCGAACCCTCACCTGGATCTTCCTGGCCGGCCGGAGGCATTGCCGGACGCTATTCGCTCCATCGAGCCTAGCCTCCGGAACTTCCACCGGCGGATCTGGGGTCGTGTCGGGGAGGATGCGGCGAGGGTTGCAGTACAGCAAACGCTGCGCGGGGGAGGGGACTTCCTCCGTTGGCTCGAAGGAGTTTCCCGAGGCCATGGCAGCGGCACGGGCCCCTCGGCACCGCGCGAAGGCTGAGGTGTTGATCATATCAGGCGGAAGGGGGGGTTCGCACTTGCGCGCCCATACCTGTAATCATTTGACCTCATATTTTTGCAATGGGACGATGCAGCATTTATTCTTACTGTTGTAAGCTGTGTTTTGGGCCGACGACGCCTTATTTATAGTCCGTAGACTGTCGCGTGCGGAGGCGAACCTTGACGCTACGTCTTATTTAGAGTCCGTAGACTGGCGCGTGCGGAGGCGGTCCTCAACGCTACGACTTAATTTATAGTCCGCGGACTCTCGCGTGCGGAGGCGGACCTCGACGCTACGTCTTATTTAGAGTCCGTAGACTGGTGCGTGCGGAGGCTGACTTCGACGCTACGACTTCATTTAAAGTCCGTAGACTGGTGCGTGCGGAGGCGGACCTCGACGCTACGACTTTATTTAAAGTCCGTAGACTGGTGCGTGCGGAGGCGGACCTTGACGCTACGACTTCATTTAAAGTCCGTAGACTGGTGCGTGCGGAGGCGGACCTCGACGCTACGACTTCATTTAAAGTCCGTAGACTCTCGCGTGCGGAGGCGGACCTCGACGTTACGTCTTATTTAGAGTCCGTAGACTGGCGCGTGCGGAGGCGGACCTCGACGCTACGACTTCATTTATAGTCCGTGGACTCTCGCGTGCGGAGGCGGACCTCGACGCTACGTCTTATTTAGAGTCCGTAGACTGGCGCGTGCGGAGGCGGACCTCGACGCTACGACTTCATTTATAGTCCGTGGACTCTCGCGTGCGGAGGCGGACCTCGACGCTACGTCTTATTTAGAGTCCGTAGACTGGCGCGTGCGGAGGCGGACCTCGACGCTACGACTTCATTTATAGTCCGTGGACTCTCGCGTGCGGAGGCGGACCTCGACGCTACGTCTTATTTAGAGTCTGTAGACTGGCGCGTGCGGAGGCGGACCTCGACGCTACGACTTCATTTATAGTCCGTGGACTCTCGCGTGCGGAGGCGGACCTCGACGCTACGTCTTATTTAGAGTCCGTAGACTGGCGCGTGCGGAGGCGGACCTCGACGCTACGACTTCATTTATAGTCCGTGGACTCTCGCGTGCGGAGGCGGACCTCGACGCTACGTCTTATTTAGAGTCCGTAGACTAGCGTACCTGCGCGCGGGGGTGATCCCTGACACATTGCGGCCGGACAATGTTATTTGTGGAAAACAGCGAGCTTTATTGAACTCCCGTTTGCGCGGGCAAGCATCGTACAAGGGGGGGGCTGATGCCATTATAATGTTCATCCTACTTCTAGGCGTAATATCGCCGCAATTTGTCCGCGTTCCATGTGTGGCGGAGAGTTTGTCCCTCGAGTGTGGCGAGGCGGTACGCTCCCTTCTGCAGTGCTTCAGCCACAATGTACGGACCTTCCCACTTGGACTCCAGCTTGCCAACGGTCTCCGCGTGGAGTGCCATTCGGAGGACAAGATCCCCGGCCTTGAACCTTCGCGGATATACGGACCGATCTCGAGTACGCACTGTCTGCTGTGCGTACTTGTCGACATGTTGGGCTGCGCTCGCTCGCGCCCCATCGAGGAGGTCCAAGGACACGCGACGCTCTTCGTCGGGCGCTTGGACGAGGACCCTTCGCGATCCAGCCCTGATTTCTTCAGGCGTCACCGCTTCATCACCAAAAAGAAGCTTGAAGGGTGTGAACCCCGTCGGGCGTGTTACCGTTGTGCGAAGGGACCAGAGGACGCTGTGAAGCTCGCTCGGCCACCTGCCCTTCGGCAGCCCGACTAGGCGTTTTTTGATGGCGATAGAGATGGCACCGTTTGCCCTTTCGACCGCTCCGTTGGACTGGGGGTGCCCAACCGAGGCGACCCGAATCGTGATGCCCATGTCTCCACAGAATTCCTTGAACGGGGCGGCATCAAACTGCAGCCCGTTATCGACGGTGAGTTCCCTGGGCACGCCGAAGCGACATATGATGTTATGCCAGAGGAAGCGCTGCATGGCCGCCGAGGTTATCTTGGCTAGGGCTACCGCCTCCGGCCATCTGGAAAAGTATTCCAGCGCGACCACCACGAACCGCAGGTCCCCTGGGGCTCGGGGGAGCGGTCCCACTATGTCGACACCCCAGCGTGCCAACGGCCACACCGGGGGAATATGGTTGAGGTTCGTCGGGGGCCTGCGGATGATGCGCCCCATCCACTGGCACCCCTGGCACCGACGCACGAGGTCCTGGGCGTCAGTGATGGTAGTCGGGCAGTAAAATCCCTGCCTGAACGCCTTGCCGACCAACGACCTCGGCGCGAGGTGAGACCCGCATGCCCCCTCGTGGATATCCGTGAGGAGCTTCTTCCCTTCTTCGCGGGAGAGGCAGCGCAGGAGCGGTGCACAGACTCCCTGCTTGTAGAGCGTCCCTTCAAACACCTGGAAGGATCTGGCACGGTGTTGCAGACGCCGGAGCTCGGCGTGGTCCTTTGGCTCGGCGATGCCCTGCAGGAAATTGAAGATGGGCTCTCGCCAGTCGCCCTGCTGGACGACATGGTGAACGAGGGCCGCGTCGCGGTTGTCCTGCGCGATGGCCGCCTGCGGCAATACTTCGTAAAACGCCCCGTCAGGAGGTGGCAGCTGCTGGCTGGCCGCCTTCGCGAGAGCGTCGGCCTGCTCGTTTTCCGCGCGAGGGATGGCCTTGACCGTGACGCCCAAGAAATGCCTTTCCCTTGCTCTTACGGCGGCGAGGTATTTAGCCAGCTCAGGATCCTTGGCTTGATATGACTTGTCTACGTGGCCGGCCACTAAACGCGAATCCGTGCGGACGAGCACTCGCCGCGCACTGATTGCCTTGAGTTTGGTCAGGCCGAAGAGTAGCGCTTCATACTCAGCCGTGTTGTTGGTGGCCGGAAACGCGAGGCGCGCCGAGTACAATAAGCGCTGCCCCTCGGGTGTGACAATTACTGCGCCTACACCCGCGCCCGTGACGCTGTAAGCCCCATCTATGGTAAGAGTCCAGACCGGGTCGTCGTGCTTCTGAGCGGGCTGAGCCGGCGGAGTCCATTCTGCGAGGAAGTCGGCGAGGACTTGAGATTTGATTGCCGTCCGCGAGGCGTATGTTAGGGAGAACGGGGCGACCTCTGCAGCCCACTTGCCGATGCGCCCCGTAGACTCCTTGTTGTGTAACATCTCCGCCAGGGGAAATGAGGAAGGCACTGTGATCGGGTGGGCCAAAAAATAATGCCGAAGCTTCCTGGAGGCCATGACCAACGCGTAAGCTAGCTTTTCAAGCTCCGTATATCTTGTCTTGGCGCCTTGGAGGGCTTCGGAGACAAAGTACACGGGCCGCTGTGCGGCGCCTTCCTCTAAGATGAGGACGGCACTGACCGCCGTGACCGACGCGGCCAGATAGAGCAAGAGGGGAGCCTCTGGTGCTGGGGCGACCAGAGTAGGGAGGCTCGCCAGGTGTTTCATGAGCTCGTTGAAGGCCTCCGCGCAGTCGCTATCCCACCGAAATCCGTCGCACCCGCGGAGTGTCTTGAAGAACGGCAGACCCCACTCCGCCGCCCTAGACAGGAAGCGGCTTAAGGCCGCCATGCGGCCCGCCAGCCTCTGGACCTCCCTCGTCGTCTTGGGCGGCTCCATGCCCAGGATGGCCTCGACCTTGTCGGGATTCGCCTGGATGCCTCGTCCGGACACGAGGAAGCCCAGCAGTCTGCCCACCTGGACGCCGAAGACACATTTGTCGGGGTTGAGCTTGATGCCGGCCTTCCTGAGGTTGTCGAAGGTCTCCTGGAGATCCCGGCCGTGCGAGGCGAGCTGCCGGGTCTTGATCACCACGTCGTCGACGTAGGCTTCCATGTTCCTCTCGAGCTGAGCGGCGAGGGCAAGTGCGACGAGGCGGGTAAAGGTAGCGCCTGCGTTCTTCAAGCCGAAGGGCATCCTGACGAAGCAGAAGGTCCCAATCGGTGTGATGAAACTGGTCTTGTCCTCGTCGTCTTAGGCCATGTATACCTGATGATAACCAGAGTAAGCGTCCAGGAAACTCATTAGCTCGCACCCGGCGGTAGCATCGACCAATTGGTCGATGCGTGGCAAGGGGTAATTGTCCTTGGGGCACGCCTTGTTGAGTGCGGTGAAATCAATGCACATACGTCAGGCCCCGCTGGCCTTTTTGACCAATACGGGGTTGGCGAGCCACTCTGGGTGATGGACCTCGCGAATGACCCCGGCCCGGAGAAGCTTCGCCACCTCCACCTTGGCCGCCTACTGCCGATCCATGGACATTCGGCGAAGCTTCTGCTTGACCGGCTTGGCGTCAGGGCGGACCGCCAAGCGGTGCTCGATTACTGCGCGGTCTACGCCCTTGATGTCCTCCGGCGACCATGCGAAAATGTCGGCGTTGTCCTGGAGCACTTGGAGTAGGTCTCGCTCAACCTCCGCCGGGAGCCCCTCGCCGATGGACACAAACTGCCCCTCCTCCTGGAGCGGCACCTTTTTGACCCCACCTTCGGGCCGAGGCTTAGGCGTCCATCCCGGAGCGGAGGGCGTGTCGCCGGGCGTACCCGAGAGGGCGTGCACCGGGCGGTGCAAGTTCCGGCTGCTGATTTCGACGCGCCTGGCGAGGTCCTGGTCACCGAAGACAGTGATCACGCCCTTCGGGCCTGGGAGCTTCATGCATAGGAAGGCGTGGTGCGGGACCGCTTCGAGGGAATTGATGGCAGGCCGTCCCAATATGACGTTGTAGGGGTGCGGGATGTCTACGACGTCGAAGATGACGTGCGCGCTTCGGGTGTTGCTCCCCTGGCGGAACGTAACCAGAAGGGACACATGTCCTATGGCCTCCAGCTGTTGGCCTCCGAAGCCTTGAAGTGGAGCCCCTGACCGCTCCAGGCGGCTTTGGGGGATTGCCATACGTTCGAGGGCCCCTGCAAACAGAATATTTGCAGAACTTCCGCCGTCGACGAGGACGCGCCTGACGTCATGGCCTGCGATGTGAGCCTGAATGACTAGAGGGTCTTGATGAGGGAACTCCACACCCCTGGCGTCATTCAGGGTGAAGGTGATGTTGCAGAGTGGCACCCACGGTAGCGACCGCTCCACGGGGGCCCCTACTAGGGAACCTCCGGTGATGACGTTGACAGTGCGGTGTTGTGTGTCTTCCCTATCGGAGGCTTGCGGGGGACCACTTCTTGGACGCCGCTCATGGACTTCGGCAAGGGGCCGAGGAGACGAGGCCCGAGCTTCGGCCGCCACCCGTCGCAGTTCCGTGACTGCGATGCACGCCTTCGTATAGTGATCGCCGTAACCATGCACTTCGCACCACTTGCCGCGATCCCGAAGCTCTTGCTCCGCTCGGGGCTGCTCATCATGACCAGGTCCGCCTTCAGATCCCCGGCCTTCTTTCCACGATATGGGGGCAGGCTCCTGAGGGGCGTCTCCGCTGCCGAGGACGTGGCGGGCCTTTTGTGGTCTGCGCCGGTGACGCCGGGGCTTGCGCGTGCTCCTTGACGAGCCTTCTAGCTCCCTGGGGCCGTCGCTTCCGAGAGTGTCCTCCCGGAGTTGTCGACTACGGCCCTGCTTCGGGGAGTCATTGCCCATCTCCTCCTTGCATGGCAAGCGCTTCGCGTGGGCGAGGTCGGGAGCGGGGGCGTTGCGTCTCTGCGCATCTTCCTCGGCTCAAGCATACCCTTCCATCTTGTCGAAGAGCTTGGCGACTGTCTTGATAGGCTTGCGCGCGTTGTATTCGGCAAGGGGGCCCGGGTGGAGGCCCTGTATGGCCGCGTTGATGACGGTTGTCTCGTTAACGTCCTTGACCTGGCATCGCACCTTCGCGAAGCGCTTGAAATAGTTCCGGAGCCCCTCCGAAGGTTTTTGCTTCACGGCGAAGAGTTGGTCCGCGTCGACTTGCTCGGCATAGTTCCCTTGAAAGTTGCTGTGAAGACGGTCGCGGATCTGCTCCCACGCGTAGATGGAGTTTGGCTCTATGGTAAAAAACCAGGAAAGCGCCACCCCTTGCAACGCGAGGGGGAGTCCCTTCGCCTTGGTGGTGTCATCTCCGCCCGCGGCCTCGATTGTGGTTTCGTACACTCGCACGAACTCGCGGGGGTCCGTGTCGCCTTTATAGGGCTCGATGACACTGGGGAATGTGAAGTCTTCGGGCCACGCCGCCTGCTGTAGTCCTGCCGAAAGCGGGGACTCTGGATCGACGTGCCACAGCGGGGCGTGGCTGGATGTGGGGGCGTCGCGGCTGTCCGCCTTTTCCGGCGTGGGCTCTGGCGCGACCACTGGCGCGGCCTGCTGGCTCCGAATCTCTTGTATGTCTCGGACAGCCCCACGAAGATCCCCTAGCTCCTGCTGGAACGCTTTAAGGTCTGCCAGCAGGGCGCTTTCCGCCGACTGGGCGGCGAAGTTGGTTGTCGTCGCGCCGGCGGCGGGGTTGGTCGTCGCGGCGCCAGCGGCGGGGTTGGTCGTCGCAGCCCGAGCGTCGACGTCCTCGACCGCCGCGCCTGCGTCGTCACCTGCGCCCGCAACAGCCGATGCCGAAGCCCTGGTACCTGTGCGACGCTCCGACCCGGCCGCCTTCTTTCCCTTCGTCGCTGTCGACGAAGCTTTTTTTGGTGCCATCCTTCTTCGGACTTCAGGCTTGCTCCTGTCCTCCCCACGGACGGCGCCAACTGTTGTGGTTACAGACCAAACAGAGAGAGAGATGGTAGTGGAGAGTGAGAGAGATGAGTAATGGCCTGGGTCTCCCCATGGCCTGTATTCCATATATATATACATGGGGAGTGCTTTTACAATTATACCCTTACATCTGAGTATCCCCTTCAGGGGCACTTATGTCATTACACATGGCATATTCTGGGCTTTACAATCTTCTACCAGGCCCGCTGGGATTAGGTGGGGGCCACCCCTACAACAGCTCCCTTGTTTGTTTGACCGTGCATAATAATCATATGCTATCATGTGAAGTCTGAACATGTACTTCCTGAATATCAATTAATGGAAGAGTAAGCTCAAATAGTTTAGCCATGAAGATTTTATGTTATGTAAACCTATTTAATGAGCTGAGTAAGATTGTCTAGCAAATGGCACCCCTCTGTTTGCAAATAGATGTCACCTTGGTATGGGTGTAGTCAAATTTTTTCTAACTTTGGCACCAGTATATATAAAATATCTATATTTGTCATGAAAAATGCTCTTATTGCATTATATACAATTTTTTGCTAAATATTACACGCTCTTTTACTTGTCGTTTTGGACATTAAAATGGTACCCAATACACACATTTGACCGTTACTTTTTAATTGTGTACTAGCAAAAAATTATTAAAAATAAAATGTATGGCATTAATTTTTATGACAAATCTACTAATATCATTTCCCTCTGAATCTAAATAGCCCTATGTATATTTGTGGCCAGAGTTTAAAATGTTGGCTGCATACATTCTAGGACAACATCTATTTGAGAATGGGACTAGCATAAAAATTGATGGCGAAACTATGTTCACCTCGGCTAACAATTGAAGCCTCTGTATGAAACATACACAGCCTCTGTATGAAAATACACATTGCATTCTGCATACAGGCTAAGCTATTTTTTCTTTACTTCTGCTCACCTATTCGCTAACCTCATCATACAAACACAGCAGGGTGGTGCGGCTTCCTGCAAAACCAACTCTTATCTTCCAAAATTTTGTTTTGCCATTTGGCTACCTAATTGGGAAGTGGATCAACAGCACCATCGTGCAAGATAATCACCAAGCTTGCTTTGGCATGATGGGTTTTTAGACTTACTTTCATCTTCACCGAGAGAGCATCAAGTAGCTTATCCCCTCTACTTTGTCAGCCTGTGTTCAGTGTTCTTGTGCCAGCAAGGGAAACACTTTGGTCTGTCATTATTTGTCTTTTTCATGAAGATGGCGTGGAGAAGCTCATTCCAGGTATCAGGGACTCCAGGCAGCACCAATGGCTGCAGTCCTGTCTGTGGCGAGGGACAGGCCCTGAAGGACTTAGACATACTGAAAGGTGACCGCCTTTTCGCTGAGCTGTCATCTGCATCACATTCAGTATATCCAAACCAAGCACGGTCAAGGTGGCAAGCTCAGGTGGTGGAATTGCGTGTGCTGGATGGTGGGCTCAGGCAAGCCAGCAGCGGCCACATTGGGTGAGCTTGATGGCCAGCTTCATGGCTGTCCTCGTCTTCTTCACAATATACCTCAGGTCCCTTCTTATTGTTGTTGTTGTTTATGGTTAGGTATGCTAGCTGATTGTCAATAGAGTTCTCTAATATTTTTAAACTGATACAATATTTTTGCACCGCACAATTAGAATATGTTGCTTCAGGCAGATGATAGGTCGACCTTCCCACAAATGATGCCATTTTGTATACAAATATTTTGTTTTGTGAGATTGTTCTACAACATTCAGGGCCTGTTGCAACGCTACTTATCTTGGATTTCTTTTTGTGCTCTTAGATTTTCATAATCAAGGATGCTTGTATTCAAGAATGTAGAACCTCACATAGATTTCTCAATGCATCTCAGTTTTTCTCTTGCTTTTAGTAGGATGATGCCTGTGTGTGGTGAGACTTTGCAGTTTGTTTTGCTTCTTCTTAATACAAAAGATACACAATTCTCCCGTGTATTCGAGAAAAAGTAAATGCTACTATTCTTTTAAAAGGAATGCTACCGGTATCTTGGCAATGTGTAATCTAACCATTGGGTTGGGAAAAACAAGCATTGTTATTTTTTAGTATTAACAGCAGTGCAGAGTGTATAGACTACAATATATAAATCTGATGATCCACATCGATATTTATTGTATCCAGATTTTGGTAGAACAATTTAAATAACTAAAATCATTAGGCCTACCAATTGTTTCGATGATTCGATCAACTTTCATTTCTGCCCTAATAAGAAGCTAGCTCTTCTTACACAAAATTCTCTCAAGATTTTTTTTTTATGAGTTGACATGTTTCATATTTCAGAGTCCTATAACTCCATTGCTAAGAGCTGCAGATGGACCTCCAATGTTCAACCAGATATTGATGAATGAACAGCAGGAGGATACTGATGGCCCCCCTCAAAAGATAATTCGTACTTTGCTTGAGTGGACTCTCGGAGGGAGGAATGTCTATGTTGAAGGATCATGGAAAAGCTAGAAATCAAAGTACATTTACTAGCCTGATAAAAGACATGCATTCCCTTTTCCCAAAACTGAAGCATAAGGATAGAACCGATTTGATTCTGACATTGGTTATATACTTCGCAGGACATCCATTGAGAAATCTGGGAAAGATCACACCATCTTTTTAGGGCTTCCATCTAGAGTTTACCGTTATAGATTCTTTGTAGATGGAGAAAGAAGATTTCTGCCTGATCTTCCCTTTGAAACTGACCAAATGGGTAACACTGTGAACCTTCTTGATGTCAACGTGAGTATTCTCTTTCAAGCATAACATTGCTCTTGATACTGATTATGTATGTAGATCAAGGAGTATATTCTTAATCTTCTTTCGGCGTGCATGCAGGAGTTTGTCCCCGAAAGCCTGGAGAATGTATCTGAGCTCATGGCTCCTCCCTCCCCGAACTCTAGCTACCGTTTCCAGGCTCCTGACGAGGAGCTCACAAAGGAGCCTCATGCTCTGCCAGCGCAGCTCTACTTCTCTGTGCTCAAAAGTAGTTATTTAACTTGGCTTGCACAACTTGCATTTTGTTAGCTCATGTAGCCTGGGATCGGAATTAACCAGACAAATCACTCCACCAACTAAGAACAGCCATGCACTCACCCATAGAATCAAGAAAGAGCTCTTAGTCTGTCAGTCCTTGCTATGTCTGGACCTGGTAAGTTTCCCCGTGTTGAGTCAATTTAAGCCGTAGGCTCCACACCTGGTGGTGCCCTTCCATCAATTCCTTTAAGTTTCAGCCTTGCGACCATACTCCCCCCGGAACCCAAAGACTTTGATTTCTCATAAGGTGCCGGCGGAGTCCTGTAAGCAACATCTGTCGAACCCTGGTCGGCATCGTTTATGGTTGAGACTAGAACGGTATCTGATCGTCTTCGAACCCCCCCCCCCCCCCAACTTTCGTTTTTGATTAATGAAAACATCCTTGGCAAATACTTTTGCAGTTGTTCGTCTTTCATAAATCCAAGAATTTCACCTCTAACTATGAAATACAAATGCCCCCGACTGTCCCTATTAATCATTACTCCGATCCCGTAGGCCAACACAATAGGACCGGAATCCTATGATGTTATTCCATGGATTTACTGTGTGGAAGTGTTGTGAGTTAATAAAGGTCCTTCTCTTGCAGCACTTCTTATGAGCAAGCAGTATGTTTTGGCATTGAGTTTTGCAATGCTGGAACACCTGACGGAATCTCTTAATACTCCCAGAACTAAAGGAGTATTGGTCTGTCAACAATTTTGGACTTCTAATGGTGCTTATTGGTGAGGTTATTCGCAAAGGAGCTTTTGTGACAGCTGGGCGTGCCTTCACGCATGTTACAAGAATTTGCCATGAAAACCAACATCAATTGATTACCCATGGGGCCTATGAAATAATATTTTTCACTTGAGATTGTTCCAAGAAATTTGTTCGATATGACGTAGCATTGTGGTTTTGAAGTATTCTTTATGATGTTATTTGCTTTTTGATGATTGCCTTCTAGATTTACTGATTAAAGATAATTAGTTGCATTGTTTATAAATATAAAGTAATCGTGATATAATAAAATATAAAGTACGTTACAATATGCGAAGACGTATATTGTAGTGGCTAATAAATAGTAATAGTTGCTAGAAGCGATTTATAGAAACTATAACGTTCGTCAAAGGTTTTTTGAAAGCAGAAGCTAAAAGTGGAAGCAAATATAAACAGACGCTTAACTAAACCTAAACTGATATAATCTCTACTAGGACTCTTGAACACGCCAACTCATGCCAAAAACTGAAAATGAACTCAGTACACATCGGCATTGTACACGTATATGCATATGTATAAATAGGCTTTGTATACTTACGCGCCATGCATACAAACACAACCCATGCATACATGTGCACAAGACATGACTAGAAAAATCAACACAACCATGCATGCATGTGTATAGAGCTTGGATAGAAACACGAACCCAGCCACGGCTGCATGCATGAATCGACTACAAAACACAAGGCTGCATGCATGTGCACAACTAAACTAGGAAGTCGACTTAAAACCTGCATGCAAAACTGATTTGACATCCGGTTATCCATGCTAATTAAGATACACTGATTCGAATCCATATTGAACCCACATACATGCCGATCGAGGTCCTAGCTGGCCGTTTCTTCTTCTGGCTTGTTAGGCCAGTCTCACTGGGGTTTCATGGAGTTTCATGGGCATTAAATACGCTGACATGGCACTGTATTGATGAAGAGAGAGATGATAAAAGTTTCATAGGAGTAGAGAGAGTTTCATGGGATGAAACTCTTCTGCGCTATTTCCAAAATATGGATGTGTTGAAAACTAGGACATGAAAGCTCCACTGAGACTGACCTTACTTCTTTTCTCGTGCGTGAACCATCGGTCACATCTAGGACGTGGCTGATTGTGCAACTGCCCACGCCAGCTCGGCCGCTTATCATGCGATGCACGCCCTGTTGGCACGCACTCGCACCAAGCCAAGCATCCAAGTAGCTGCGGTCTTCTCTCCTGCACGGCCTTGTACGGATGTGATAATACTAGGTGCCTTGCAAAGTCGTGCTCGACTTTAGAATAAATTTTGGAGCCTTCTTTTTTTTAAAAAAAAAATTCTTCATCAACAAAGAAGTTTGTCCCCAAAAGCCTGGAGAATGTATCTGAGCTCATGGCTCCTCCCTCCCCGAACTCTAGCTACCGTTTCCATGCTCCTGACGAGGAGCTCACAAATGAGCCTCATGCTCTGCCAGCGCAGCTCTACTTCTGTGTGCTCAAAAGTAGTTATTGAACTTGGCTTGCACAACTTGCATTTTGTTAGCTCATGTAGCCTGGGATCGCTTCATAGTTTCCTGTTTCCCGCCAAAACAGGGACTCGGTTTCTCTTGTGAAACACTGTAGCTCTAGAAGTAATTCCTGAACAATAACTTCACCCTGTTGTTGGTTTTGCTGAAAACCTTCAATTGTTTAAATTTTAATGGGATGACAAGTCAGTGTTGGAAGGGTTTTCGAAGTCTCTTTTTTTGCGGAAACAAAAATGTGCAATGCACCAAACCCATAAAATGAAAGGGGTTGTTGATTGGACAAAACAATCAGTACCATAGCTTAACACCTGGACACATAAGTTTATCAAACAGTATATGAAAGAGCACTAGGCATGCCTATATTTGTGATTGCTAATTTTTTTCTTGTCTTCTTTCTTGCCCTTTAAATTGGAAATTGCATTATCCTAACTTTACTGGGTGGGCGTGTTGTGAGTTAATAAAGGTCCTCCTCTTGCAGCACTTCTTATCAGCAAGCAGTATGTCTTGGCATTGAGTTTTGCAATGCTGGAACACCTGACGGAATCTCTTCTACTCCCAGAGCTAAAGGAGTATTGGTCTGTCAACAAGTTTGGACTTCTAATGGTGCTTATTGGTGAGGTTATTCGCAAAGGAGCTTTTGTGACAGCTGGGCGTGCCTTTACGCATGTTATAAGAATTTACCATGAAAACCAACATCAATTGATTACCCATGGGGCCTATGAAATAATATTTTTCACTTGAGATTGTTCCAAGGAATTTGTTGATCATTATGACGAAGCATTGTGGTTTTGAAATGGGAGATTGGATCATATACCCTCGCTTTAGTTGGGAAATTGAGGATTTACCCTCCACATCTCAATGACACGTGGGGTCATCATAAGTCACTGACACGTAGGCTAGGAGGGTAAATCCTCAATTTCTATCTAAATGGAGGGTATATAATCAATTTTTTCTTTTGAAATATACTTTAGGATGTTATTTACTTTTTGATGATTGACTTCTGGATTTACTGATTAAAGATAATTAGTTGCATTGCTTACAAATATAAAGTAATTGTGATATAATAAAATATAAAGTTATAATATGTGAAAGCATATGTTGTAGTGACCAATAGATAGCAGTACCTGTTAGAAACGATTTATAGAAACTGGGGTGTTCGTCAAAGGTTTTAGTTTCTGAAAGTAGAAGCTAAAAGCCGAAGCGGAAGCAATTGTCCTTTATCTAGGACGTGGCTGATTGTGCGACTGCCCACGCCAGCTCGGCCGCTTATCATGCGCTGCATGCGCTGTTGGCACGCACTCGCACCAAGCCAAGCATCCAAGTAGCTGCGGTCTTCTCTCCTGCACGGCCTTGTATGGATGTGATAATACTAGGTGCCATGCAAAGTCGTGCTTGACTTTAGGATGAATTTTGGAGCCTTTTTTTTTAATATTTTCATTAACATAGATATCACTCTCTAATTTTGGTTTCAGCACATGCTCGACTTTAGGATGAATTTTGGAGCCTTCTTCTTTCTTGAAATTTCTTCATCAATATGGATAACACTCTCCAATTTTGGTTTCAGCACATGCTTCTTTCCCGTATATACAAACTTCCCCTTTAAGCAAAGTCGTGCTCGACTTTAGGATGAATTTTGGAGCCTTCTTCTTTGTTGAAATTTCTTCATCAACATGAATAGCACTCTCTAATTTTGGTTTCAGCACAAGCTTCTTTCCCATATGTACAAAAGTGTAACTGTTGGACCGGCCCTCATGTGTAACATTGTGATTATATTACTATGCCCTTCCCAATAATAACCCACATGCAGTCATGAAACTACGTCACAATCCACTTTGTCAACATAGCCACCAACAACAAATGGAATACGCACCTTGTGAGTTATTTTTAGCCTCCTGGAGTTATGTAGCCACTCTACGTGATGGGGTTGAGGATGCCTCTATGTAGACAACTCCGAAGCGTACACCAAATCCTTACTAATCATATTGGTGTAACTCCCACCATCTATGATCAACTTGTATACTTTATCTCTGATCTTGCACTTCGTTTGAAAAATACTTTACCGCTACCCTTTAGCTTCAATTTTAGCACCTTCCACCTTCTTGATGAGCATGTTCATTCCACCTTTAGGAGAAAAATCTAATTGATCAACAGTTGGGCCTAGTTCAAAAGGAATGGCTTTATACTCTTTCTCCCTTTTCGACTTTTCACTCTCAGATGCACTACTAGAACTCACTGATGTATAGCCATCTTTAGTGATAATACCCTCCATTGATTTGAATAATCACGCACCATATGGCCTCTTTCGTTGCATTTGAAGCACTCAATTTCTCTAGCATGAGTATTAGGAGGTAAACTAAGATCAACTTTACTTATTTCTTTACCTCGATTACTTGCCTCCATTGAAAAAGCCTCGTTTAAACGGTGTGATGTCATCACTTTGGAGTGTGAACCAATATCATCACCTTGCTATAATGGACACCTCCATGTGTTCGCTTGAGTGTTGGCATGCCCACTCTTGACTTGTTTACGCTTCAATTGTTGTTCGGCACGTTCGGTTTGATGCACTAAGTCTTGGATATTGTAGTTGTTGCAAATAACGCACAGAAAAATAAAGACAAGATACATGAATTTTTACGTGGAAAACCCTTGCAGGAAAAAAAACCACGGGCGCTCAAAGATAAATCACTCTAATGAGGAGAAATTTCAATAGAGCACTTACTCTTCCTATGGGCTACTGGGGTATATATATAGTGTAACGGAAAAGAGTACCACATGGAGAGAAAACCAAATCAGAGTCAGTTGCTACAGATTGACACCACATCTGATACAACCTCTGCATGCACCTGCTATGCCATTCTTGTATGAGGCGATGAAGTGTCCTATACAGACACAATACAAATTCAGATCAACTTTAACAATCTCCACTTTGAGCCAAATTCCCACCAGTAGTCGAAGAATATGATAGACTCATCTAATAAAATTATCATGTATACCTTGAGCGCCGAAAATCCAAGGGACTAGTGAGTAATACCAACTAAGTCTAAGCATAGCTCAAACTTAGATGCAAGAACTGGCTTTGTCAACATATCAACTGGATTATCATGAGTACTTATCTTGCTGACTTTAATATCACTTTGAGTAATGACACCTCGAATGTAGTGATACCTGATATCAATGTGCTTTGTTCTCTCATGAAACATTTGATATTTTGTAAGGTAAATAGCACTCTGAATATCACAAAATATTGTAGTGCAAGTTGTACTTCCACAAAGCTCAGTAAATAAACCTCTTAGCCAAATGGCTTCTTTGCAAGTTTCAGAAATAGCCATATACTCAACTTCTTTAGTAGATAAGGCAACGGTAACTTGCAAACTTACTTTCCAGCTAATGGCACATCCTCCAACAGTGAACACATAACCAGTGAGA
Organism: Dendrocalamus latiflorus; assembly: GCA_017311315.1. Lineage (NCBI taxonomy): Eukaryota > Viridiplantae > Streptophyta > Magnoliopsida > Poales > Poaceae > Dendrocalamus > Dendrocalamus latiflorus. The sequence continues at coordinate 3,556,022 of CM029669.1, read as the reverse complement.
GATCTTTTTATCTAAATCTTCAGCAAAATCAGAATCCACATAACCAACAAGTCCATCTCTATTCTGCCCAAATTCTAAACAAGCATTAGATATGCCCCGCAAATATCTGAAAATCCACTGAATTGCTTTTCAATACTCTTTTCCAGGATTAGCCATGTATCTATTAACCACACTTAATGATTGAGATAAATCGGGGCAATAACATACCATGGCATACATAAGCGAACCAACTACACTCGCATATGGAACTCTAGACATGTACTCAATTTTATCATTTGATTGTGGACATGATGCTGAAGAAAGTCTGAAATGTGCAACTAAGGGAGTACTCACAGGTTTGGCTTTATGCATGGTGAAACGATGAAGAACTTTATCAATATACCCTTTTTGACTTAAATATAATTTGCCAAATTGTCTGTCTCTAATGATTTCCATACTAAGAATCTTCTTTGCTGCATCGAAATCTTTCATCTCGAATTCACTATTTAATTGTGCTTTCAACTTTGAAATTTCAGCCTTGTCTTTTGCAGCAATCAACATATCATCAATATATAGGAGCAAATAAATAACTGAACCATTAATAGTCTTTAACTAAACACAGTTGTCATAATTAGATCTTTTAAAATTCTGAGATATCATAAAGGAGTCAAATCTCTTGTAGTATTATCTAGGTGATTGCTTCAAACCATAAAGAGATTTCTTCAATTTGCAAACAGAATTCTCCTTTCCCCGAATGATAAAACCCTCTGGTTGCTCCATATAAATGTTTTCTTCTAATTCCCTATGTAAGAATGCGGTTTTCACACCCAATTTTTTAAGCTAATAATCATGTATAACCACAATGTTGAGTAAAGTGTGAATAAAATTATGCTTCACAACAGGGGAAAAGACATCTGTAAAATCAATACCTAGAATTTGGCTGTATCTTTTTGCAACTTGCCTTGCTTTGTACCTAACCTCTTCGGTTGGTGAAACTCCTTTCTTCTTAAAGATCCATTTGCAGCGAATAGGTTTCTTCTCAATTGGCAACTTGACCAGCTCCCAAGTGCCATTCTTGTCAAGAGATTCCATCTCATCATACATGGCAGACATCCAACTTTCTGAATCACTAGAAGAGATAGCCTCTGAATAAGATGAAGGTTCTGCAGTACCTTCAATTTCTTCTACCACATTTAAACAATAAGGCACAACATTAGCTTCTTCAATCAATCTCTTAGGAGGCTGAATGTTCCTCCTTTGTCTATCAACTGTAATGGAATGATATGTTATCAACTCAACAATAGGGGCTTCTAAAATATTTTCCTTATCGACTTCTAGTGTAGATTCTGAATCAATAACATGCTCCACCTGCACGCTTGATTGCTTATCAATGGGAACATCAATAGATGGCTTATTATGCAACATAGTAGACTCATAAAAAGTAACACTTCTGCTAATAACCACCTTTCTAGTTTCAGGATTCCACAATTTATATCCTTTCACACTAGTTTTATAACCAAGGAAAATGCACTTAACTGCCCTAGATTCTAATTTACCGTTGTTAATAGGAGCATAAGCAGGACAGCCAAATATTCTTAAGTTTGAATAATCTGTTGGAGAGTCAGACCATACCTCAATTGGAGTCTTCTTATCAATAGCCAAATTTGGTGACCGGTTAATTAAATAACAAGCAGTGGAAGCGGCTTCAGCCCAATAACTCTTAGATAATCCAGAGTTTGATGACATATAACGTACCTTCTCCATGATGGTTCTGTTCATGCGTTTAGCCACACCATTTTGTTGAGGAGAACATAGGATGGTATAATGTCTCACAATGCCCTTCGACTTGCACAAAGCTTCAAATTCTCCAAAACAGATGTTCAAGCCATTGTCGGTACGTAGCTTCTTGACATACTTGCTAGTTTGTCTTTCAATCATAATCTTTCACTCCTTGAATATTTTGAATACATCTGATTTGTGCTTAACGAATATGCTCAAACTTTTCTTGAGTAATTATCAATGATGGTCAACATGTAGCTTACACCTCCAAGTAAGGAATGTGGGATTCTCCCCACAAATCAGAGTGAACATAATCCAATATGCATTTTGTAGAGTGAGTCACAGTACTGAATTTCACCCTCATTTGCTTACCAAAAATACAATGTTCACAGAACTTCAACTTGTCAATGTTTTGACCATCAAGAAATTCTCTTTTGCATAATTCCATCATTCCAGCTTCACTCATATACCCCAGACACATATGCCAAAGATTAGTAATATCAGAATCAGATGATTTATTTGAGGCAACAGTAGCATTATCTAAAATTGTAGTGCCTTGCAGATGATATAAGTTGGCAACCTTAATATCACCCTTCATCACAATAAGAGAACCTTTGGTGACTTTTAGAACTCCACCTTCACCTGAATACTTGTACCCTTTAGCATCAAAAGTACTCAACGGGATAAAATTTCTCTTCAAATTCAGAATATAACGAACTTCTAGCAAGGTTTTGATAGTGCCAGCAAACATCTTGATATGGATAGAACCAATGCCTGCAACCTTGCATGGTGTATTATCACCCATCAACATTGATCCACTTGGCGTACCTTCATAGGTAACGAACCACATGCGGTTCATGCTCAAGTGGAAAGTACAGGCTAAATCAAGAATCCATTCATCACTGGTTTTGGAATCACCGGCAAAGGCAATGAGAACATCTCCATCAGAACCTTCTTTGGTGACAACAGTGGCTCTAGGTTCATCATCTTGTTGATCTTCTTGAAATTGTTGTTCCTATTCTCCTTGTTCTACAACTTCCAACACTCCGATATGTCATGACCATCCTTCTTGCAATACTTACATGACTTCCTGTTGCTGGATTTAGATCTGCCTCTATATCTACTTTTGCTTCTGCCTCTTGAATTGCCGTTTGAACCCTTCTCGTATTGCCTGCTGTGGACAGACAAATCTTCTACATGCGTACTTGAACTTTCACCGGGAACCACAAGTTTCATCTTTTCTGTAGCATGCAGAGCTTCATAAACTTCACTAAGAGTAAGAGTATCTCGGCTATATAGAATAGTAACTCTAAGAGTAGAGTACGAACTGGGCAGAGAGCATAGCAAAATAAGACCAAAATCTTCATCATCATACTTTACCTCCATAGCTTCGAGGTCTGCAACAACTTCCTTAAAAGCTGTCAGGTGGTTCAACAATGAGACACTCTCCACCATCTTGTGGGAAGAAACGTTCTACTTCAGATGCATCTTACTGGTCAGATCCTTAGTCATGCAAATTTGCTCTAGCTTCAGCCATAATACAGCGGCGGATGTCTCCTTCATAACCTCCTATAAAATATTATTTGATAGATGAAGATGAATTTAAGATAAGGCCTTACATTCTTTTCATTCTTCTCATTAGCAGACAATGTGGTTGGCATCTTGTCGATCCCCAAAAGTGCATCATCCAAACCAAGTTATGATAAAATAGCTCACATCTTGACTTGTCATAGAGAAAACCTCACGTCACGATCCAACAGCGGGAGATCATACTTTAGAGTCGCCATGCGGAACAAATCTAAAATTTGCTGGTACGAATTTGGGTATACCTGGCAAAATTTTGGCAATCTGGAATTCATGGTACACTTGTCAGGTGCACGTAGCAATTTTGTTACAAAAATTCACCAAAAATCTTGCAAGCCAACATCTTCTTTACTCCTTTGAATCTGCACTATTTTTTTTCATGGCCTTGGTTCCCATGCCAACTTTATTCTCTCTCCAGAGTTTTTGATTGTTTGATGTTGTCTACTGTTTTTGGCGCTTACATTCTTGGAAGCAAGGAACGTTGGTTGCACCACTTGGACCAAAGGCGATGAAACACGATGTGAGACTACGCTGGTCTTCTGCTCCTTGCGCAGCTTGCTAGAGGAGGACATGCCGCTTTTACTGCTTTGGCTTGAATCCGGATCGGAGACCGAGCGAAAGGCAACTCATTTTCGGCAACAGCGCCCGGATATGATGACTTTTTGAACCCTAATCTTCTGTGCTCTAATACCACTTGTTACAAATAACGCATAGAAAAATAGAGATAAGAGACATGAATTTTTATGGTAAAAACCCTTACGGTAAAAAACTGTGGGTGCTCAAAGGCAAATCACTATAATGAGGAGATATTACAATTGAAGCTTACTGTTCCTATGGGCTACTGGGGTATATATATATATATATATATATATATATATATATATATATATATATATATATATAGTATGAGGGAAAAGAGTCCCACACGGAGAGGAAACTGGATCAAGTTGGTTGCTACAGATTGACACCACGTCTGATACAACCTGTGCATGCACCTGCCATGCCATGTCTAGCATAAGGCGATGAAGTGTCCTACATGGACACGGTATGAATTCAGATCAACTTTAATAGTAGTAATGGACCATCTCCATTCCATCTTGCACATCCTCATTCAACCCATTAAAGAAATGTGCCATAGTAGCCTCATCATGCTCCTCCGTCCCTGTATGGATCATTAACATCTTTATCTCTTTATAATATTTATCAACACTAGAGTTACCTTGGCATAATTGTTGTAGCCGATTGTACAAGGTCCTAGTGTAGTGTGCTAGAACAAACCGTTGCCTCAAGATATTCTTCAATTGTACTCAAGTGTTCAGATGAGCTCCTACATGATACAATTAGTTTCACCAAACAAGAGTGTATCTGGTGAACTCAATTGTTGCCAAATGAATCTTCTTATCCTCAGCGTAGTGATGGCTGTCAAAAATTTGTTTGACTCCCATCTCCCATTCCAACACTCCACCAGTTCAGCTTTACCATTAAATGACAGGGTAAAAATTTTTAACCGCCTGATGCCACCATCCACAGCAACACGTTGAGCAAAACCAACATGATCACACATGCCTCCACCACGGGTAGCTCCTCTATCATGCACGCCTCTACTATGGTAAGCACCACGGTAGTCTTGAGCATGATGCGGTTGTGGAGCAAAGCCCACTGCACCACCAAACTCCACCTCTTGTTCATCATCTTCATATGGTGTACACCATTAGGGATATTGAGGAACTCATTTAGCTTACTGAAATTGTGGTTTCCTATTGCGTATAGCCTCCATCAATGCGTCAATTCATGCTCCCAAATCATCTACCTTGCCTTCACGCTTCTGGTGACATCCTAGGAAGTAGTCACATGCAGTTTCAAACCCTAGGCACACCTTAGGTAGCAAAGATGCCGCATATTGGGGCGCCTCCCTAATTGGATTAGCATGAGTATCAACCCCTCATCTTCTTTGATCTTCATGAAATCCACCATAAAAAAAATTCAGCAACCAAGCTCTGATACCAAGATGGTACTACACACATTAGTGGAAACCTAATTTATACATGAGTCATTGGCACGATCTTTCACGGTATAAGAAATCAACAGCTAACAACAACCTTTTCTCTGCTCGGTTCTCATGTACAACTACCACCAACTAGGCTAACCGACAGTAATGAAAAAGAATGCATGCAACAGTAATAAAGATTTGCAATAGAAATCTCCAATCTTCACTGCAATAGAGGAGTTTTTGCATTTGTGGGCCTTGAAAACCATTTTTGCAAATCTAGCCCCCTTCCAGTCATATTTGCAAATGTAGCCCTTATACAATGCTCCTACCATAGGTACCGGACGCGGTAGGGACCTGCCCCTGGCCATGGGCATGGTAGGCAGCCTCCCCATGCAACCACATGCACCAAAAGGTATTTTGTCTCTTTCTATTTTTCTTTTGTATCTCTTAGCTTTTACGTCACATTGTCATCACATCGCGTCGTGTTGAGTCATTTGTTGTCTACATTTGTTACCTATTTAAGCTGAAGCACACTCTAAAATCGCCAATTCCTTTAAGCATTCACTCATTCCTTTAAGTGTTTGGTTAGAAGCTCGCTCATTCCTTTAAGCATTCGCTCATTCCGATCGATGTTCGTTCGCCCATGGTATTTAATACCTTTTGTTAATGCAATCTTTATCGTATCCGTGAATATGCTTGATTATGTAATTTTTTTTATAATTTTATCTGTGTATCCGTGTATGTGACTTTGTAGGAAAATTTTCATTGGGGGTGTAGCCTAGGAGAAAACTGAAGGTAGAAAGGAGCAATTCTTATGTGGGATTCTCATAAATAGGATTATATCAAGTAAAATGTTGCAGCTACATGATTGCAAAAGTAGATTAGAATGAAAAAATAGCTAGTTGCAGTGGGTCAACATTTTGCATTGAAAAGATATACCATCTTGATGTTCTTGACTCATGCATTGGATTGCATATTTCACGTGAAATACCACATAGCTTCAGTTAGGTTAATCATATGGAAAAGGCATTGCAAGCTAGGAACTAGTGATGTATTTTAATTTTGTAAGAAGAAAGCTTGTAGTATATTCTCGATAAGAAATTTCAGTAACAAAATTTTATGAGTTTAGCTAACTTAGTTTACAAATCTCAGAAACATAGCCATTGATAAGTGTCGATGGGCATGGGACACCCAGTATCGCTATCACAGTTGGATTAGTGGTGATGGCCTGCTAACCCTAGTGACACAGGGAATGAGGGAGAGCTAGCCATTGGATGACTAGTATGTTGGGAAGCTTCGTCAGTCTAGGCTGATCGCATTCGCCCACATGCAGAACATGGGGCAGAACCTCCTAATTGACGCCTCTCTTATTTCTACCCTAGTTGATCGTTGATGGCTAGAGACCCACACGTTCCACTTCTAGTGGTGGAGATGACCATGATACTATAGGACATCAGCTTTGTCACTGGCTTGCCGTTGCGAGGCCTTGCAGTTGTTCCTCTTCGAGATCGTCGGACTGGAAGGTGGTCTCGCTCATCACTTTAGGCAGCCTATTGTTGAGAGGTGTAAGGGCGTTCCACACGCCTGGCTATGACAATTCATGTAGTGCCCAAATGGCGCAACAGAGGAGGTGGTTTGATGAAACCTAATTGCATATTTGCTGTTTCTATTCAGGTGGGTCATGTTCCCTACCGCGCAAGGGGACATGGTGTACCCTAGTTACATTCACCTTGTGGAGTCCATCATGGACTCCGACAATGAGGACGTGCCACAGTACAGTTAGGGTTCCGCTGTACTGTGTGCCACATACTATGGCCTGTGCGACGCTTCACAGCGTTGCACGAGAACTGAGCTCGTGCTCTACCACACGATGTTGTAGCTGTGATTGTGGGAGCACTTCCTAATTATGCGATCATACTTTTACTTCGCAATCCACCATTACCCACACACTAAGCATTTCTACAATGGGGTGGATGACGAGGATCCTGTGGAAGGCCTGACCATAGGATCTCGATGGTCTGTGGTAGTGCTAGGGTGGGCTATGTCGAGAGCGTATCGGATATACCCCGAGTTCCACAATGAGTTCAAGGGCCTACATGAGGATGACACAATATGGGCTCCTTGGATGGATGCCTTTGTGTAGGACACGACGTTGAATAGTGTGAGCTTTCTATGCCACCTGAATGCGGCGCATTGGAGGACAACTTGTCATCTTGTGTTCTCCCATATGGTTCCCCCAGCTCTAGGGCAACCACTTCAGAGGCGTACCCCCTGTAAGCACGTTGCATTGCTTCATATTGTAGCTCAGTTATTCATTTGTTATGTTAATACTGTAATTTATTTATTTTGTTCCACCATCAAGCAGATGAAGAAGGGCCACAAGAACAATGACTGGCTTCTGACGCAGCAATTGCGGATACATGCATGGCAATCTGCCCTCGATAACAATTTTCAGGAGGCACGACCTTATGATGCTGGGACTTATCACACGTACTTGGAATGGTACGTATGGCACATGCAGGTAAGATTGACAGGTGCAGCCCCAACCCGACATGCAGATCCTAGCCACGCTGAATGCTTGGGGTTGGGGCTGGATCCACACCGTGCAGCGTGTCATGATGAGTACGTACGTTGAGCATGTATAACATAAAACACACTCCGAAATACATTGAACTAACAAAATTTATTTTTTGGGTAACCATGCAGCTGGACCGTTTGCTGAGTTGGTGCGGCGTGGCAAGTGGGAATTGGAGCAGGGAAGGAATAATACAGTTGAACGACTTCATGGGGTCATGAAGTCTAATTTGGATTATGTTAAGCATGTTGTTCGCAACATGAGCTGTGGAAGGTCCACCAATGTTGACTTGAGGCACCAAACGGAGTATTGTCATGCATCCTCACCACCTCCATCTTTTCGTCCTCACAGCAGACCTCCTCAATGAGTGACAACGGAGTTTCAGTTGTGCTATGTCGAACTACTTAATCCTTGATTAGTCATGCTATTCCACATAGTTGCGACGTAGGGACTCCAGATGATACCATCATCATCACGGAGGCAGAAGGAAGCTGTACCAGAGAGCAAGGACTCCATGTTGATGCCATTGTCATCACAGACGTAGGAGAAGGCCCTACCGGAGAGCGGGGAGGTACAACCCACAATGCATGAGGTTGTCCCAGATTCACTCACCGACCAATACAACGGGGCTAGCTGAGTACCACACTCTTGGATAGTACTAGATGGGTGAAATGGCCCCATGGTATCAGTCCGACTACACGCCTATGTACACCTACGAGAATGGGAGGCGTCCAGTTCACAGCAGCAGGTAACAATTTTACTGAACGAAAGTATGACCTTCATTTGTATTTCTATCTTAATAGCTTCATTCCACGCATTTCACCCCGCAAGCTCCGTCGAGTTGGTGCCCCTCCACAGATCCTACTGCGCAGCTAGGCGATTGGATAACCGAGCTCCTCTCAACACCACTCCCCTAGGTGATTCCCCCAGCATGACAACACACCGGGTGAGGAGTCCTGCTATGACCTGCGGGAGAACCCACGGACACCCCAGATGCAAACGTTCCTATAAGATTAGATTCATCGGAGGTGAGCAACGGATCGTTAGGGGCATCTATGAGACATGCGGTGCCCCCTGATAGGCTAACCTATATGAGAACTAGCTTTAGTTGAATTGGCATAGCCATTTTCATTTCTTGTGCTAATAAACCCTACAAAGCAAATGTACAGTTCATATCCTATATGTGATTTTAGATGTTGCACAATATTACATGATAGTTCGTAACTTATGCTCTTCACGCATAATGAAGCAAATGTACGATGTAGGCATGGATATGCATTACACAAACAAAGATCGTATAAAGCAGCATAGGTAACAACGTGAATCACAACACACTCATAGCACTATACCTTCAAGATAACAATCAACACAAGAAAGAAAATAATACACAATATTAAGTTCATCTTGCTCTCTAGCCTGTCAAAACAATGCCTCATCTCCACCATTTCCCTACCCCCGATCAAAGCTTTCTCCTCTGGAACAATGACATGCCTAGTGCTCATTTCATCTTCCCACACAAAGAATCAGCAACCGCCTAGGGCATCTTATAATTTAATCAACAAAAAAGGTTTCCTAACATCTAGAGAATGATTGAAAGCAAGTCAAACCAAACTGACTCACCGAGTAAATGGGGCATTTGTAGTAGTGCCGTCCAGATTCGCGGACGTCCCTGAGGTATACAACACTATCAATAGGTGTACAACTTGTTTTGTTCAGCAGGTACACAAAATTGATTTGAACTGTGCACCATTAGTGGAGGCCGTTATCTTCTCAAAAAGACCAAAATGCCCCTACCAAAAGACCAACGATCAGATTTATTTAAAATAGCAAACAACCTCCAAAAATTATGAAAATTCATAGAGATATTGTTTAATATGTCAGTGAGCTAGAAAAAAATATTTTAAGGCACCGTTCAAAAACAATTTTCATATACTTAATTTAAATGCTAATAAAGGGTACTATTTACAAACAGAGACTAAATGAAGTCTAAAAATTCTAAAACAATTCTCACATGCTCCTAAGATATCACATAGCTCCATAAAATTATAATTTTGTATTTTTCTACAATGAATTAGTCCCGATTTACAAAATAGCTTAAATAGGCTGATTTTGGAGTTGAATTTCAAAAATGGATAAATGGAAGGGCTAGTTCATGAAATTTTATATTTGAGTTGTACACTACCCTAACTGATGGCAATGGCATATAATTGAATAATTTTGTAATTTGATGGCATATAATAGAGAGAGTGTTATTCGATGGCAATTCATACAACTGGATGCTGTTCAGTGGCATAGAATCAATTTCCCCTTCAAAAACAAAGAAATATTTTAAAAAATATAGCATAGTACTTGCTTTACTCATCACTCTTTGTTCTTTACTTATCTATACTTTCTTTATGTTTTGCTCTGTTCTAATTCTTTCTTGTTCGAAATTGTAGATGGCCAAATCATCGTCGTAGGTCCGTGGGACTATTTCTCTCATGACAAGGATGGTGGAAATTCATCAGCCTTCAACAACTCATGCAGTATCTAGGATACCACTGCCTGCCCATTTCCAGCGACAGGAATACCTGGATTTTGGACTGAGACTCCTGGACTATGGAGGTATTCCTGTATGCATAGGAAAGGGAATCCAATTCCCACACCTACCAGATTGACCACCCTTGGACCCACTACTCTGACATCGTGTAGGACACGACGTGCTTTGCAGTAGCAAGCTTGTGCCACATTCATGCGGAGACCCAACTGTAGTCTCCTTTCTTCTTCTTTCTAGACACCCGCCAAGGAGTGCGCTACCCGGAGCGCCTAGATGCCAGAGTCAATGACCCCTGATTATCGTACTAGGTCTAGCTTACCCAAGCGATGGCAGTCACCTACGCCAATGCCCCGCAAGAGACTGGGTAGCTTCGGATGCTTCTAATCTCCAGCTACGAGCACTTCGACACCCTCTGCACCCAACTCGCTCGCTGTGAGGCCACCCTCTCAATGGTGGAGTGCTAGTGGATCACCGTCGAAGTAAAGCTTCAGTGCCACCGGTCCGCAGCTATGTACACCCTGTCCTCGCCAGCGCCAGTGCTCGTTCTCACCTCCATCGACCCTACGCCGACTTGACCCTAGGGACATCGCACCAAGCAATGCCCTAGTCCACCGCCTGACGTTGATAGCAGAGGGTCCAATCGAGGACATAGCCTTTACCGTTCCTGCTTCTACTCCCAGTCGCCCAGTCTCAGCTTGAGCCATTCCCATTCCTGCTCCTGCTTCTGGTCGCCTAGTCTCAGCCCGAGCAATTCCTACTTCCTAAGGAATTGCACCACTTGTGGTGGTGATCACCCCACGAAGGAGTCAGTTCTAGTTTAGGTTAGCGAGTAGTACTTGCTAGGGCAGTCTTCTGGGTTGCAAGCACTCCTTTTTTTTATCTATTTTGTACTCCTTATTCATAGATGTTGTTGTATGTACTATCTTTATCTATCAGATGTTGCTTTGTGATCCATGTTGTCGTACGCCCACGAAGATGAATCATGCAGAAATCAAGTGACGGAGGAGGGAGGCTGCCTATCGCGCCTGGGGCTGGGGGTAGATGACCTGCCACGCCCGGCCCCATGGGCATGTTGCCTGTAGTGCTCGGGGCCCGGGATAGGTGTTGAGACCCATATATGCAAATCCTGACTCTCCTGTGTATTCTGCACTAGTCCATGATCACGCTAGTGCACACAGTATAAACAAAAATGAAATATCGAACATATCACGATTCACTAAGAAAAGACTCAAATATTATTAATAATTATCAGAGTATGACTTTAAGGCCAAGCTTACAATTAATAGCCTGAAAGGCTTAAAGAAACTAGCAGCGAAAAACTAGAAATAAGCATAGTAGCCATTCGACATGCTCACAGGTAATCGACTGGGGAGTAAAGTCCTAATTCGTGAAGTCGTCGAAGAATCCTCCTTCAAGTACCTCCTGCTGGTCTGGTCCTTCTTCCTCAACTGAGAAAATATGGATGAAGCCGTGAGTATATAGAGTACTCAGCAAGTCGTTTGTAACAAAGAATGCAATATAGTATGCAAGGCTTATCAATGGATGGCTGAAATGTTAACTTTGCAGAAAGAAGCACTTTAAGGTAAATACATTAAATAGATTGAAAAGCAAACTTTGAAAACGATAATAAATAAGTAATCAAAGGAATTGAGACAAACCCCAAGTGAACTGACTATTCACTTCAATAAACCACTTGTGAACCAAGATTCACATAATGAACCACCAGTAAACTAACCATTCACTCCCCAACTTAACCCGACCAGGTTTTTGTGAAAACTCTACCCCTCGTGTGAAATCACCGAGTATTGTCCATAACCGAGGATACGGCTATTCGAATAGTTTTACACTCTGTAGAGGTTGTACAACTTTACCCACACGATGTGATCATCTTGTAATGTCACCGGTATAACATACTTCCTTTGGCATGCCGACCAAGAAGATCACAACAAGGCCTTTACAATGTTCAATCTTAACCTAGTTTTGCCTCGCTAAGGTTTTGCCGTCGAGTAGGCTACCACCTAGTCAATAATTGCCCCTCTTGCGCCAATGTAGATCCATGGCTCTAACCACACCACACTCATCCCAATGACGGAACTGAAATTGAAACATCACAAATTAATCAGCCAAGTCCATCCCATACTGGACATGTAGTTGTATGGTAAGGCTTAGATCAATGGCGCACAAAGTTAAGTTATTAGATTTACCAAGGTGAAACATCCACATCCCAATGTGCAAATTGCACCCCTTTACTACACGATCATTCGTCCGAGTGAAAACCATTTTTGTATAACCAACACCAATGACACCCCAATGTCATGGTACACAAATTTTATCACTGTGGCTACCACCACGATTCAATATCTCATTAAGTCAAAATTAATTAATTGATCACATGCGATGATGAACCCAACACGACTATAAGCATGGCTAAGCAAATTGAACATACAACCCCTGTGACAACTAATATTGCATCACAAGATAATTACACATCCTATGGTGACAATAGAATCATAGCAACCAAATTATCTAGGAGGAATTAATCAATTTGGACAGTAACTACCAATACAAGGGTTTTATAATAAAGTAGCAATGCATGATAATTTTTTTAAAAAATAAATAATAGATATGAAAACTAGGTTCAACATGATCAAAGGTCACGACTTGCTTTGGCCTTGCTCAATTGAGAATTCTTAATCTTCAAGTCTTGATTCAGTTCCTTCAAAAGTGTGATCTAACGAGAGAGAAAATGAAACGAAATACCAAAATAAATTTAAATAAAATTCAAATGAATTCTAAAAACTTCAAAACTAGAACCAAAATATAGGGCTCAATTTTATATGAATTTAGGAAAAAGAATTGGGTCAATTGAAGTTCGGACGGAGGAGAACGGACTCTCGGAAAATCTAATCTAAAGAAAAAGGGTGAAAATCGAAAATTCTACTGTGTTGTGGACTCGACTCATGGAATAGGCGGTCTATGGTGAACCCAGCTCATGGAATAGTGCACTGCCGATGGGGCTTGCTAACGCGGCGGTTGACTCAGCTCGGTCGGCTCATGGGTCTACAGCATAGTGGATCTGATGTGTGGGACCAGTCTGTCAGAGGCTTGGTCCACAGAGAACTTGGCGCACGGAGCAGGTGAACCGCCAGATGGCTGGCACGGGCCCCCGATTTGCGACACGTGTTGTGGTGGGCAGGCTGAGCCAAGCGGGCCGGAGGGAAAACAGGCCGGAGGGAATTAGCTTCGGCCCAACGAGATTTTGGGGATTTTTAAAGGATTTTCCTTTTTTAGAAATTCAAATAAATCCTTTTGGTCTCTAGAAAATAGCAAATAAATCCAGAACATTCCTTGAGACTCAAGGAACTCAAATAGCATACTTTTGAAAAATGTTAATGTTTAATTTAATCATATTAAATCCTTTTAATTAATTAAAATTAAAATTAAGCTTTAATTAATTCCAGAGAAATCCAAATGGTAAATTTTATTTTAAAAACTTCAAAAAAACTCTGAAAATCAGGATGTTACAATAGGCCCCTGCCGCACCCGGTACTTGCGGTAGAAACACTGTATAAAGGCTACATTTGCAAATATTGCCAAAAAACTAGTTTTGCAAAAAAGGGTTTTCAGGAGGCCACAAATGCGAAAAACACGCAGCAGAGACCTCCAATCAAACAGCGACCAGCAACAGCAACTCCTACGTCCATCAATCAACAACCAACAACAGCGCACCCCTGCAGTAGCAAGCTCCAATCCAACATGCCTCTACAACAGATCAGCGACCGCCTCTACAACAACTTCCAGGGGAACTACGTCGAGCGCGTCGACGCGGATCAGCTCTTCGCCGTCAAGCAAAAACCCTCGGAGAAGCTCCAGGAGTACTTCAAGCATTTCGCTAAGGTCCCTGCCAGGTCAAGGACGTCAACGAGACAACTATTATCAACGCAGTGATACAAGGCCTCCGCCCGGGGCCGCTAGCTGAGTACAATGCGCGTAAGCCGATCAAGACGGTCGCGAAGCTCTTCGATAAGATGGAAGAGTATGCGAGGGCGGAGAAGGACGTGCATTGATGCAAAGGCGACGACTCCAACACTAATCAAGCGGAGGCCTTGACGAAGAACGAAGACTCACCGGAGGGCTCCTCGAAGGGCAAGCACAAGCAAGAGTCTTCGAAGGACGCCCCTGAGCGCAAGGACGCCAAGCCTAAGGACTCGTCGGGTGACAAGTCCAAGCGCAGCCAACGTAAATCCCAGAGGGCCCGCTACGTCTTCGACATCGAGGGTGGTTCTGAAGACAGTGCCCACACCGGTCGCGGGCAAGGTCACCGAGGCCGGGGGCGAGGGCGCGGCCGGGGTCGTGACGATAGACCCCATGCAGAACAAGAAGACCAGCTCTACAGCCTGTGGTGCGAGATGCATGGCCGGGGCGGCCACAACACGTGGGCATGCCCCACCATTGCAGCGCTCCGTCAGAGCGTCGCCAGGGATAGAACCTTGGAAGCAGGGCCGCCCGTTGTGTCCCACATGCAACAGCCTTAGGAGGGCCCCTTGCGGATTCAAGCTCACGTGCAGCAACCCCAGGAAGGCCCCTTGCGAATTCAGGCCCCGGAGGGAGCCCAGCGCCAGGTTATAAACGTCATCTTCAAGGGCTCTTCACTGGAGTTCTCCTCGGCACGGCAACAGAAGGCCTATGCGTGGAGGCTACACCATGTGGCAGCGTACCTGGCGCACGCGTCTTGGTCGATGGAGGCAGCTCTGCGAACATCCTGTTCGCGGTGGCCTTCGATCAGATGGGGATCCCTCAAAGTCGCTTGGGTCCCTCGGGAATTCCAATGCAGGGCTTCGGGGGTCAGCCGTTGAAGGCGCTGGGCCAGATACGCCTGCAAGTCTCCTTTGGCCAAGGCGACAACGCAAGGAGTGAGGACGTCACCTTCGACATCGTCGACATTCCGTACCCATATAATGCCATACTAGGGCGCCCAACCCTCAACTCCCTCGGGGTAGTCCCGCACCATGGTTTCTTGTGCATAAAGCTCCCGAGCCCGCAAGGTAACATCACCACCCTCGGTGACCAGGACCTCGCCTGGCGCATAGAGCTTGGTGCTCGGGGCCCGCACCACAAGGCCCACCGAGAATCCTAAGGTGGACAAGACCGCGCGAAGGCTTCTGACGACCACAAGAAGCACCTCACAGGCCTAAGGCAGACAAGACTGTGTGAAGGCTCCGCTGCCGCCACTTCGAAGGGTAGGGGACGGAGCGCTCGAGCATCTACTTCGGCTAGCCGCCAGCTCCGCTACCGCCAATTCGAAGGGTAGGGGACAGAGCGCTCGAGCGTCTACTTCGGCTAGCCGCCAGCTCCACTGCCGCCACTTTGAATGGTAGGGGACAGAGCGCTCGAGCGTCTACTTCGGCTAGCCGCCAGCTCCGCTGCCGCCACTTCGAAGGGTACGGGACGGAGCGCTCGAGCGTCTACTTCGGCTAGCCGCCAGCTCCGCTGCCACCACTTGGAAGGGTAGGGGATGGAGCGCTCGAGCGTCTACTTCGGCTAGGCGCCAGCTCTGCTGCCACCACTTCGAAGGGTAGGGGACGGAGCGCTCGAGCGTCTACTTCGGCTAGGCACCAGCTCCGCTGCCACCACTTCGAAGGGTAGGGGACGGAGCACTCGAGCGTCTACTTCGGCTAGGCGCCAGCTCTGCTGCCACCACTTCGAAGGGTAGGGAACGGAGCGCTTGAGCGCCTACTGTGGCTAAGCACCAACTCCGCTGCCGCCACTTCGAAGGGTAGGGGATGGAGCGCTCGAGCGCCTACTTCAGCTAGACGCCAGCTCCGCTGCCGCCACTTCGAAGGGTAGGGGACGGAGCGCTCGAGCATCTACTTTGGCTAGACGCCAGCTCCGCTGCCGCCATTTCAAAGGATAGGGGATGGAGCGCTCGAGCATCTACTTCGGCTAGACGCCAGCTCCGCTGCCCCCACTTCGAAGGGTAGGGGATGGAGCACTCGAGCGTCTACGTCAGCTAGGCGCCAGCTCCGTTGCCACCACTTCTAAGGATAGGGGACGGAGCGCTCGAGCGTCTACTTCGGCTAGGCGCCAGCTCTGCTCCCACCACTTCGAAGGGTAAGGGACGGAGCGCTCGAGTGTCTACTTCAGTTAGTCGCCAGCTCCGCTGGCGCCACTTCAAAGGGTAGGAGACGGAGCCCTACTTCAGCTAGTCGCCAGCCCCGCTGCCGCGACTTTAGCCGCTAGCTCCGCTGCCACCACTTCGAAGGGTAGGGGACGGAGTGCTCGAGCGTGTACTTCAGTTAGTCGCCTGCTCCGCTGCCGCCACTTCGAAGGGTAGGGGACGGAGCTCTACTTCAGCTAGTTGCTAGCCCCGCTGCCACCACTTTAGCCACCAGCTCAGCTGCCGCCACTTCGAAGAGTGGGGGCGGAACCCTCAAGTGTCTAACTCAGCTAGGAGACGTGAGGACAGAGCGCTAAGTCCTATGAGCTGGTCGGAGACAGGCGCGGTCATGAAAAGTAACCGAAACTCTCTATGGCATTCATAAAACAAAGTTTACAAGGACAGTATGCAATGACATTCGTAGAGCTAATGTTTACAAGCGCCCTTGAGTATCTTGGATCGCTACTCGTCCGACTCCACCTTAATGTACTCCTGTGCCGAAGTCTCAACCGCTGAAGCCTGGGCTGCCCAAAAGTTTAGCGAGTCCTCAGCCCACCCCCAATGCCGAAGATGTCGTCGAGTCACAAGGTCAGGGACTAGCAACTGACCACTATCAAGCAGCTGCCTGGGGCAAAAACAGTAAAGTGGTCAGAGCACGGGAGCGATTTCCACTTTATTCATAAAAAAGGGGGAGCCGTAGGGCGCCAGCTTACAAAAAAGCGCATACATCGCAACGCACGCCTACATTCTAGACCTTAGCATCACACCTGTGGGTTCGCGCCATGCCCCAGGGCGGCGACACCATCTTTGTTCTGCCGTGGAACTTCGTCAAGCCATTGGCCAAAGTTTCCCTCGCCGTGCAGGGTCCGTCGTAGCGCTACGTTCGCCGCGGCCTCCCCGATGTAGCCCCAGATCCGGTCGTAGAAGGCCCAGACGGTGTCGCGGACGGCACACACGGCGCCCGACATCACCCCGGCTCCAGCTGGCATCTCCAGCTGGGGGTCGGCCAACTCGTTGACGTGCCGGTAGCCTCGGTGCTGAAGCAGTGCGAGGTCACAGAGGAGCAGTTGTTACCGAAAGCCTTGGCGGTGCTGAGAGCGAGGCCAGAAGCTTCCTCGATTCGACGGAGTGTCCGCGACAAGTCTTTGGGACCGAAGACGCGAGGCGGCACACCAACGAAGAGGTCTTCAAGGGCGCTTTCCAAAGCCAGCATGGCATCCCACGCCGCCACCGAGGCATCACCCAAAGCCCAGTCCTTCTCCCCGAGAGACACGGTGAGGCGCCCCTTCTCCTCCTCCAGCGGGGTGATTTGCTGGAGCAAGCCATCGCGCTCCTCGGCGGTCATGCGTTGTGACTCTGCCGCGAGCGCCCGAGCGTCCAAAATCGCCTTCACGCCCTCCATCTCTAGGAGCCGGATGCAATCGTCCTTGACGAAGTGGGCCTCTTTGGCTACGTGGAGGGCCTCCTCAGCTGCCCGCAGTTGGTCTTCCAGTGCCCCCCGCTCATGGGCGCGTGCCGCCTACAAGGCTCGAGCAAGGGCAAGCGTCTGCGCAGCAGTCGTTAGCAAAATTTCTAAATGACGGCAGCATCATCGAAGTCGAGCACTCACCCTCATCTTTGAGGCCTCTAGCACGCCCTCCAGGAGCTCTGGCCCACACGCCAGCAGCGCCTGGCCATCCAAGTCAGCGACCACACTTTTCGCGGCCCCTTGCTAGGCCCGCAGTGTCTCTGGCCGTGGGATGAAGTCCGTCAACGTCGGTTGTGCGGCCCCCGTGGTGACAATTCCTAGGGCACCGACTGTCGATGCCACCCCCAGAACATCTCCGTCCCTCGAGGGCTGCCCACGGCCGGGGAACCGTTCCTCTGCTAATAGTAAAAGACAGTGGTTAGAGCTTTAGGGAAGCCTCGCACGATCGTACGGGGGAGTCGAGCTTACCCTTGGCATCAACCGGTGGGGTTCGTTGGGGTGTCCCCTCAGCCTCAGGAGGAACCGTGAGAACACCAGCGCCACCTAGGGCGGTCGATTCCTCGGCATCAACCGGCGGGATCCGTTGGGGTGTTCCCTCGGCCTCGGGAGGAACCGTGAGAACACTAGCGCCGCCTAGGGCAGCCGACTCCTCGGCATCAACCGGTGGGATCCGTTGGGGTGTTCCCTCGGCCTCAGGAGGAACTACAAGAACACCAGCGCCGCCTGGGGCAACCGGCTCCTTGGGCTGGACGGCCTCTATGTCGGAGTCGTCCTCCCTGACCCCAGTCGCCGCAACGAACCCCCTCTCCGGCTGAGAGGGTGACCGTGTCCGCGGCTGCTTTGCTTTCGGAGACTGGGGCGGGGACTCCTCAGCCACAGCAGCCGGTGAGGGCGAGGACGCTTCGCCCTCCTAGGTGTTCGCACTGCACCCTTGGTCCTTGGTGCCGCCCAGGGACTCCTCGCTGGGAGCCACCTCCTCCGCCCCTGCCTCAAGGTCTGAATCGGCATTCTCCGCTAAGTCGGAGGCAGCGGCCAGCTCACCCTCGGCTTCGGCAGAGTTGACGGGAGCGGCGGCGGCCGGACTGGATATGGCCACGGGAGACTGGGCCTTCCGCTGGGAGGACGACCCCTTCCCCTTATCATCACCGTCACAGCGATGAGCCTGGCCAAAGGTTGAAGAGGCGCACTCCAGCACAGGAATCCCCAGAGCTTCACACACCCTGTTTATCTACCCTAGCTTTGCCGCCTTGGTCGCAGCTTCGCGTAGGTCATGCTCCTTGGCCGCATACGGTCCGAAGAACATGGCCACCGCGCACTCCGCGTCTTCCTGGAGAAGTCCTACGGGGAAAGGCGAAGCGGAGTAAAAAAAGACCTCCAGTGCGAAACTTAAGAGGATTGGAGAGCCTCGGCAGCAATGATACGGATGGTCGAACACCGTCGCGCCGGAGGCCTCCAGGCTGGACGCGCCACCCATCAGCAAGTGGTGTCACACTGTACATGATGAACTCCTCGGTGAGGTCGTGCATGTTGAACCAGAGAGTGATCCCCACAAGCCTCCATGCTCTGTGCCTATCCTCATCGTCGATCGTCATGCTCGGCGAGGTGCTGAACGATATTGGCCAGCCTGTGCACTCATGGCCGCTGCCGCCCGCCACACGGACATAGAACCACCGCTTCATCCAATGCGGCTCCCACTTCGTCTCGGTGGAGTTGGCAGGGAAGATCTACAAGCATTGGGGCCGCAGAACAAAGTTGACGCTGCCGAAGTTGGAGAACGCCCCTCCTCCCAGCTTTTTCGGCTGGCACCGTGCATCATGGAGGAACACGAACAGCGAGGAGCTAGGCCAACATGCCTCTGTCCGCAGTGCCCAACTGTAAACAGCCAGGTCGGCTATTGCGTTCGGAGTCAATTGCGCCAGCTCTAGCCCGAAGGTCCGCAAGACGTCACCGACGATCAGGGCCGCTGGGATCCAAAGGCCGGCATCAAAATACGCGACTAAGACGATCACCTCCGACTTCTCCGGGTGTGGCTCCGTCTCGTCGTTGGTGGGCAGGTGCACCTCGCGGCGATCCAATAGCTTCCCTTCGCGCAATAGGGTTTGGATCGTCTCCTCTGTCGTGAGAGTCAGGCCCAAGACACGGTGTCGGGACCCCGGATTTCCAAACCCGGACCCTCTGTGTATTACTGCACTAGTCCCAGATCAAAGATAGTGCACACAGTTAAACAGAAATGATTCATGACCAACAATGCATTTATTACAATTATAAAGAGTACTGACCGCCGGGTCTCATTATTACATTGGAGGTTCCAAGACCTCACACAACCAGAATACAGCGGAAGCAAGATAAATTCAAAGTAGACCCATCAATATGCCACAGGCAGTTGACTGCGGAAGCGCGACCTAGAACTCCTGGAATCCTTCGTCGAAGCCACCAGCGAAGTAGTCGTAGTCTCCTTCTTGGGCTTCGTATTCCTCTGCTTATTATGTTTGAGTGTAGCATGTGAGTACATAAAGTACTCCGCAAGTCTTGGGAAAAATGCAATAGATGCAAGGCTTGACAAAGAAAGGCTATAGGGTTCTTTTGCACAAAGCAACATTTTCATTCAATTACTTCTAATTATTTTCGAAGGCATCTATTTAATAAAGTAAATGTTTAACAGAACTATCTTTAACTTTATAGTGAAGGTTCCATCTACCAACACTAGCTAACCAATTACAATTGGTCAAGTTTAAAACTGCGGGTTCCATCCACCATCTCTGGCTCCAACTGCCAGGATACCCTTCCGAGAGTTCCCTCCACTCTCGGAATACAAAAACTTTGATTTTAAAACCAAAACCAAAAATCTACCATGTGAATGCATTCCTTGCCCGCCCTTGACCGTGGGCACGGCTATTCAAATAGTTTGACACTCTGCAGAGGTTGTACAACTTTACCCCCAAGAGATAAATTATCTTAACAGTCATCACGCTTCCTTTGGCATGAGACACAGATAAATTATCACAAAGCCTTTACCTCACTCTAAACTAGCTAGACACCACCCGCTGAGGTTTCACTGCAGAAGGGTTAAATCTGCCCAATCTGAAGCCCCCTCTTGCGCCATATGAGTACAGTAAATCCCTGTCCCTCACTGTGAATAACCAGTAATTCCCTGGCACCCACTTTCCACTGGTGGTACCTAAACTAGAGTATCATGAGTTAATCAGCTAGGTCGTACCCATATAGACTTAGGGTTGTACGGTAGTGCTCAGTCTGGACAAACACAAGCGTCGGTCCTTAGTTGACTAGGGTGGGACATACACTTTACAAGATCTCGTGCTTCCTGCACCAATCCAAACCAACCATCCACCCTAATCTAAACCAATTTCCAAATTTTATTTTATTTTAAAGGAGCAGTGGCAACTCCAATTACCACCAAACTTTAGAAACACAAGTTATTACGATAAATCATAATTTCCCATTTTTCAAGATTTCAAGAGTATTACATAGCATGACTAAGCATTATACTACCATTCTATTATTCACAACTGAATATAATAATCTCATTAAAGAGCCAAAGGAAATCCTAAGGAGACAAGGGTACATGGCATTCAATTTCAACTGAGGACATAACAAAGTTGGGGTAACTAATACCTTAAGATTTGAACTAATCTTGTATGTAAATAGCAATGCATATAATTTAAAATAATTAAAAAATTCAAAATCATAGGTTCAAGATGGTCAAAGGAGACTTGCCTTCTTGCACGCTCTCGAGGTCTTCCTGCTGCGGAGTGGAGAGGTCTTCAACAACGTTGGATTCTACGTGCGAGAAGACAGAGCAACAAAGCAAATAAATACAAATAAAATTCAAATAAACTCCAAAAATTCAAAATAGGCCATAATTGGATAGATTGTGATTTTAGATGAATTTAGAAATTTGAATGGCTGAATTTGGAGTTAAAATGAGAAAGTTATGCTCATTTGAAATTCTCAGTTTGAATAAATCCAGAATTTATGAAATTTCTGACAGGTGGGGCCCACTGGAATTATTAAATTTTAATCTTTTATTTTTATTCTGAGATTATGACAGGTGGGACCCACTGGTCAGTGAGCCCACGGGATCAGCCTCTGACATGTGGGACCCACTGGACTCCGGGTCCACATGTCAGTGACCAGCGCAGAGGGGTGGGGCCCAGACGGTAGTGGCCCGCACAGACCGGCGGCCGCTGACGGGTGAGGTCCAAAACGCGGTCCTGGAGCGGAGGAGAATCTGACGGAGGGGTCGGCGAGGCTCGGGGACGAGCGGAGGTGGCCGGCGGCGAGGAAGGCGACGGCACAGCACTAGTCCTTTGGTGCGACGGTGCTCCGGCGACGGGGAGGGGTGGCCGAGGTGTCGGGGAGGATCGCTCGGACGTGAGGAAGCTCGGGGTGGCGACGGCGGGCTCCGGGGATGACCGAGGCGACGGCGATTGCTCGCCGGAGTTCTCACCGTGTGCGCACGGGGAGCTCTCGGTGCGACGGCGCTCGGGGCTCAGGGAGAGAGGTGGAGGGCGCTGGGAGGCAGTGCGGAGGGAGGCGGAGCTGATGGGCTATTTATAGGGTGGAGGGGGAGAGGCATGGCGCGGCAATTGCTCGCCGGTGCTGGCGGCCGGAAAAAGGAAGGGAGAGGGGAGAAAGGAAAGAGGGGGGCAGAGAAGGAAAGGGGCGCGGCGTTAGGGGATTTGTTTCTCGGCGGGGCTCGAGGTTTCCAAAATCGGGGAGAGCCGGGGAAGGAAGGAAGGGATTCCGCGGGGAATCGGTTGCCGGCGCAAGAAAGGAAAGAGGGGAAAAGAAAGGAAGGCGGCGCTCCGCGGGGAAGACGACGGCCTGACAGGCGGGGCCCGGGTGGCAGCGGGAGTGGGGCGCGGGTGACTGACGGGCGGGGCACGTAGGTCAGAGAGGAGAGGGAAGCAGTTGGCTAGATGGCCCGCACGGGCAACGCGGCGCGCATCGGGCCGGCCAGGTGTCGGCCCGAGGGGAGAGGAAGGCGGGGTGGCTGACGGGCTAGGCCCGCGAGGTAGCGAGGGAGAGGGGAGGTGCAGCCTGGATGGGCCAGGCGGCGATGTGGGCAGATCCGGGCTGTCCACGCGTCGGCTGGAGGGAGGGGAGTTGGATTTTAATTTTTAGAATTTGATTTTTATTTTCAGAAAAGGCTAGGAAATTAATTAGGCCTCAGAAAAATATGAAAATACCTCCAAAAATTCCAGAAAAATTCACAAAAGCTTCTGGAGATATTTTTGGCTAAATAAAATTATTTCCAACTAATGTTGGTATTTAATTTTCATATTTTAAAATACCTTTTAACTTTTAAAAATAGGTTTTAAATTCCAGAAAATCCAGAAAATCAAATAAAAACCAAGTAAAATCCAAATACTTTAAAATAATTAATTTGAATTTAAAATTTCCAGAAAGCAAATTTCTGGGATGTTACACACGGGAACAAGGACCCTCCACCTTCTCCGCCACTACCCACCGCTTGTCCACCAGCGATAGCTTGCGCCCAATGAGCGCGTATTCCACCTCGGTCGACGACAATCGTCTGGATGAGGTGTCACCGCCGGCCCGGTTAGCACGTTATTCGCTGTGGGCCATTGTCCTCCGAGAGCTAAAACGGCGAGGAGCACGGCGCTTGTACCGAGTAGCGGCAGCAAAGGAGGCGAGAGACAGCGCGCAAGAGAGCAAGGGAGCAGGAGCTATGTGAAGGAGAACACCGGCGCGATGCCAAAGGGGTATATAAAGCCCCTTCACCTCCCACACTGCCAGTCAGCGCAACCCGCGGAAGCCGAACCGCTCGCCTACCCCACGGTCGGGAAGTGCAACCGGTGGGAGCCCAACCGTCTGCCTCCCCACGGTCGAGGAGGGTGATAGGTGGAGTCCGAAGATGTGTAGTCGCCCGGCTGCTCAACAAGCACACGTTACGCCAATCATGTCCCGCCGCATGGCCCGCCCCCTCGGGAAGGAACACACGGCCGCGGCCGTGTGATCGCCTGACAGTGCATGACGCCATGACATTGTCCAACTTCCGTCACACACCAGTGGCACGACGCGCCAATTGTGTTCCGCCATGTGTGACACCCCATCAGGAAGGTGCGCACGACCGTGGTCGTGCAACTGCCTGGCGACGCACAACACGTCGATCGCGCGTCGTCACGCGTACTGCCCCATTGGAAAGGAGCGCTTGGTCGTAGTCGTGTGCCCGTTGGCAGCGCAAGACGCGTTGGTCCCGTCCCATCGCACGCCAAACGCCAACGTAATCCACAGTGCCATCAATGCGTCGTCCTTGAGCCGCGAGACACTGGGCGGCGCTCCGATCTCGAGTTCGTGTGAAGACTCCGAAGCCCGCTTCGATCGAGTCCGTACGGCAGCGCCGGAGGCCACCTTGACTTCGAGTCCGCCCGAAGACTCCGAGGCCCGCTTCGATCAAGTTTGTACATCGACGCCAGAGACCACATCGACTTCGAGTCTGCATGACGACCCCGGAGCCCACGTCGACGCCACATCCACGGGAGGAAGCGGTCCTTCGACTCAGCCTCGTCAGGATAAACCGACTCCACTGGAAGCATACACCTCGCGACCGGAGGATGCCTTCGACAGAGCACCAACCGGTGGAGATCCAATCGTCCGTGCTCCCCTCAATCGGAAAGCGCGCCCAGTCATCGGCGATAAGTTTTGATAGAGTACCCAAAAATAGGCCTCCTTCAGTTCATCAACATTCTCTGATAGGCGCCAATTTCGCTATGAAACAGTGCCATTGTAGAATGTAGATGAACTGAAGCAGGCTCATTTTTGGGAACAACATCATCTCAGATCGCATGCAAGGATGATGCTGCAGTGCTAGCAGTGTATATATGCCTGTCCCCCTAGTGGGAAAGCGCAACAAGTGAAAGTTCAACCGGCGGAGTTGCAACTGGCAGGAGGAGAAGCGTCGCGATGGCATGTGGGCACGACGCCTCACCCCTACGGGGCGCGCCAATCATGTCTTGCCACGCGTCCGCCCCCTCAGGTACGAACACACGACCGTGGTCGTACGGCCGCCTGACATGGTCCAACTCCCGTTCCGCACTAGGGGCCGGCACGATTTTCGGGGCCATTAATGCATTAGCGGCGGGCCACTAGCCAGTCACTTCGGCTGCAATTTCGGCACCGACTTTGCCTCGGCGGAAGGACTCTGACTCCGGCTTTGACTTACCATCGGGGGTGCACATCCACGGAAGCCAAAGCTGTGAGGTTACGTGCGCACGTGCACCGCCTGACAACCCATGACACGCCAATCTAACGTAGCCACGTGTCTGGCCCGCTAGGAAGGAACACACGGTTGCAGCCATGTGGACCGCTGCCAACGCAGGACGTGCCGGTGACGCCCGGCCGTGTCGCGCAATTCCTGTGTCGCGCCAGCCGCCGGCGTAATCCCCGATGTCATCAAAGCACTGCCCCTGAGCCACGAGCCACTGGGCCGCCCTCCGATCTCTAGTCCGCACGATGGATCTGCTGTCCACCTCATCTTTGAGTCCGTGCAAAGACCCCGAAGCCCGCGTCGACTCCGTCTCTGTGGGTTGAGTCAGTCCTTCGATTTGGCTACGACTCGAGCCCCTCCGGCGACGTCGGAGCCCACCGCCACTTCGAGCCTGCACGACGGCGCCGGAGCCCGCTTCGACTCCGCGTCACATGCTGGACGTGGCTGATTGCGCAACTGCCCACGCCGGCTCGGCTACTTCTGATGCGCTGCACACCCTGTTGGCACTATTTAGCTCGATGTGATCACAGTACCACTGTATCTCTGTAGAGCTTTTTAATCAATATGATCATATAAGCACTATATCTCAATAGAGCTTTTTAGGTTGATGTGACCACACAATTAAGCACTACACCTCTATAGAGCTTTTCAGATTGATTTGACCACAAAAGCACTGCACCTCTGCACAGCTTTTCCTGTCTTCGTTCTCGGAGATAGAGGAAGGGCGTGGTTGCTCGTGCAAAGGACTACCCTAATAGTTCCTACAAGGATGCTCCCGTCCCGCCTGAGTTCCCTCGCTGAAGTGCTACTGCGGCAAGCCGGCGGCTATTAAGAAATCGATGCATCTAAAGACATCTACACACAATCAATACATGTGCGACGACTAGTGGGCATGCCAATACCATAAGACACTCATTTCAATCATGTGTGTACCACAGAAGATGTAGTTCGATCATGTGTACTACCGACGAATGCTATTTACGATCGGCATCCACCCGTATGTGCAGACAAACTAGTGCATGGGGCACTTGCATGCATGCATGCCACGCCCCCCATATGGGACAAGTCACTGCCCCTATACCACTGAGGCTTGTGACAAATGAGTGCACGGGAGAAAATGACGAGTAGAGTAGAAACGGCACGCCGCGTGAAAATGACGTGCGAAGATGAATCACGCGGGAATCATTCGGATAACGCGTGAGGGGCTATAGTCCATCCTCCTGCCATGCCTCCCTCAAGGGCAGGTGACCCCCCACCAGCGGCAGGGGCAAATCCCTAGAAGGGGGGGGGGGGGGGTAGATTTATAAATTATGCTGGTGTGAAGTTAGTTCTGCAAATAAAGATTTCTAGGGGCTAGAAAAAATCTCCTCATTTTCTCTCTAAAGCTTGCACACTTTATATTCTAACAAAAACTGGGCCACCTGTTCGGGGCCTAACACACACTACTAATTCGACCCAAAATACGACCCATCATGACTGGATTTTTTTAGTGCCCGATCCAACCAATTACATGGCCCGCATAGCTTGGCTACAAATGATCGTTGTAACTTTGGATATGTTCATATTAATTTTTAAAATATATTTTTCTATTGTAAATATAATTTCTACAATATTTAACTTTCAAATAAAATACCTTTTTAAAACGAGGTCTATTAGTTGATTATAGAACACACTACAGTAAATTTATTTGTATCGGCTAAAATTACACATGAGTGTCTCTCTTTGCAAGCTTCTCTACAAGCTATTATTATTTACAAATCAAAATCAAAAGTTAAATCTAAAAGATTATATGAACGGCCCTTCAGCGTGCCAAATATAGGAAGACGTATGGTGTCCTAAAATTGACCATAGTGAGAAAACACAGCCAATTTTTAGTTTGCGTCCAAAAATTTGTGAAATTTAGGGTCTGTTTGGTTCATGACCAGAAGTTGCCTAGCCACAAGTTAGGCGTGCCACGGTTTTTAGGTAGCTGTTTGGTTCACTGACGTAACTGTGGCATGCCACACTTTCTTAGCACCCGGCCCCACATGTCATAGACTCAATTTCTTGCCAAACTTTGCCACAAGTGTGGCTTCGATTTTGTTAGCCACACTTTCTGTGGCAGCCACATATTGCCTAAGCTTAGGCATGGCAAGTTTAGGCACCAACCAAACAGGCCCTAATATGCTCTAGCTCACCTATCCTTGAATAATTATTGGGAACCTAAAATGTTGGCCAATGTTATTTTATTGCTAGTGGCTCAATCAAACTGTTGATCCTCCGTACATGCTATAATATTTTCTTGTTCTTCCTGCATGCAGCCCACGTCAGCTTCTGGAATGGATCCGGTTATATATATCAGGGCCCGTACGTACGGGAGATACCAACTCGATCTACAACACATGCACGTACCAGTCACACGCATGTGCTTAGTACTTCATATATACTAATTTTTACAAGCCAAGCTAGTACGACTGCATTTTATAGTAAG
The DNA here is from genome assembly GCA_017311315.1 of Dendrocalamus latiflorus. Lineage (NCBI taxonomy): Eukaryota > Viridiplantae > Streptophyta > Magnoliopsida > Poales > Poaceae > Dendrocalamus > Dendrocalamus latiflorus. The sequence goes on along the minus strand of CM029669.1, from coordinate 3,528,232 downwards.
GCCGTGACTATGTTCCACCTCTACATGCAACTACATTTCTGTCCACACATCCATATTTAGCAAAACGATAAACTAGTAGCATCCTCTTTCCTTTTTTGTGCTTTCCGTCATTTCCACAGTATTTGAAACAGCAGAGCAATCTTTGCCATCTTGCCCTATTTCCTCACCATGATATTACTTAGCTATATATAGATTGGACAATTTGAAAAAATTTAGAATTAGATAGTTAGAAAAACAAATTAGAATAAATTTAGAGTAAAATCTCTACAATTTTTTTTAAAAAATATAAGAGCAATTGAAAATAAGTTGGTGCGAATTTAAAGAGTAAGATGGTGCATATTTAAAAGTAAATCCGTACAGACATTCGTAAATTCACTATCAAAATATTACAAAGCAATTGGGGAGCAAAACTATGTTGATTTAAGGAGCAGATTAGTACAAATTTAGGAGCAAAATAGTATAAATATGTGCAGATTCCTATGATACACCCACACACTGCTGCATAGGACCATGCTCGCTCTTTGAGGCAGTACATAGTTATGCATTAGTAAGAAAAAACTGCTACGCGATAAAAATGAGAAATCGTATTGCTCCCTAGCTCGCTGCGCGTCAACATGCCACGATGAGGTTATTTTGATCCGATGGCTCTAAAAGATGTGCATGCCCTCCAACCAAAGTGCATTCCTCGTGGCATTCGAAAAAACACTAATTCGGACAACCAGCTGACCATGTGGGAACATCACGATTAACACTTGTATGCGCAAACATTTGTCCAATATTCCAAACTTTTATCACCCTTTATATAAACCTGCCAAACTATTTAATCTAATGTACAATATTGGTCTAGAGTTTAGTTTAGAGCATTTATTTAAACAAACTTACACACATCCTTATGTCACTGTCTCAAAAAAATTATATTGGTCAACACCAGTCCTATGTGGGGTCCTGTCCGAACGATCGTGCTACATTACTTGATCGGAAGGCCGTGTGATGTATCTTCATGTCCAATGTTTGGCCCCCGAGCAACATTTTGTTTTACAAGTTTAGCTTTCTTCCCACTGATTTTATAAATTTGGTCCTTTCCACAACCGTGACAGCTTTGCAAAGTCAGTGGGAAGAAAGCCAAACATGTGTAAAACAATGCGGCTAGGGGTAGGAGTACTGAGACAAGATTTTCCACAGAACAATAGCTGCTTGCTTAGGCAGCTAGATTACACGGTTACATCGCCTTGCTGACCCAGTTACCCATGGGTGTGCAAAGCATAAGAGACAACAATACGAGTAGGATTGGCCTACATGTAATCCTTTCCTACAGTACAATGACCAATCATGCATGTTGCAGGAACATGGTGGAATAGGCCAAATTATTGAAGACGTACAAGCAAGATTTCATTCTCAGTACTGGTCTAGCTAGAGCCTACACTTCCCCATCCCACAGATCCTCGAGGGATTTGTAGAGCCCATCGTCGGTGACGAACTCCCACCCGGGCAGCCCCCGGTGCTGGGGGATCTGGCTGATCTTCCACCTCTCGTCGTCGGTGAGCTCCCAGTCGAGAATGTCGAGGTTCTCCTGCATTCTCTTCTCATTGTGGGTCTTCACCAGCACACAGTCACCCTGCTCGTACACCCATCTCAGGCAAATCTGCACCATCAATTAAGTTGCTCTTTTAAGGCGTTTGTTGGGACTATATATGATGATGCGCATCGATCTTTCGTGAACAATGATATACGCACTATGAACCTTGCATGTGTTTTCCTATAATCTAGTAGAAGAATTGCCAATCCTCTAGGCAAAATTGTTCCAATTAAATAGTCTAGAATAGCTGCAGATCATCAGTAAATTATAACTAGCTGGCATTATTGCATACCCCGCCTACTCTTTGGCTGTTCTCAGTATTGAGTTTTTTTTTTCACGAAACAGTTCATCGAAAAGCTTAATTTCTTTGAAAAGAATAGGTAGCATACCTGCACTTTTTTGTCTGAACGCTAGCTAATTGAACCAACATACATCCTTGCTAGGAAAAGAAAAAAGAAAAAAAAAGTTTCGACGCCAGTGCTTACATCATGCATGTTTCACCGGTGGAGGGAAGAATTCAAGTTGCATGCGGCTTTCAAAAGCTGAGCAGATGGCTTTCGGCTCGATGCATTTGCATGGCGGTGTGTGTCAGTCGCACATGCACCCACAGCTAGGGTCGGAACAACGATCGTACAAACTATGTGACGTCAATTGCTCGCTCCGTGCAATGTGTCGAATCAATGGTGCCAAGGTTGGCGACGTTAGGAGTTGCAGGTTACCTGGGCGACGGTTTTGCCCTTGGATGCGGCGATCGCGTGCAGGACGTCGCAGTCCATCACTGCAGCGCTGCCCCACGGCGTCCCCTTCGCCCCCAGCGGCGAGTAGCCGCACAGCTCGACGCCCCTCCGCCGGCAAAACTCCCTCAGCTTCCCCTGCCGCCACACGGGGTTCACCTCAACCTGGTTCACCGCCGGAGGGATGGCGGCGGTGGAGAGGAGCTCTTCCAGCTTCCTGCATGAGAAGTTGCTGACGCCGATGGCCCTGGCGAGGCCCAGCCGGTGGCACTCCTCCATGCCGCGCCACACCGCTGCCATGTCGAACGACGGCGCCATCTCCTCCTTGGGGAACGGGAACTCGTACTTGCCCGGCCGCACGCTCGCCGGCCAGTGCACCAGGTACAGGTCCACGTACTCCATCCCCAGGTTCCGGAGCGTCTCCCTGGCGGCCGGGACCACGCGGTCGGCGTGGGCGTCGCTGCACCAGAGCTTGGAGGTGACGAAGACCTCAGCGCGGGAGCCGATGATCCCGCGCCGGACGGCCTCCGCGACGGCCTCGCCGACGGAGCGCTCCGTCTGGTACAGCATGGCCGTGTCGAAGTGGCGGTACCCGAGCTCGATGGCACGGAGCACGGCGGCCTTGGACTCCTCCGTCGACGCGAACGGGTTCGCCGCCGTGCCCATGCCGATGCGCGGCATCGACGGGAGCAGCGGGCTCGTCGGCACCTCCCGGACGCTCCCCATGTCCGCCGGTGATGTCTCCGTGTGAGGAGTGGAGGAAGATAGGATGGATAGCAGTGTGTCCACTAGGGTAGCAATCAGTTAGCAAAGGCACTGAGCCACTGACGAAGCCTTGGCCTATTTGACCTATTCCTTTGTTGGAATTTTTCCTGGTTTTTTCACTGTCGCCGCCCGACCTAGAGTGATGCGCCCTCTTCTGTACTTACGTGATGCTTGCTGCTGGCCTCCTTGATGCGCGCCGCACCGACGTGGCTCGCGTGGGTCCACGTCCTCCTGAGGCGATCTTGTCTGGAGCATGGGCGGATGCAGGGGGGCCGAGGAGGGCCTCATCCTTTTCAATATTTCTGTTTCTCTTAATTAACTATTAAGTATTTTAGTAATTATTTTATAAAATATTCATTTAGCCTCTTTTATGAATGAGCAAAGTTCATTTTTGATTAAAATATTGATATCTATAATCTTCTTGGTAGACATAGAGATAAATTCAAATTAATAAAAATATAACTTTTTTTGATATTGTTATGTTATATTTTTCATGTGATTGTCACTTTTTTTGGCAAAAAATTATCATCTATTTGACCCCCATGTCTAAATCCTCTCATCTTCACGTGATGGACCACGTAGTACTCACACGCAAAGGAACAACACAATGACGTCATGTTTCCTAGAGAGAAGAACACCAGACAAAATAAACCGCCCCCTCGCCTTTTATTCAGAGCAAACAACTCGTCGTGTTTGATACAAACTCTATATGTCCTGAAGGGATCACTAGTGCACAACAGGACATCACAGACAGTTCAAAAATGTCATCACAGATGGCTTCGTGAGCCGTCTAAATTTATAGGTCAGTAATAATAGGAGGTCATCACAGACGGCTTTTGAACCGCCTGTGATGCAGATAGTCGACTATCGCAAACGGTTTGTAGTAAAAACTTTCTATAATATATGGTTTATCATAGACGGTTTCAACTACAAACCGTCTAGAAACTGTCTGTGATAGTCAACTATCACAGACGGCTACGAGTTAATAACCATTTATGATATTCTTTTCTGTTCCTAAATCTATTTCTATTTGTTGGCTAGCCTCTGAAAATGCTAGCTATGCCATCTGAAACAAGCAAATCAACACAATATATATACATCCAATTCACATTCATTCATTTCAGAAATAAGAATACCCATTTCACAAATCTATTAACAAAAATGAAATATAAATACACACATGAACAATTAGCCTCAATCTTATCCCAGTGAAATCCATTCTACATTGTGGAACTCTCTATTTTCTTTATAACTTTAGACATCAAAAAGTACGCACACTGTTCTCGAATATGTTTGAGGTCGGCTTGTTCCAACGGAATTGTAGTGATTGACAGAACATGTCAGTATGAATATCAATGTTGTGCATACATATATAAATTGATAAGTATGAAATAATTATCGCAAAATTGACAAACCTTAGGATCGTTTTTCGTAGAACCGACGAGTAGTTGCATGTTGTGGTAAACATAGTATCAATAGGTGTCGTTGCCTGGCGGCTGCTGGTGGCACTGCAAAAATAGAATTTGTTAATTTGAGAGGCATTACTACGAAGTATTGTATATGATTAATTTGTACTAGTTAATACCAAAAAAATCTAGAGCGTATTACAAGGTATTGATCCCTCCCTTGGATTTCCGTACCTTTACAACGTATGTGGCAAACAACATACGTGATTCCAAAATTTTAGCCTTAGTTATTGGGAAGGAAGAAAATATTATAATAAAGTTATCTATGGAGGAAATACGTTTACCTACCGATTACATGTTGGACAACTGTGTAGTCGATTTTGTTCTTCTTTAGAGAATTAAGGTATATTACCCTGTTCCATTTTGGTATAATTACAATTAGAATCTAGTGGAACCTACACAAGTATGTCATGGTCATTAAACATAAGTCCGTGTTGCTTATAAAGTACAATTAATAAGTATAGCAACTAGTGTAACACTTACCCCTGGTTGTAGAGCATAAGTATGAATTCCTTGTCGTGATGACCTCCAATGCCTTTGTAATGTAATTCTCGACAAAGAATCTATCCTCCTTGATGATATCTATGGCGACCAAGCGTGGGTCGAGGAAACCAACCGATGATTTCATTAATTTGGCTTCGCTCACCATGTATACACACACATAAGCAATTAGTTATATATGATATTTATCGGCATTACATAAACATAGACTATGATTGTGCACACTTATAGTGTCTAGCATCGAATAAGTGAGGCGTCGAGGGCGTCAAGTGTGAAGAGAAACAATAAGTCCTCGAAGGTCACTGTGAAAATACAGTCATGAATATTGTGCTGTAGATGATGCGGCATGAACTGGATGTTGAAACCCGAGCTTCGTTTTTTCCTCTGGCTTGTTGGCATGTTCCATGTAATACATATGCAATTTCTAGCAAGATAGTTCTAGAGTTAGGAGGTGCTCTTTCGGGACGACCAACAGCTCACCTAGTACGAATTTTCAGGCCAACGGCAAGTAGGGGATCTCATCATCCGTTTTCTTCGGTTTGCCCTTGCTGCCTCAGCTATAGGTCGACTTCATGGTTGTCGACTAGGCATAAGATGTAGATGCACCACGCACTTGCTATATCTGCATGTAGCATTGGTACGGATGGCATCTGTGGAATTGGCACCAGTGTAGATAGCTCCTGTGGACTTGGCATCGGTGTAGGTAGCTCGTGTGGACTTAGCACCGGTGCAGATGGCTCTCGTGGACTTGGCATTGGTGCAATAGCTCGAGTGGACTTTGCCTAGGTGCAGATGGCTCTTGTGGACTTGGCATAGGTGTAGGAGCCTCCAGGCAGATGTCCCTCTTGGCCACTGAATGAATGTTCTAATGGCGTGCCCTAGAGTCATGACCTCATCGTTGTGGGGCATCTGCAGTGGGATGACATCAAAATTTGCATGAACACCGTCCACATTAACTTTTGCGAAATCTGGTGCTAGAGATAGACCATGCACCAAGGCCCCTAGCCCGGATGGATACGCCGGCCCCAAGCAGCGCACAGGGCAACAGAGGTATATCTCACTTGGAGCTTGCACTTCATAGCCACCTACATAATGATATAAAATTAGCTACTCTAACAGGTCTATCAATGGATTGAATATTTTAGAGATAATAATTATTACTAGGATGTCATCGATAGGGAATTGGTGATCGCTTTCTAAGGTAGGGTTGGACACGCAGCTACTCCGATGATTGGGGGCTGCCTAGCACAAGAGTGGCGGTGGCTTCCTGCTAATTTTTTTATACTTTTGCATCTCATCTATGATTTTTGCTGTAATATCCTCTTGTAGTTGTGCCTCGCGCTCGGCTTTGGCTCTCTTCCTACTTCGGTATGCTTCGGAGTCCTTTGGGAAGCCATATTTCCAACGAACATAAAGACCAAGGCCTCCCATGGGACCCGGGTACTCCTTATTTCCCAGAGTTGAGGAGAGTAAATCTCTCCCTAATTGCCTCGAATGAGCCTTGGGAAGATTTTACACTCAACATTTCCAGGCGATAGGTCACTTCCTCGTCTATAGGTTTTTAAAAGGAGATGGCCCCGACGACACGGTAGATGACCTCACTCTTCTCCAGTTTTGGACGCGCTCATCAGGGATCCCAGCAAATGGTGGGGAGGTCTCCCGCATGATTGCCTGCTCATTCTCCTACCTCCATTGTGGGATTTTACTAGCATACCTAGTGGTGCCGAGTCTGTGGTGTGCATATTTTTTGCTTGGAGGGCCCTGTGCACTGCACTTTCACTTCTAAAATTATCTATCATTTTCATCACCACAAACTTTTGCCATTGTGGTTTTAGGAATGGATACTTGTCGAAGGCTGTTAGATCTTTCTCCACGTATTGCTTAATAAGCAGGCACTTGAAGTTCTTCCACAATTTGCACGCTGCTAGCAATGTATGTCGTCGCATGGAGACTTGGTATTCTTCTGGGATCTCGAACGATCGAAAGACTTCCTTCAACAGTTGACTATTTCAATCTTCAGCCACCTTCTTCCATAAAATGAACGTGATCTCAATCCATTCCCGTGCAACTATTTCGACTATTCTTTAGAATGCGGACACTATTTGGCGAGGATTGAGATGTGTCCCAAACACATCGACATCTGTGATGGTAAATTGGCACTCGAGCCTTTTCGATAGTTCTCTTACTTTTCAAGATTTTCTAGAGGACGATGCATCATATGTATCTGGCGACAATGTCAAAAAATGAGTGGACAACATCTTCAAAAGATAATACAAGTGAGCAATTCTTGAGCCAATTCTTGTTGAATTTAGAATATGATCACGTATTTATGTGAAAATTTCTCTAATCAGTTAGGCTTTAAACTCTAGACTACCTTATTGAATATCTGAAGACAAGCAGCAGTAAACTTAACAATGAACCATAGATCGATATCAAAACTATTTACTTCAAGTAAATCGCATTTGTATCAGTGTTTCATTTCTGCTTTATCTTTGCATATATGTTATGCTAGCTAAAATTTCAATTAATCTGCTTAGTTCTACCACTGGAAGATATTGCAAAGAGAATTTATGGGTTCGGTTTGATACCCCACATGTTCTATGTTCTAAGCATAATATACTGTTTAAATGACTTGGGATGATTTACATATATATATATGTTGATTTTGTCATTTAAATGCTGGTTGAATTATGCTTTAAAATAATTATATTTTACTGGAATTAAATATAAATTTATGCTAAAACCATATTAATTACAACAATCCAGAAAACCAAATGCATATACAACAAAGCACATATCCAAAGACATGATAATAACATAGAGATCAAACTACTATCTCTCAATATGAATAATGTAATCAAGCCAAAGGACAATATTCTAAATTGAGTACAAGCATGATCATTTGTAATTAACATAATGCACAGATTAAGAAGTGAGTTGTCGGTACCCCAGATTTTCGAACCCGGACCCTCTGTGTATTACAGCACTAGTCCCAGATCAAAACTAGTGCACACAGTTAAACAGAAATGATTACATCACCATCAACGATTTATTACAATAATAGAGAGTATTGACCGAAAGGTCTCATTACTACAAATGAGGTTTCAAGACCTCGCACACATGAAACAAAGCGGAAGCAGAAGTTAAATCCAGCGAAGACCCATCAATACGCCACAGGCAATTGACTGGGGAAGCGTGACCTAGTACTTCGGGAATCCTTCGTCAAATCCATACGCGAAGTAGTCGTAGTCTCCCTCTTGAGCTTCGTATTCTTCTGAGTATTATTTTTCAGTGCAGCATGTGAGTACATAAAGTACTCCGCAAGTCTTGGGAAAAATGCAATAGATGCAAGGCTTGACAAAGGAAGGCTATATGGTTCTTTTGCACAAAGCAATATTTTATTTTAATTACTACTAATTATTTTCGAAGGCATAAATTTAAGAAAGTAATTGTTTTAACAGAAACTATCATTAACTTTATAGTGAAGGTTCTATCTACCAACACTAGTTAACCAATTATAACCGATCGAGTTTAAAACTGCGGGTTACATCCACCCTCTCTGGCTCCAACTGCCAGGATACCCTTACGAGAGTTCCCTCCACTCTCGGAATACCAAAACTTTGATTTTAAAACCAAAACCAAAAAGTCTACCATGTGAATGCATTCCTTGCCCGCCCTTGACCGTGGGCATGGCTATTCGAATAGTTTGACACTCTGCAGAGGTTGTACAACTTTACCCCCAAGAGATAAATTATCTTAACAGTCACCATGCTTCCTTTGGCATGAGACACAGATAAAATATCACAAAGCCTTTACCTCACTCTAGACTACCTAGACACCACCCGCTGCGGTTTCACCGCAGAAGGGTTAAATCCGCCCAATCCGAAGCCCCCTCTTGCGCCATATGAGTACAGTAAATCCCTGTCCCTCACTGTGAATAGCCAGTAAATCCCTGGCACCCACTTTCCACTGGTGGCACCTAAACTAGGCTATCATGAGTTAATCAGCTAGGTCGTACCCATATAGACTTAGGGTTGTACGGTAGTGCTCAGTCTGGACAATCACAAGCGTCGGTCCTTAATCGACTAGGGTGGAACATACACTTTACAAGATCTCGTGCTTGCTGCACCAACCCAACCAACCATCCACCCCAATCTAAACCAACTTCCACATTTTATTTTATTTTAAAAGAACAGTGGCAACTCCAATCACCACTAAATTTCTGAATACAAACGACTAGTTTAAAGAATTATAATTTCCCATTTCCAAGGTTACTAGATTAATTAGCATGACTAAGCATTATGCTACCGTTCTAATATTAACAAGTAATTATAATACTCTCATTATTGAGACAAAGGAAATCGTAAGGTTATAAAGGTACATGGCATTCAACTTCAATTGAGGGCATAACAAGATTGGATTAACTAATACCTTAAGATTGAAACTAATGTTTTATGTAAATAGCAATGCACATAAATTTAAAATAATTAAAACATTTCACAAACATAGGTTCAAAATAATCAAAAGAGACTTGCCTTCTTGTGCACTGGTTGGTCCCTCTTGCTGCGGTTCGACGAACTCTTCGGCGACGTCGGATTCTACGCGCGAAACGACAAATGAACAAAGCAAATAAACACCAACAAAATTCAAATAAAATTCAAAAATTCTAAAAGATAGTATATTTGGATAGATTATGATTTTAGAAAAATTTAGAAATTTGAACAGCTCAATTTGGAGTTAAAATGAAGGAGAACAGGCTCCGGAAAGTTTAAATTCAGAGAAAAAGAAAAACTGGATTTTTGAGAATTATTTTTCTAAAGGAAATTGGAAGTATTGCGTCAGCACTGAATTTCCTTTTTGGCTGAATTAATTTTCTATTGAAAATTAGGATTATGGCGTCAGCATTGCATCAGCGCTGGGGTGGGCTGACTGGCAGGAGGGCCCGGTCCATGTGGACCGAGTCCATGGACCGCGGTGGAGGCCGAAGTGGCAGGGGGTGGGATGTGGCAGCCGGGGCTTGCTTGGTGCCCGCGTGGCGGCCATGTTGGCTACCACCTCACCCCCGGCGCTGACGTGGCGGGCGCCGGCGGGGAGGAGCTCAGGCAAGCGACCGCGGCGGCGCTCCGGTGGCCGGCGGCGAGCGGCGATGGGCGGAGGAGCGAGAGGGGGCGACAGGGGTTCAGTTTTACCTCGGCCCGGGGCTCGGTGGTGAGTGGAGGCGGCCGGCAACGAGGAGGCAGAGGCGGCGGCAGGGGGCTCTCAGTGCAGCGGCGCCCCGGTGGGGTTGAGGTCCGGTCGAGGAGCGAGCGAGGCCGAGGGCGACGCGGAGAAGCTGAAGGCGGCGTCGGCGAAGCTCGGGAGTTACCGGAGCGGTGAAGGGAGCTCGCCGGAGGGTGGCCGTGGCTCGGAGAAAGAGGAGCGTAGTGGCTGGGACGCTCGGGAGCTCGGGAAGGGAGGGAGAGCGCGGAGGGAGGTGGTGCGGAGAGAGGGGAGGCCGGGGTGGCTTTTATAGGGGCGGAGGGGGAGCATGGGGGCGGGAATCGCTCGCCGGAGACGGCGGGGATTGGCGGCGATTGCGGGGAAATAGGGGGGAAGCGGCGTGGGGATGGAGGGATTTCGGGCGCGGGGATAGCGGGGTCGGGTTGGGGGAGAAGAGAGAGGGGAAAGGAAAGAGATCCGGCGACCGAGGGGGCGGCGGGAATGGCGGCGGGGATGGTGCGGCCGAGCGGGAGGAAGGAGACGGCGCGGGGAAGAAGAAGTGGGCGGGGTGGCTGACACGCGGGCCCGGGGTGGCAGAGAGAGAAGGAGGGTGAGAGGGGTGGCGCCGACAGGTGGGACCGGGTGAGAGAGAGGAAGAGAGGAGGCGCGGCGGCTGTGATTTGGCCGCGTGGCAAGGGCACGCATCGGGCCGCCGAGAGAGGGGCGAGGCGGGGACTGCCGGATGGGGGCGAGCGGGGTGTCGTGGCGCGCATCGGGCCGGCCACGTGTCGGCCCGAGGGGAGGGGAAGGCGGGATGGGTGGCAGATCCGGACCGTCCGTGTGGCGGCCGGATGGAAGGGGAGGGAGTTTTAATTTTTATTTTGATTTTATGATTTTTCAGAAAAGCTGAGGAAATTCAAAAAGGCTCAGAAAAATATGAAAATACTTCCAAACATTCCAGAAAAATTCACAGAACCTCCTGGTGATATTTTGGACTTAATAAAAATATTTCCAACTAATGTTGGTATTTAATTTTCAACTTTAAAATACTTTTTAACTTTTAAAATTTGATTTTTAATTCCAGAAAACTCAGAAAACCAAATTAAAGCCAATTAAATCCAATTAACATCCAAATACTTTCAAATAATTAATTTGAAATTAAATTTTTTAGGAAGAGGATTTGTGGGATGTTACATGAGTTTTGCTCTCAGTTTGAAGAGTTGCTCAAGTTAAAACCTGGCTTTCTCACCCTTGTCAACAGATCATATATCAAAGGGACTAACTTCTCAATATTATGCTAGTTTGATATTCTAAAATTACCTCAGTAAATTAATAGAATCAGCTGCTAGATTTTTAGCAGATGACAGAATGAAGAATAACTATTGCAATATCAACAATACTGTTATGGCAACAATAAAAACAAACACCAAAGATGTGCTACGGCAGTAATAGCAGTAATAACTGAATCTAACAATATTCAGTCTAGAATAATAGTCATTTATAATTAACCAAAGTAAGAAACAAGTAATGATAAATCAATACTAGCAGAATACTCTCTCATTAGTCACACTAATCTCAATCTAACAAGTTATCCTCATCGAGCATTCACAAAGCCCACATTCTATTATGCAAAGTCCCCCAGTGCTAGCACTTATGAGGAGGGCCGCCGGAGTTAGGGAAGGTGGCAAATGGCTCAGGAGAGGCGACGAGGGCATCGGGGGAGGTGGCGATGGGCTCAGGAGGAGGAGGAGGGTGACTACCTCGGGGAAGGAAGGCCGCTGGAGTCGAGGGAGGATGAGGAGGGCGGCGGCCTCGGGCAAGGAGTGCCGCTGGAGTTGGGGGAGGAGGAGGGCGACGGGCTCAGGGCGAGGCGGTGGCGATAGTGGATAGTACAGTGGGGACAAACTCTACTGCACAATATATATAAGGGATTAATCATAGACAGTTCTATTTAAAAACCGTTTGTGATATTTATCATCACAGATGGTTGTTATTTTAAACCATCTTTAATAACAAAACATCACACACGGTTTTTATGTAGAACCATCTGTGAATATATATATATATATATATATATATATATATATATATATATATATAGGACGCTGAAATGGGACACCTAGGTGCCCAGACACCTAGGCTCCCTGCCGTTAGATTGCTTTTAGATACGTGCTAGAGCAATGGTATATATGGTATGTAATATATTAGGCATGCTAAATCAATCATAGAAGGAAAGTCTTAATCATGGATGGAAAGTCTCAATCACATTAGCACGCATCTAAAAGCAATCCAAAGGTAGGGAGACTAGGTGTCCAGACACATAGGTGCCCCTGTTATTTATACTATATATATATATATATATATATATATATATATATATATATATATATATATATATATATATATATATATATATATATATATATATATATATATATATATATATATAGGAAAATTACATAAGGCACCATGGTGCCTAGGCACCAACATCCGATACACGTGTATGATTGATAATTTTTTTGAGTTTGGGTATGAAAATGTTTTATACCCTTGATATATTTATGGTAAGTAAGTTTTGAACTCAGTTCAAATTAGTTTGAACTACTTTTGAGTTCAATGCAACTACAGTGAGTATATACCATAAAAATAGTTCAAACTAATTAAACTGAAGTTGAATTTAAATTTTTTCGGAGTTTGACATCTCAAATATACTTTTTTATGGGTATATGAAGATACCCACATCAAACGTTGCGAATCTCGAAGCAAATCAACGGGTATTGATATTGGTGCCTAGGCACCATAGTGCATGAAACACTCGTCCTATATATATATATATATATATATATATATATATATATATATATATATATATATATATATATATATATATATATATATATATATATATATATATCCGGTGCTAATGTCTATTTGGGTGCTAACATGCTAATGCCGCTTTGGATCGTTAGATCTGCCCCCTACGGCCTGGATCCTTGAGGGTGGAAACACCCAATACACTTATGCAAATTTGCCAAAAACCCCCACCTCCCAATCTTTTTTTTTCTTCTCAGCTCAGCACCTAGTTCGTCTTCCCCGCGCTGTTTGAAGAAGGGACTGTATATCATCCAAGCTGTTCAGAAAAGAAAAAAAAACACCATCTAATCAAGGTACTTGATTCTCGAACATCAATCAGCGTGCATGTTAAGCTAAGGCAACCTCTTGCGTGCGTGCGTGCATGTTTT